>VWZI01013880.1:274560-315984 GCA_013396835.1 Psilopogon haemacephalus | reverse complement strand
TGTTTTCCCCTTTTTTTTTTTTTTTTAATCACAGAAGCAAGCCAGAGGGGTGTGTGTTGAGTAGTGATTCATCTGATACTTTCACTTTTAAATATAGGTGCAATTAGGTGCAATTTTACTTTTTAAGTGTAGGATTCTTAGTCCTTCGAGGCTTCTTAAAGTCATTTCTGTATCTGTTGGTATAGTGATACCTGTTGGTGTAGTGACTCCCTCCTCCCCCTTCTTTCCTTATGTGATAGAATCTTCCTATAGTTGTTTAAAAAGAAAGTGTCCGTAGCTAGTGAGCCTTCTTCAAACACCACTAGGCATCAGTTAATCAGCAGAAAGTGTCAGTAGCTAGTTAGCTACCCTTCTTCATCAGCACCAGTCATTAGTTAATCACAGTAAAGTGCCAGTAACTAGTTACCCTTCTTCAAACACCACTAGCCATTTGTTAGTCAAATAGTCACTAGGTAGTTACCCTTCTTCAAACAGCAGCAGTCATTAGTTAATCAACCTCTTGACTGAAGCAAAACACTTTTTTTTTTTTTTTTTTCCCCCCCTGAGGATGAAGGGACAGGATGTTGTCAGTGAGAGTGGTGGTGTTTTCCCTCCTTCCCAAACCCCACTTTTGGAGAACTTAGTCACAATAAACTGGAAGAGAAATGCTGTCCTCAGCAGCACGATGTGCACAGTCCCTCTCCTGCTTCTCAGCCAGACACTCACGACTGTGGCTCTGGGCAGCCTGCTCTAGCTGGAGGTGTCCCTGCTAACTGCAGGAGGGTTGGACAAGAAGACCTTTGAGGGTCCCTTCCAATCTGATGCATTCTGTGAATCTGTGATTGCACTGTGTGGAAGAGTGAGAGCATGTTTATGTCTCAAAGTGCTAGTTAGCAACATGTTTAAATTTAAAGGTGCTAGTTAACTGCATGTTGAGAAGAGCTGATTAGCAGCATGTTCAAATCTTATAGTGGATGTATACTGCATGTATAAGTTGAAATGTGCTGGCTAGCTGCACAGTGGATGGCTTTTGTGTACAGTCCCTGAAACTCTACTATTCCTAGGTTGTGTTTTGCCAGGAAAATGTTTTTCAAACAATGATTTATGTGATAATTTTTGTTTTCATTTTTGTTGTTGTGTTTTTTTTTTTAATGTTCACTTTTGTAGGTAACCTATCAAGTTCAGCTGCCATTTGCAAACAAAAATAAATACCTGCTGTGTTGCTGGACTGGATGATATGATGTAGTGAGGCAGTGTCCTTGGGAAGGCCAGGCTGTGCTTTGATCAACAGAACTTTCTCTGGCACTGAATTATGGTGGCTGGGTTGGTTTGGTTTTTTGTTTGCTTGTTTGTTTGCCAGACAGGGTCAAGTGAATTTCTGACTTTGATGGTGGCAGTAGGAAGGAGCAGGGGGTGGAGAAGTTAATTATTCTCCACCTCCAAAGAATACATTTAGGAGGAAGGAACTTTGTGATTCACTGGTTCCAGGACAACAGGATGTCAAGATCCATGCCTGATGTAACATTTTCACTCTGAAGATGGGAGGAGGAAATGAGTTGCTGTTGGCCTGTGCATGCAGCCGCTGGGAAAGGATTGTGCTACCTGATTTAGAGCTAGAGCTCAGGGAAAGATTTGCTTTGTGATTCCTGGTGAATCTGCTGAGCAGAAGACTCACTCACCAGTCTGAAGTGTATAGCAGTGCAGCAAGATCAGCTGTCTCTAAGGCTAGGGCCAAACCAAAGGGCTTGTGTGCTGCCCTGCTGGGTTTTACAGGTGCCTGGTTACTTACTGGACCAGTCACCTTGCACCAGGCTGCTTAGGCACAGCAGATCTTATGAGGAATGGCTGAGGCCACTGGGGCTGTTCAGTCTGGAGAAGAGGAGGCTGAGGGGAGACCTTGTTGCCCTTTAGAACTACCGCAAAGGAGGTTGCAGTGAGGTGGGGGTTGGCCTCTTCTCACATGCAACAAGTGACAGGACAAGAGGAAATGGCCTCAAGTTGTGCCAGGGGAGTTTCAGGTTGAATGTTAGGAAACATTTCTTTACAGAAGGGGTTCTCAGGCACTGGAACCGGCTGCCCAGGAAGGTGTTGGAGTCACTATCCCTGGAGGTATTTGAAGGATGCATGGAGGTGGTACTGAGAGACATCTTTAGTGGCAGTGGCTTAGCAGTAGTGATGGGATTGTGAGCTTTAGGGGAACAGGGACTCAAAGGTCTCTTCCAATCTCTACAGCACTATGGTTCTATGACTGAATGCATAAAACTCATAAGTGGGTTAGGGGCTTATGAATGTTGTTGGGTAGGATCTACCTTAAGGAGACAGTCTGAAAAACTTGCCAAGAATGGTGTGTCTTAGCTACTCCCTGGGTCTAGGTGTAGGGTATCTCATGGCAGTCATCTACTCCAGCTTTTTGGAGGTGAGGCACAGGTTGCACTTTTCAACTCAGATTAAAAGGAACTGAGGGTTTGTGATCCTGCTCTTCCTTTCTGCCTTAGGGAAGAGGGAAAATTCCTGGCTCTGCTAGGATGTGAGACAGAGGTTCTGTCCCCTTCTTTGTCCAAGGGTGTTTGAACCTGTATGTGACAGGAGTACATCAGTCACTACACAGCAGCACGTTGTGCTGTGAGTGCGAGTTGCCCTCTTTGTTAATGACATTTCCCTTGTCAAAAGTGTAACTAAGTGTTGGAGAAGAGGGTAAGGAAGAGTGCTCATATACAAGACTCATAGCTGGAAGGACTTGAGCACCAGTGGTGAAAGAGAAAGCCTGGCCCTGGTCTGCAGAGTACTTAAAAGCAATCTTATTTCTGATGGAGTAGCGAAATAGAACCCATAGAACCCATGTGGCCCACTCTGCATGTGGGTGCCCGAAGCACAAGGATAAGGTATCGTGCCAGTTCTTGCACCTCAAGTCTGAGACTGAGTGCTCTGTCTTAGGAAGCTCACCAGTACAAATCCTTCTGACAGAAGAAGGTTGAGCTGGTGCCACCCACATCCTAGGCGAATGATCTCAGCTGTGGATGATGGCAGTGTGGAACTGTACAGCACTGAGAAGTTTTACCTGGATGGTAAAACCCATGGGTAATGCCTGACCTGAGTGGCACCTGAGCACGACTTCTGGACACTGTCATGCAGTGTCCCCTCTCTAGTTGTGGGTCTTTGTGGCTGTGCACCAAACTGTTACTCTACGTAAGAGAAAGTAATCTAGAGCAGAGCAGGGAGTGTGGAAGGATCAAAAGAAACTCTCAGAGCCCTGGTACGCTATAGCCAGAGAGCTGTGGTAAATCAGGGGTAATCTCAGCTGAAAGGAGGTGTGTTTTTTTTTTTTTTTTCTCAGATAAATGTATGTCTTTATGTAATAGAGCTAAAAGCAGGCAGCTGTATTTTGTTTTGGTGGTGGAATGGTGTCAGACAACTCAAACACCTCCATTTAAGTGCCTCCTTTTAGACACATAAATAAATGACTTAACTTTCAAAGGCAATGATCATCTACAGTAACCTTTACTGGAGGTCCTCACGGCCCTTCCTTTCATCAGCTGTCTTCAGGCTTGTGTAATGGTTACTTTGAGGTTCTGTGATCCATGCATCAGTTTGATTCAAATTGCTCTCTCTTGCTGAGTTGAAGCTTTTGTAGACAGTGTTTAATGAATTTCCTGTTTTATAAGCACAGTTGAAAATACAGGTCTGCAGGAATGCCAGAAATTCTTAACTGTGTCCCTCAGAGAGAGTCAGAAAGCTGAGGTGGTACAGGTACAGAGCTGCACTGTACTGAGAGGAGTCACTCTGAAGGCCCAGGTGTGTGCCCAGGTGGCCAAGAAGGCCACCAGCATCCTGGCCTGGATCAGCAATAGTGTGGCCAGCAGGAGCAGAGATATGATTGTAGCCCTGGATTCAGCACTGGTGGCGCTACATCTTCAGTTTTTACTCCTAAGTACCAGAAGGACATTAAGGTGCTGGAGCATCTCCAGAGAAAGACTGCAAAAGACAAGAGGAAATGGCCTCGAGTTGCACCAGGGGAGGTTTAGGTTGGATAGGAGAAGAAAGTTGTTCCCTGAAAGGGTTCTGAAGGACTGGCACAGGCTGCCCAGGGTGGTGGTTGAGTGCCCATCCCTGGAGGTGTTTCAGAGAGGCAGAGCTGTGGTGCTGAGGGACATGGCTTAGCCCCAGCCTTGGTAGAGTCAGAGAATGGTTGGACTGGGTGATCTTAAAGGTCTTTACAACCACAGTGACTCCGTGGTTCTTAGTTTACTGTAAACACAAATATCTGAGTGTATGTAGATGTGGCTTAACCTTGTCACAAGATCAACAGTGCAGGAAGCAAAGGTGTCCAGAAGAAGATATCCCTCCTCACCCTTAGCTTTGGGCTGCAGGAACCAGCATCTCCTGGCTTTTCTGCACACAATGCCCTGTAAAGCTGCACATCCTTACACTGTCACATTTGCACACACTCAGCCCTGAGATCAAGGGTTGGAAGAATATCCAAAGGATTTCTTCAGTGTAATTTCTTCCCACTTAAGTATTTATTACGGTTATGTTTATGTGCTGCCTAGGAAAATATTTTGGTTTAGTGTAAGGATAATATTTTCCAACAACTGCAGTTTAATTGGGAACTTTTAATCCAGGCTTTCTACAAGAACATTAGGGGGAAAAAATCCAAAGCTCAGTGGTGGGCTACACTAAGGAGAGGAGTGAAAAACATGAATGCTATGAGGGGCTTTGTCTTCTGGAAAGAGCAAGAAGCAAAATGCTTTATGTGAGAGGAATCTTTTAAGGAAATAATAATTTCCAGTATCAAGAGAATACTGTTACAGTGCTGGAGGAGGGTAGGAATAGGAAAAGAGGTGTGTGGGAAACAAATCAGAAATTCATGTGTAGGATTGTTTGTTTGTTTTGTTTTTTTCCTTTACAGTTGTGGCTACACAGAACTAATTTCCAGAGGAGTTCTGGAGTATAGAGTTTTGAAATGTGAATGTGCAGATACATTAATTTTTCCAGTTCCTCTCACACCAAAGTCACTGGGTGCTTGTATGTTCGGGAGTCAAACTAAGAATGAATTTGCTGTCTGAGAGATGTGTACTGCTGCTAGGTGAAGCTGTTCAGCAAAGACTGCTTTTGTTGTAGTTCTGAACTTCTGTGAGTGCCAGTTATCTTCAAAGCCTTTATGAAGCATCCTGAAATGACAGAGTCATAGAATTGTTTTGGTTGGAACATTTAAGGTCATCGAGTCCAACCATTAGCATAACACCTCCATGGCATTAAACCCTGTCCCAGATTTCCATGTCCACAGATTTCTTGAAAACCTCCAGGGATGGGAACTCCACCACCTCCCTGGGCAGCCTCTGCCAGTCCCTGACCCCTCCTGCAGTGAAGATTTTTTCCCTAATGCCACCCTAACCCTCCCCTGGCACAGTTTCAGGCCATTTCCTCTCCTCCTAGCACTTGATACTAGAGAGAAGAGCCCAACCAACTGCAACCTCCTTTCAGGGAGCTGTAGAGAGCAGTGAGCCTCCTCTTCTCCACACTGCACATCCCCCAGCTCCCTCAGCTGCTCCTCCCCAGCCCTGTTCTCTAGACCCTTCCCCAGCTTGGTTGCCCTACTCTGGACATCCTCCAGCAGCTCAATGTTTTTTGGCATTTATGAGTCTCCCACTGAATAGCTGCCTCCATGTGTGGTGTAGCCAGGCATAAAGTCCTGTGCTTACCTGTGTCAGACAGGAGACTTTAAAAATGAGCCTTGGAGCACTGGTGGGTATGTAGAGAGGAAGAAGCAGAGGGAGGTGTAGCCCTGGCAGGTGATGCCTTGACATGCAACCCTGCATTTGATACTGCTCTGTAACTTTAATTTCAGTTTGTATCCACACTGAACCCCTATGGAGATGTATTTCCACAGCACATCAGTGCAAAGAGCAAAACATCTTCAAAATCCATTGACTTAAATAGAGTTAGAGGATGCTCAGCACCTCCTAGAACTAGCTCTTAAATTTGCCTTCTGCCTTGTGATTAATCTGTCTAATCATGCTGAATGTCTACCTGTGGCAGTCTGAGTGTCATGTAGCAGAGAATGGTTTGGGTTGGAAGGGACCTTAGAGATCAGTCAGTTCTATCCCCTGCCATGGTAGGGACACCTCCCACCAGCCCAGCTTGCTCAAGGCCTTATCCAGCCTGGACTTGAACACTTCCAGGGAGGGAACATCCACAGCCTCCCTGGGCAACCTCTGCCAGTGTCTCGCCACCTTCACTGCAAAGAATTTCCTCCTAATCTCCAGTCTCAGTCTCCCCTCTGCCAGCTTCAATCCTTAGCCACTCACCCTATCACTACAAGCTCTTACGTAAAAAGTCCCTCCCCACCTTTCTTGTAGCCCACTTCAGGTACTGGGAAGCTGCTCTGAGACCTCCTCGGAGCCTTCTCCAGGCTGAACAGCCCCATCTCTCCCAGTGTGTCCCCATAGGGGAGATGCTCAAGCTTTTGACCATCTGTGTCCTCTTTTGGACTCCCTCTAACACTTCCACATCCTTCTTATGCTGGAGGCCCCAGTTGGGTGCAGTGGTGCAGGTGGGGTCCTCTTGATTTTAGTGTGACTGAGGAGGGAAGGAGGAGTGAAAGTGTAGAGATACTTAGAAAAATTAGAGTGGTTTGTAGGTAGTGAAATAATGGCCCCCACATTTTCTTTCTGTTCTGTCTGACTGACTCAGTAAATTTGGTATTGATTATGCTAATGCAGCCAAGTGTCTCTATTACTTGTCTGCAGGAATTATTCAAACATGTAGATTCCAAATGTGCTCAGCAGTGTTAGCAGCCTTCAGAAATAAAAAAAGAAAACCTTTTGTGCAAAGATGCCTTCAAATTGAATTACTAATCGTATGTTAATGAGAATTTATAGATGAGGTACAGACTGCTAGGAAGTGCAAAGTGCCAGTTAAAGTAGATATATTCTAAACTTCCTACCTAGTAGTCTTACTTACTCTGTGAGGTTTGCCTTCACATCTTGTGAATGCTTCCAAATGCCTAAGGTGCCAGGAAGATGGGGCCAGACTTTCCTCAGTGGTCCCCAGTGACAGGACAAGAAGTAGTGAGCATAATCTTGAACATAAGAAGCCCCATCTAAACACAAGGAGGAACTTCTTTACTTTGAGGATGGCAGAGCCCTGGAGCAGGCTGTCCAGAGAGGTGGTGGAGTCTCTATCCATGGAAGTTTTAAGGCTCACCTGGACGTGTGTTCCTGTGTGAGCTGCTTTAGGTGAACCTGCTCTGGCAGCGGGGTTTGACTCGATGAGCTTCAGAGGTCACTTCAAACCCCTACCATTCTGTGATCTCTCAAGGAATGTATTTTAGGAAGGGATAAATCAAAACCAGTGTATATCCATAGTTTATTTTGGGACAAATGGCTTCCCCTGCTTTGTTTAAAAAGCTGAAAAGAGGCTGAGGCATTTGGGATAGGGTTGGGTTTGGTTGGTTGGTTGGTTTGCTCCCTTTCTATTTTTCAAATTTATTAACCCACCTAGACTAGAAGAAAATGTTGTAGTTTTTTCAGTTATCTTTAGTTTTTATTTTATTATGGTTTGTAATAGCTCAGAAGCCATAAACCTTAACCAGGTTCTCCAGCAGGCTTCCCTTTCAGTGCAAATGGCCTTTCCCACATTTATCATTTTATCCAGGTATTTTCCATGCAAGGTTTTTCTCAGGCATCTACCAGCAATGACTTGTGCTTAATCTACAGATTGCAGTTGTCAATGAAGGGGAATCATAGAATGGCTCAGGTTGGAAGAGACCTTATAGATCATGTAGTTCCACTGCTCCTGCCATGGGCAGGACAATTCTCAAGTAGACTTGGTTGCCCGAGGCCTCATCCCATCTAGCCTTGAACACTTGTAGGGAGGGGACATCCATCCATAACCATTTCTGGGCAACATGTTCCAGTGTCTCATCATCCTTGTACTGAAGAACGGAACCATGTGAAGATGTTCCTGCTGCCTACCAGAAAGCTGGGGAGGGAACTTTTAGTGCTAGGAAAAGGGAGAATGAATTTAAGCTTGAGGAGGAGAGATTTAGCTTGGAGATAGGAAGACATTCTTGACAGCAAGGGTGGTGAGACACTGGCACAGGTTGTCCAGGGAGGCTGTGGATGCCTCCTCCCTGGAGGTGTTCAAGGTCAGGCTGGATGAGGCCATGAGCAGGCTGGGCTGGTGGGAGGTGTCCCTACCCATGGCAGGGGGTCAGAACTGGATGATCTTTAAGATCTCTTCCAACCCAACCGATTTTATGAATATATGGCTGATGAGATTTTGCATGTTAGAAAATCTCAGTTTTGTCCTAAGGAGCTGAACTCTCCCTCCTCTGTGGGCTAACCTTGTGTGCTGCCAAAGGGGTGAGCTCCTCACTGAGCAGCAGGTGTTGCTGTAGAGCAGGCAGCAGACTAATTCTGTCTTCAGAAGCTCCCTACCAACATTTCCACAGGTTTCCCTCATTGGCTGTCCTTGATGGTGCTCCTGGATTTTTTTTTTTTATTGTTATATTTTTTCTTAAAAAGGAAGAGTTGATGTTCAGCAGCCTGAGCAAGAGAGGTGTTCTGAACTGCAGCTAGGGTTTGCCTTGATCCAGTGGCTGTACCAAAGCCAGTCCTATCCTTTCATATAGCTACAGCATCACTTCAGATACACATTTGCCCCCCACCACTAAACCCTTAAGAACTGGTATTTGTGCAATCCACAGGTACTTAGATTGGCAGAGAGCTGGCATGCTGGAATTCTCTTTTCCCTTACTTGAGGTGCTTTGAGTTGTTCTCAAGAAGTGTGTTGGCACAGTTGTTGTGGTGATTATAGACTTAATTTGCTCAGCTCATCCAGTGCATCCATTTCTAATTCCACTAAGTGCTAAACCATGTCCCTCAGCACCACATCTCTGCCTCTTGGAAACACCTCCAGGGATGGGGACTCCACCACCTCCCTGGGCAGCCTGTTCCAATCCTTGACCACTTGCAAGAGATAAATATTTCCTAATACCCAACCTGGTGCAACTTTAGGCCATTTCCTCTTGTCTGGTCCTTCTTCGGTATTTTCTTACTTGGCCTTCCTGTTGGCTTTGTTTTTCAGAAGTTGCACAGAGAAAATCTGTAGCAGAGCCTCCATAGTTTGTTGTTTTAAGGAACAGATGAGTCAAGGGAGAAACATTTCTACAGCTAACAAAACAGGTGACCTGAGGTCATGGTTGTAGGGACAGGAATATTGTTGCCTTCATGGCAACATTGTTTGCAGGACATTGTTCAGCAGCCACATCACCTCTTCACAGCTCAAATTCAGAGGCTGTTCTGCTCTCCTGAGGCCTCTACTTTTGCTTTTGTAATCTTTGTTATCTGGAATTTCAATAGAATCAGAGAATGGTTTGGGTTGGAAGGGACCTTAGAGATCATCTAATGCAACACCCCCTCCACCACCACCATGGGCAGGACAGCTTGCTCAAGCCCTAAGCTAACCTGGCTTTGTCTTCCCTTGTGCTAGTATGTGGCAGGCACTGCAGTGAAGAGGACATCCCTGTGTGCAGTGGCAGTCCTGGAACAGCAGTGCTTTTGGTACTTGAACAGCGCACATGCTGCTGCTCTGTCTGCATATCATCTGTGTGGCTTTCTGGAGTTGCACTGCATGCTGCTGCTAGTTTTTGGGTAGCAAAATATAGGTTCTGTGAAAGGTTGCATTCTCCCCCTGAAAGAAAATGGTACAGGTCAGGTTTAAGGGGAGTGAATGTTGGCTGCACGCACCGCTGCCTGTCACAGCCAGGTGAATTCAGCAATGGTCAGAGAGCTGAAATAGAGGGAAGTTTTTCAGAGTTTGATTGTGGAAAGGCACAAAGTGCTGATCAAGATGCCACCAGCTGTAGCTCACTTAATCTAATGAACACCCCTGCTAGTTGAGGGAATGATCTAATGATCTAACCCCACCTGCTCTGAGGAGACTTCAGAGCAGCCTGCCAGTACCTGAAAGGGACTACAGGAGAGCTGGGGCGGGACTTCTGACAAAGGCATGGAGTCACAGGACAAGGGGTGATGGCTTCAAACTGGAAGAAGCTGGATTTAGATTGGCCATTAGGAAGCAATTCTTGCCGATGAGGGTGGTGAGACATTGGAACAGGTTGCCCAGAGGAATTGTGGAGAGTCCAAGCCTGGAAGTGCTGAAAGCCAGGTTGAACAAGCTGGTGTAGTAGGAGGTGTCCCTACCTGTGGACACGAGTTGGAATTAGAAGAACTCAAACCATTCTGTGATTCTCTGATTCTAAATCTCTCTGACATGGCATGTTGTGACCTATTTGCTTTTGTTGTGACTGAGAAACCTTGAAGGGTTTGAACAACAGCTTATAAAGATACTAACCACAGAGTTACCTGCTCTGATAGGCGTTTCCTTTCCTCAGTGTAGCAGCCATAGTGGTCAGCCCTTGTTGAAAGCAGACCTCAGCTCTCGCAGAATCTGCAGATCCCTAACTCGCAGGGAACTTTAAATGTTTGGTTTCTCAGGGCGTGCACCATTATAGTTTCATGTTACACACTGCAGGCCCCAAACCAATTTCGTGGGCAGTATCTAAGTTTCTTTTTTTTTTTTTTTTTTCCATTTTAAGACCTTAAAACGTTTGCTGTCCCTCTCAGCCAACCCTGGGAAGCTGAGCACGTTTTGGTGTGCAGCCCTTTCTCAGTGAGAGATGCTGGTACTGCAGCTGGTGGCAGCAGACATTCAGTGCAGAACAGCAGAGGAGATGAATGCTTGCATTGTGGCTGGCATACACTTCTGGGAGGAGACCTGCTTCAGATCTTGTTTACTTCTTAGCAAGGAGCTGCTTTGTTTTCAAGTTTCCCACTTAGGAATCAGTTCCTGAAAGGCTGCTGTTTGGCAACCTCAGTTCCATCTCAAGACTTAAAATGATAGCTTTTGAACTGCGTTCTAGGCTGAGTTGTGACATATATCACAAATTCACAGATTGCTTTGGGTTGGAAGGGACTACCAAAGCTCACATCTTGTCCAGTCTCCATCCTGCACTCAGCAGGGACACCTCCAACTAGAGCAGGCTGCCTGGATCGGGCACTTAGTGCCATGGTCTGGTTGATTGGATAGGGCTGGGTGCTGGGTTGGGCTGGATGAGCTTGGAGGTCTCTTCCAGCCTGGCTGATTCTATGATTCAATGACTGGAAAGCAGCTTGTGAAAAGGCATTTGGTGAAATGCTGGACTCACTGCAGGGCTGGGGAAAACTCTCTGGTGCTGAGTGTGCTCACTGATCTGGGATGGAGGCAGAGAGGGTTGCAAGTCCTGCAGGGGTTGTGCTTGCCTCTTTCTAATATATGCACTGTGTTTCAAGTTGCTGGTGTGCTGAGAGTGTCCTTACGAACACTGGTGTTTTTCTTCTAGAAACTCAGATTCTAGAAACAACCAGTTGTATGAAGCCTTGGGGTTGGCGGAGGAGGAAAAGAGGTACCTGTGGAGTGTGTATATGTATCTCTTCTTTTGAATATCTGTCTAGATTTTCTGTGTACCCCTAACTGTTGCACTCGCTTGGCCCAAGAACCAGGAAAAATGCCCCAAACCTTTTGGCTTTTAACTTGGTTGCATGATTATTTGTTGAGGTCTGAAGTCTCGGGAGTGGAAATGCTGCACAAGTGCAGTCTTTCCCCTTTCAGCTTTTTTTTTTTTTTTTCCCTGTGGAGGGAGAAGGAATTCTTTTCTCTCTGCTGTTCTCTAGCTCAAAGAGCTCAGTCTTTGGGAGAATAAAAAGGAAAATGGTTCTGCCTTTTAGCTCTCCCTTTTACTTTGGGAGAGTCAATCTTACTTAGGCATCATATCTGAGCCTACGAGAACAGCACTCTCTGATTTTTCAGAGTAGCAGCAGAATGGCTCTTGTTAGGTTCACTGTCACCCAACAAGTGCACTGAATAGTGAATCTGACAAGAATTGCATTGTTTGTAGCTCTACTGCTCTGGAAAGCTGCGAGCCAAGGGAAAGATGCTGGCATGGCGTATACAGTAAAACAGCATGGGGTTAGTTCTCCTTTGCAAGGCTGTCTGCACTGCTGAGATGTTTGCTACTGAATCTAGGATGATTATTCTGATTTTTATTTTAAAGCTTCTATATGAATTAGCACAGACCCCTCTCCCATCTGCCAGGAGAAGGCTTTCTCTTACCCGCGTGGAGCGAGGAGAATCTGAAAGCCCAGAATTATTCTCTCATTTAGTTCCATAATCAAATGCAGCAGAGTTCATTGAAGACAAATATCCCAGAGGAAATTCGATTTGTTTTTGTTTTGTTTTGTTTTTTCAAGCCATGAGAATGATTTGGTCACTCTGTTGTCAGCTTTGTAGCTTCTATACAGCAGCGTTTTCTGTTTTGGTCTTGGTCTACACTTTGGCACTTCGCAGTGCAGCTTCTCTTGCCTGTGTTGTACAAGCGTTGCTGGCTTTCAGAACTGAAGCTGGTGTAAAGATGCTTCAAACACTTCAGATACCTACCTAACATCTTTTTTTTTGTTGTTGTTGTTGTTTTGTTTTTTGTTTACTTTCTTCTGACAGTAGAAGAAAATGAAACAGAGGAGCAGCAGGCAGGTGTGGGACTCACAGCCGCACAGACTGGTAATGCTGAATTCCTTCCTTAGTGCTTGCTTACTGTTTGACAACAGTCTGAGGGAGTTTTGCATTGGGGTGTTCTGGGTTGTGGTTTTGTTTGGTGGTTTGTTTTTTTTTTTTTTTTCCCGAAGCCTGCACTCTTCACCATTTCAGCTTAGAATTCATTCTTGGGGCTTGCAATGGAAAGTAAACGTTCCTCTCCCCACACCTTTCAGTTCTTGAGAATAATAAATTCTGCCTATTGTAAGTTAGCCAGCTGGAAGTGAGATGCNGTCTTAATTAATCCCTGACTGGGAATAAATTATACAAAACAACCCTAAAATAAATTATTACCCTTATCTACATATTTTACCTATATATGTGTATATACATATATATATATATATATATGTATATACACATATATAGGTAAAATATGTAGATAAGGGTAATAATTTATTTTAGGGTTGTTTTGTATAATTTATTCCCAGTCAGGGATTAATTAAGACCCATTTAGTTTTCAGTCAGTGAGACTGAGTGGACAAAGCTGTTTGAGTCAGGATCACAGGGATATGTGGTGTTAGTGACAATGAAGAAAGATAATTTCTGATGAAAAACTTCTTTACTGTGAGGGTGCTGCAGGCCTGGAGCAGGCTGCCCAGAGAGTCTGTGGAGTCTCCTTCACTGGAGACTTTCAAGACCCATCTGGATGTGTTCCTCTGTGACCTGCCCTAGGTCACTCTGCTTGGACAATGATCTCTGGAGGTCCTTTCCAACCCATATGGTTCTGTGATTCTCTGACCACAAGGGCATTTTTGTTCTCTGCTGAATTGATGATTCTGTGATTCTAATGTAGCTTTGAAAATGCAAGAAGTACTTCTGTCTGTGGTACTGATGCCACAGAATTTTATCTGAAAAGCAGGACTGACTCATCGGAACACTCTCATTCATTCAGCTGGGGTCACCTTTTGGAGCAAGGGCCAGCTCTTTAAGGGTGTTCCTAGAAGCCCTCTCATCTCTGAGTACCTGTAGGTAATTTGGTTGAGAACAGCTGGAGCTCGTCCTCTTGTGAAGGTGCAGAATGCAGTTGATTCTCCCTTCAGCTAGAAGGCTTTGTAATTCTCCTGTGTGCACATGTTTGTGTTTGGTGCCTGTTGGAGGCTCAGGTGGCTTTGTGCATCAGCTGTATTGTTTGAGAAGAGGAAATAAAAGTGAGAGAGTTGTCTGCCTTTTTAACAGGGCATTTCTCAACCCCTTCTACACCTGCCCATGGAGGTGGTGAAGTCATTGTCCCTGGGGGTGTTCAAGAAACCTGTGGACATGGCACTCTGGGACATGGTTTAATGGCTGTGGTAGTGTTAGGTTGATAATTAGACCTGATGATCTGAGAGGACTCTTCCAAGCTAAGGAGTTCTGTTCTGCATTTATGTCTCCGTGTAGCTATCTGCCACCTTGAACAAAGGCAAACTGGAACAGGCTGCCCAGGGAGGTGGTGTAAGCCCCATCTCTGGATGTCTTTAAGGCCAGGCTGGATAGGGCTCTAAGCAACTTGATCTAGTGTGAGGTGTCCTTGCCCATGGCAGGGGGACTGGAACTAGATGATCCTTGAGGTCCTTCCAGCCCCGACAACTCTGATTCTATGATTGTGCTGCTATAGACACTCGGAGCTGAAAACCAGAGGACTGCAGAAGTGGAGATGAAGGAATGGTTGCTTTTCTGCATTTTGTGGTACTTAAAATACTTCTCAGTGGTCACTTTGCTGGTTATTTCCCATCACATCATCTGCTGCTCTCTGTTCCTAGGGAAGCTTTAACATTCTGTTTTTCTCTATAGCAAGAATGCAGAGCTGATACCCAAACAAAAACCCTTCTGATAGAGTGAGCGGTACAGAGGGCCCACACTGTGTACACACTGCCAGAAGTTTTTATAGTAATACTTTGTATCTAAGCTCTGGCTCTAACCATTAAATGTGCTTTTTATAGAGTACCAAGTTATAAATGTAGTGCAGCTACGGCATATTAATCTTACTGCAGAGATTTAATGAGGCAGTTGTTTTGTGATGGACACTATTGGGAGCAGAGAGCGACAGAGTTTTACTTCACCACTGAGCTGAAGAAATTTTCCTTGCCTGGTAATAATTACAACCACATGATCTAAGTTTTCCTTTCTTTTGCCAGTGCTTTTCCATGCAGAAGTGGCTTGGAAGGAGGTCCATGGCAAGGCAGTGAAATGGGTTGGAAAGGAGGCTGTTTTCTTGGTAGTTTGATGTTTTAGCTGTGATTAGCTATGGATCTGTGCAGCACAGGCAGAAATATGTAAGATGGGTTTCAAGAATACAGATAGTCTTTGCCAGTCCACTGAGATGGCTTTTAGATATTCATTACTTTTACTTGACTTTTATATGGGTTATAAAAAGTAAATGTGGTGAAACCTCATTTTTACATGGGCAGAATACAATTTCTACTGGTTGGCCTTAAACTGCTCCCATACTTGAAATTAATTGAAGTCCATAGCTTTATTGCCTCCAACACTTTTAAGCCAATGCAATTTTTCTTTTTCCCCAAAGTTGCAGTTTTATTAGACCAAGTTACAGCAATAACATCCCTTATGAGGAGGAGGAGGAGGAGGAAGGGAAGGGGAGAACCACCTGCCAGGGAACACAGTAATGAGAAAATCATGCTTCTTTTAATTTCCATTTATAAATAATGTTAACATAATCAGGAACAGAAGACAACTGTTCATTCTCCTTTTTTTTTTTTTTTTTTTTTTTTTTTTTTTTTTTTTTTTATTCTTAAACAAGGTGNCCAAGAATTGCTGTTAGGGTAACTGGTCTGTAATTCTCTAGCAGACAGGGCATTTGCACTTTTCTTTCTCCTTTTTTTTTTTTTTTTTTTTTTTTTTTTTTTTTTTTAATACCTAAACAGGCTGAATTTATTTCTGTTCCCTCCTTTCCCTAGCAGATAGTTTGCAGTGCTATCTGCAGATGTGTTGTTGCTGATGTGTGCTGAGTAGTTTCAGTTGGTGCACAAGAAACTCTGAAGCAGAGCAGGGAAGCCTCTGGAAGTGACAGTGGCATTTGCAGAGGGTGGCAGGGACAATCTTCCTGTGGAGACAATCTTTGCTGAGGAGATTGTGGCTGGGGTTCTTGCTGATGTTGGGGAGAAAGAAATGTGGGAGATGAATGATGTTTGCCCCGAAGTCCATGTGTAAGCCTGAGCTTAGAACAAGAGGATGGGGAGAAAGTGTGGATGAATGCATGTTGAATTTGTAAGACCTGTTTTATTCCAGCCTTGCAAAGGAGCAGCTCAAGCCAGGCAGCTTACCCTGAGTTCAGCAACTGCTTAAGGTTAGCCCAGCTGGTGATGGGAGGTGTTTGTTGTGGTAACAGAAAAGCAATCTATTCACAGAGTGTCCAAATCATATTTTCTGTCTTTAAATATCTTTTTTATTTCGGTGCTGACATCTCTTCATAGAAGGGGATGGCAGTGGAAGTGCATTCATTGAGAGGGGCTGAGACTGCCAGAACTCATTTCACAAAGCTGTCGTAGGCTAAACTCAAACCTAGGTCCCAGAGGGTCCCACTTAAGTGTTGACCTAAAAACAAATGTGCCAGTTGGCTAGAGCATGTATGCTAAAGTTGCAGCAGAAGGGAATAAGCTTGACTGACTTCTGTCCCTGTAGAGTTTATATCTGCAAGTGCAGAAGGAGAAGCAAAACATGTATTAGCCTTAAAATGATTCTAATTTTAATAACTGGTCTCTAAGTAGGAAGCTTTAGGTTGAGCAGTTCTTTAGGCTTTTGTGCACGAAGGGGTGCATGCATGCTACGTGTGTGTGTGTGTGTGTGTGTGTGCATGCTGCTGAATTCCTGCAAAGAGCAAGTGAATAATAAGCCTCGAGAATTCCCTGCCCTCCCTTTTCTCTCCTTCAGCATTGTACTTAAAGTAGAGTCAGCCACTACCCTTATTTTAAAACAAACAGGTCTGTAAACTTTATGTGCAGCATTTAAATACTCATGTTAAAATTCAAACCCAGTGCCCACATTTCCCTGAGTGCTGTCAGCTTTATGAGATGAAACTGGGAAGCCTGAGCTGAACAACTAATAGTGTGCCATGTGCACGTGCTGCCTCCCAACAAGTGTGTAATGATGCTGGGGTCAGTTGGCTGCAGTTAAGATGGTGATTTCTTCCTCTGAGCTGCTTATAACTTGCTGATCTCCTGACTGCTTTTATTAATCCTGCAAAAGTATCTCGGAAAATAAAGTGGTGATGAGATGTTCAGATTCATGGAACCGTTAGAACTGTTTCAGTTGGAAAGGAGCTGTAAGATCATTGAGTCCTACCATTCCCTCTGGCTCTACCAAGGCTGGGGCTAAACCATGTTCCTCAGCACCACTCTCTGCCTCTCTGAAACATCTCCAGGGATAGGTGTTCTACCACCTCCCTGGGCAGCCTGTGCCAATTCTCCAGAACCCTTTCAGGGAAGATGTTTTTTCTCCTGTACAATCTAACCTTCCCTTTCTGCAACTTGAGGCCCTTTCCTCTCATCCTGAAAGCATTGAATAGTGGCTAAGATGCCATAAAGTGCTTTTGTTTCGTTAGCATCTTTTTGTTTTGGTGTGCTGCTTTAAACTGGACTCCTTTTCAGCCCTTCCCCAGAGGCTGAGGGACCTGGGGCTCTTAGCTTGGTAAACAGCAGTCTGAGAGTGGATCTTACAAATGCCTGTAAATATCTGAGGGGTGGAGGTCATGAGGTTTGGGCTGGGCTCTTCTCAAGGTAGCTAGTGGCAGGATAAGGGGCAGTGAGGAGAAGCTGGAACAAAGGAGGTTTCACTTGAACTTAAGGAGAAACTTCTTTCCTTTGAGGGTGGCAGAGCACTGGAACAGGATGCCCAGAGAGCTTGTGGAAATTTCCTTCTCTGGAGACTTTCAAAACCATGCTGGATGTGTTCCTCTGCAACCTGGTCTAGGTGTACCTGTGACAGCAGGGGAGCTGGACTCAGTGATCTCCAGAGGTCTCTTCCATTCTATGAACTTAGTATTTTATTTTAGTTCCTCTGCTTTAGTTTCTCTACTTTCAAGCAGTTATGTGTCATCCTAATCAGTTGCAGCACCTCTCTTGCTGTGGACGAGAAGTCTGCTCCTGGTTACTACCCACTTGGCTCAATCTCAGAGAATTGTAGCATGGTTTGGGTTGGAACCGACCTGAAAGATCATCTAGTTCCAATGTACTTGCACAACCTCCTGTTATTGAGTTTGTCCTAGTCTTTTTAAATTGCTTGTTTCAGGCTTAGCTCTCTCAAATGTCTCAAAGGAAAGATGAGGTGGCCCAAGCAGAGAAAGGAGTGGTGAAAGCCTTGCATTCCTCTGGCTGGAATGCACACTGCCATTTCTCTTCTGCATTTCACTTGTGCTGAGGTTCCCAAGGAAAAACAAAAGCTGAATGCCAGCTTGCTTTATTAGGGAAGACAGAATGGTTTATTTCTTGCCTTTTGAAGGAAGCTTTTAGTAAAGTGGGCAAAAAGTCAGGAGTAGTTAAATCTACTCTGCTCCTCAAAGGGGCGGAAATGTCCTAGACTTTAAATTGTCTCACTCCATGCTGGTCATCTGCAGGGCTGTGGTAGCACAGTGGCTGTGTGGCTTCTCTGAGCGCTGGGGGGTGGTGAGGCTGCACATTTCTACTCCAACTGGGCTCAGAATTGCTGTTGTGAGGCTAGAGCCATCCTGTATGCCCCCAATCCTTGCTGCCACGTCAGACACAGCTCTCCTGGTGTGCTATTTGGGTTTTACAGTAGGCAGTTTCCAGTTCTCCGTCAGCTGGAACATGGTCAGGTTTGTCTTGAGCCGTACACAGGTTCAAGGCACATGCAGCAATTGGATGCAGGCTGTTACCTTTCCAGGGCTTGCTTTGTGTCAGTGTGGTGATGAAGTATTGGAGTGGGTTGTAAAATCAAGATTAATTTCATGTTTATGCAAATGAAATTCGTTAGTCTCTTCATTCTGGTAATTTCCTATGAAACGCTGTAGTTAGCAGTGAAAAGAAGTTTCCTGCACGCTCATTGATTTGAGTTTTCCTTCCATTGAAAACTAATTGCATAGGTGGTTTATCCTTTCTTACAGTGATCAAAGCAGCTTCAATAGCTGTGATAGAATTGACAAACCTCACATTGAGGCATGGCAGAACTGCTTGAGTGAGGGATGGAGCTGCACTGGTGGGACTAGAAGGGAAATTCTCCTTTCATCAAAAGTAGAAATAAATGAGGGAAAGAAGCCTCCTTTGCTTGTTTAGCAGTAAAACCCACAGTGTGCTGCAGGCTCATGCCAAAAATGCTTCTTCTCACCATTACCACAAAAACCTGTTTTGATTTTTTTTTTTAATATTTGTTTATTATTTTAAATTGTTTGCTTGGTTTTTTTAGCTGCCTGACATCTTCATGGTCTCAATTTTTTTCTTTCAGATCCTAACTGTAAACTAGAAGACAAGGTAGAAGATGGAGATATTCTAGACTGTAAGAAGAGGCCGGATGAAGGGGAGGAGTTAGAAGAAGAAGTGGTGCACAGCTGTGACAGCTGCCTCCAGGTGTTTGAGTCACTGAGTGATATCACCGAGCACAAGATTAATCAATGTCAGCTGACAGGTAAACAATACTGATCATTTGATGCCTGCTTGCACTGTTCTACATCTGATTCCCACCCTCTGCTTTTAATCTTCCTCCTTTTTTCTCAGTTATTTTACTCCTGCTTGGGTGAGATCTTTATAAAGAGATTCAGGGGCAGGGTTATACTGCAAAGGGGGCTCTATGAATTTTGAATTTCCTTCCTGTTGTAAGGTGTCTGGGTCATTACTGCATTGTCACTGTATTGGAGGTGTTCCTTAGCTGGCTGTGCCTGACTGCTGCCTGTATTTTCCAGTTTCATACTCTGTACATTTCTGGACATTGCTTACACACAGTTTTTCCTGAGTCACTTGCAAATGTATTTTTTAAGTGGGGAATGAATTTGTACAGTGGCAGGTTGCAGGCCTGGGCTGGGTGTTGTGTTAGTCTAATCTGTTAATTACAAATGGCTGTGCAGTAATCAGTGACTGAAAGTTGATAGGAGTGAAGCAAATCACTGAGGGGTAACAAAAAAAATATCCCAGCTTTAGCCTTGGGGCAGAACTTGGTGTTGATCACATACTACTGAGTTGAGCAGAGATGGCTGGCTGGACCTGTAGCCAAGCCAGAGTCCTCAACAAACTGATTTTAAACAGCACTCTCATGGAGGAAACCACTTAGTAATTTTGCCCTTTAGATGTAGTTGGTCCTTTGATGCTGCAGGTCAGACAAACTGAGTGTCAGCAGAAAGCTGCTTTTATTTTTTTTATTAGATGGTGCTTCAGTTTTGGCCTCCACAGTGTAAAATGTATTTATTGTTCACTGCAGTTACCTGAAAAACCTTTCCTCAGTGTGACTTTGTAAACAAGGGAAGCCATCCTTCCGTTTGGGAATGCTTGTGCAGAGTGTGTGTGCACATGTTTGGAGAGCTTTCTGAGTTATTTTTGATTCCAGTAGATCCACAGGCTAAGTCCTGGCAGGGTGACCTAACAGTCAGGCAGCAGTACGGCTCTTGAGGCTGAAGTGTGAAAAGAAGGTGAGCAGAAAAGGAGGAAGTTGAGACAGTGACCTGAGTTTGTTAAAGGGGTTCAGTCCCAACTTCAGATTGTGGAAGTTGAAAATCTGCTGCTGCAAGAAACATTTACTTTTGCTATTAAATTGCTTTGCCTTTTTTGGGGCCCAGAGGAGGCCACAAAGACGATCAGAGAGTTGGAGCACCTCTGCTGTGAAGACAGGCTGAGAGAGCTGGGGCTCTGCAGCCTGGGGGAGAGAAGGCTCTGGGGAGACCTCAGAGCTGCCTTCTAGTACCTGAGGAAGGCTACAGAAGTGCTGGGAAAGGACTTTTGACAAAGGCATTGAGTGACAGATCAGGGTTGATGGCTTCAAACTGGAAGAAGCCATCAGGAAGGAATTCTTGCTCACGAGAGTGGTGAGGCACAGGAACAGGTTGCCCAAAGAAGTTGTGGAGGCTCCAAGCCTGGAATTGTTGAAAGCCAGGTTGGATGTGACCTTGAGCAGTGTGGTCTAGTAGGAGATGTTCCTGTCTGTGGTAGTGGGGGTGGAACTAGATGATCTTTAAGGTCCCTTCCAACCCAACCTATCCTGTGAGTTTTGCCTGTAAGGTATTTTTCTGCCTTCACATTGAGGCACTTCTACCATTCTCTAATGACTCCTGCAAACCTCTGCAGTGTATTTGTGTTGCCTGTGGTTTCTGGCACCATGAATATTCTCTGCTGACTTGAAAAATCTTCTTTTTATCTGCTTTTCTTCATGCCTTTCTTCTTTCTTTTGTTCTGTGTTGAAAAAAAATTAGTTGCTTTAGCTTGTCTCTTCCTTCCCTCTTCCTGAAAGCATTCCTCTTTCCCCAGTCCTCTGGATCTCCACTTTACTGCCTCAGATCCCATTCATCTCTTCTTTCTCTCTCTCTCTCTTTTTTTTTTCCCCTTTTTACCTTGATCTGATTTAGCTGTTCCTCCTTTCTGCTTAACGAGTTTCTGCCCCTTCTCCCCACTTTGACCAAGTGATTTCTCTTTCAAAGCTGGAAGCAGAAGGCACTGAACAGTGCTTGCAGCTGGGTTGAGAAACTGAAGCAGTAAAAGGAGGAGCAGCTAAGTAAGGAGACTTCTGAAGCACTGCTCCTGAACACAGTTGCTCTTGCTGAATGAGAGTGAAACTCAGTTTGGGGTGCACGTGTAAAGGCACTCTGATGTCAGAGGGTGGGGGAATGAACATAAATTTTGAAGGGAATTGTTTAAGCTCCTAAAAATATCTTTGCCTCTCTTTCAAGGGAGCTCGTGATAGTGAGTGAGTAGAGATTAGACTGATAGCTACTGAGGTGAACAAAACCATGAGCCACACAACCTTCTGGGCTACCAAGCTGACACACAGCCAGCTGCCCTCTCTTTCTAAATATAAATGACCAAAATACAACCTTAACTTCAGAGAGAGGGCTGGATGGAATGGCCACACTTGAGGATTTCTTCTTTCTCCAGCAAAAAAAACCAACCCTAAACTAGTGAGGTGGACTCCAGACTCCTCAGCTGCATGTGTGGCTTAACACTAAGGATACAATGTTTGGAAAAACCCTCCTCAGATTAGATTCTTTGTAGTTAATCAGTGACAGACAAACAGTTTACCCTTCTCTCCTGAAGCATGCTCCTTGTATTTGACACAAATGAAGTTTGCTTTTAGCATTTGAGGCAAGCTCCTTGGGCCCTCCTGCCTTCCTCCTGGATTTCTGCCAGTGCCTTTGGGTGCCTTAGAATCATCATATGCTTAGGGTTGGGAGTGACCATCAAGAAGTAAACCTTCCTCATGAGAACGGTGAGGTTGCCCAGAGAAGTTGTGGAGACTCCAAGCCTGGGAGTGTTGAAAGGCAGGCTGGCTGGGTCTCATCTACTGTTCACTGAAGTCATTGAAAAGAGGCCCATTGGCTTCAGTGAGCCACTGCCACTGCTTCTGTTCCATCCCTCATTGAAGCTAATGGGAATATTTTTAGGAATATTTAGGATTAGTTTTTTTTTTTTTTGCTATAATCTGAAATCCTTGTACTGAAGCTTGCTCTGAGAAGGTGATGGTTTCTTTATGTTAATTGCTGATAGTTCCTGTGATGTTTGTGGGATACAGATAATGGGGAAACAGGGGAGAAGTCCCAAGCAGTTGTTTGTGGTGCTTGCAACCGTGGGCAGATCAGATGCTGGATTCTACTAATTTAGTCATTACAAAAGATTGGCAATTAAAATCTGGATTTAATGGTGTTCCTCTCTGATGTTAATGCTTTTCTTGCTCTGTCCTTCCTGCAGCATTTCCATTTAGTAATTGATGAGCTAATTAGAGTAAGTTGTGTGTATGGATAAAGGAGCATTCCTACCTAAAAGTGCATGGTGGCCACTGGTGCCTGGCTCTGCTTGACTTGACTGGAGAAAAGGAGGTTGAGGGGGGACCTTCTTGCTCTTTACAACTCTCTGAAAGGAGGTTGGAGCCAGGTGGGGTTGGTGGTTCTCATAGGAAGACAGGAAATGGCTTTAAGTTGAAGCCAGGTATAGGCTGGATATAAGATGAAATATCTTCCCTGAAAGGGTTCTCAAAGCCTGGCACAGGCTGCCCAGGGAGAAGCTCCCCAGAGCTGTTTCTGATAGGCAGAGATGTGGTGCTGAGGAACATGGTTTAGCACCAGCCTGAATCATGTGCAACCCTAGCTGCAAGGCAAAGGGTGTTCTGAGGTAGAAGCCATGAGGTATACTTCCACCAAGGGTATTTATGGTACCTTTAGGTGATTAGGTAGACTTAGTTTTATGCTTTGGGCTCTAGCTTAGTGCTGAAGCTTTGACAGGTTGAGTAAGTGTGTCAGGTAGAGCTGAGAGCCAGACTTGTTATCCACTAAGTTGTTTCTGATGTTGAAAAGGTTACTGGCTATAGGCCTGTGTCCCCTGCCAATGAGGAGGTACAGTCCTGCCCTCCAGCCCTGCTCAGGGCTTCCTCTCGCATGCCAGTTGAACATAATTCCAGCAGATGTAATGAGGACCTGTTCTGAGTGCTGCTGTCCATCAGCACTGGAGGTTCCCTCAGCTGGGAACGTCTGGCTAAGTCACTATTTCAAAATCAGTTGTCATGGGAGTCATCCTCCTGTGTGGCTGAGAAACACCTTCCTGCCTTCTAGAAACAAGAGACTGTGCTACCTGACAGTGCCACAGGCAGCCTCCCTGGGCAGCCTCTTTCAGTGTCTCATCACACTCTTTACGGTGAGGGTGGTGAGACACTGGCACAGATTGCTCAGGGAGGTTGTGGATGCCCTCACCCTGGAAGTGTTCAAGGCCAGGTTGGATGAGGGCTTGAGCAAACTGGGCTAGTGGGAGATGTCCCTGCCTGTGGCAGGGGGTTGGAACTGGATGATCTTTCAGGTCCCTTCCAGCATAAACCATCATGATCATGGACTTCCCAAGCAGGAGGTAATAGAGGGTCTGCTGTATCAGATGCCTTCTCTTGCCTCTTTTCTTGCTGTGTTGGCAATGCCAGGACCAGCTCCTTCACTAGAAGACTTGAGAATTTTCCAGGTGGTTTTGTCCCACAGGATATCTGCTGTGCCCAGCAAGAAGACAAGCTAAATCTTGGGTGGCCATGCCTTCACACCCTAGCTAGAAGTGCTCTTGCTGCTAGCAGTAGAAGCCTCGAGCTGCCAATATATTGCACATCCTGCTACTGTTCCTTTCAGTTTCCTCTCTGTGTGGGGAAAGCTACGTGGCCAGGGGAAAGCTACGTGGCAAGGGTCCTCTGCACAACAGAGGAAGCTCTGGGCTTGATGAAAGTGCTTCTGAGGACAAGGAGCCTAAGAAACAGATGCACGATGAACAGCCAGCATGGGCAGGGAGGCATAAACTTCTCCCTCTTGCTTGGACACTGTTAATCTCTGCTCTTGGGGTTGTTAAAGCTGTTGTAAGCCCAGTAGATCTTCACCTCCTGGGGCTTTTAAAAGCAGCCTGTTGCACTTCCCAGGCTGTCAGTGACCTCTTGTAAATGCGAGCATCTGATGGCACTGCCACTGCTGGCTTGGGCAGCTCCTGCAATAAACCTCTTCATGAGCATTAATTGTAAGTGCCAGAGGTTCTGTTCTGGTGGAGGTGGGAGAGGGAGCAGTGGTGGTGTTTCCCACAGGGCTCTTGAGTGCTTGTTCTGATGTTTTTCTCTTATCTTTGCCTGATTTTCCATCACTACAAAAGCCAGGTGAAGATTCTAGCATGCACTGGAAAGGCTCTGCCTTACCAGACTTTGGCTGGCTTATCTCCTGTATGTGTCCACCTGTGAGCCGAAGCTCCCCATGGAAGAGCAGAGGCTCAGAGCTGGTGCCAGGGAGGGGACTGGTGGCTCCCTGAGCACCATGGACAGAGCCACCTCCTGCTGGGCCTGGACTCCTGAGCTCCAGCTCAGACCACCCAATTGGCACCTGCAGTTCTCTCCCTGGCAAAGAGCTTTGCTGTAGGCAGCCTCAGAGCAGGGATTAGCAGGTGTAGTCTTGGTACAGCTCTGAATACTCTGCTGTGGAAATCCACTGTGATGTCCAGATAGAAATCCTGAGGCTTGGTCATCACACATTCAAACCACACTTCTGATCTCTTTCTGCTCAAAGCTTCTCAAGTAAATACTCTTTCACTGAAGACAAGAGTGAATACTGAGCACCACAGCACACTGTTTGCAGCTTAACAGACCTCTGTGCCTGTCAGGCAGAGTCTGGCAGGCATAGTGTGTGCTCAGAGGGTTATGTGTACCTTACTTGAGTGTCTTCTTCCCAGGTGATGCTTACAGTAGGTCTTGCAGTCTTAATCCAGAGGATGTGCCTGTGTGGTGCTTTTTTGACAGAGGATTGTGCCAGCATCAATTCAGAATCACTGAGGCTGGAAAAGACCTCTGAATTCATCAAGTCCAACCTATAACCCAACACCATGACAAAAGGTGTCCAAGCTGCTGCTGGGGGAGACTGCAATGGCATTGGGCTCTGGGAGGGACCATGTGGACATTCTGAGTAGTTGCTCTTGTGGCTTTGGTATTTTGTGGTCACCAACCTAGCTCTGTGTCACCATCTCCATCTCCAAGCACTGCCTTGCCCAGCTCTTAGCTTCTTCAGCCTTAGTTCCAGTGTCTCCCTGGCACTCTGCTGAAAATCTGCCCTTGCTAGATCCAGAACTTTGCTTTATTCCATTGCCAGTCTGTTGCTCTGTTTATTTATAGCTCTGCTGGGTGTTCTAAAGGTCACAGCATTTCCTCCCAGAGCATTTCCAAATGGGCAGTGCAGGGTGTCTCTCTGTGTCACCGTTTGGCCACCGTGTCCTGCCCATGGAATATTAACTTGGCTCTCCGGGTGCTCGAGTGACATCTCCTGCCTGCTTCAGAAGAGGGTCCAATTTCTGAGAGCTGCCAGGTGATGACATGAGGTAATCCAGTGACCTTTGTCAGGCATTGTGTGGAGGGTGGAGGTGCCAAGAGCCTGTCTCAGGTTTGCAAGGCAGCACTGTAATCACTATTTGATCTATGCAGCAGAAATGTCTGATTCTCATTGTCTGGGGAAGGTGGTTGCCTGCAGGGGAGGGGAGGGAGGGGACAGGGTCGGTGGGGGGGGATCATCAACACTGGCACATATGTGAGGAAGGAAAAATAGTCATTACTTACCCTATGATAACTATGCTGCTTCCAATTACTGCTGTAATCAATATGGATCCTGCGGCCAAGCCTGTCTTGCTTTGCAGAGTCCTCACTAACGCAGACTTTGAATTGGGAAGCTGCTGCTGCTCCAGGGTCACAGCCAGGCTGACCTCTCCCCGGCACACTGGGAGTTCATGTGTGTGATTCTAACAGGCAGACTATTAAAAAATCAAATAATGACTGCCTTGCATGTATGCACATAGGCACACCTACATCTGTGTTGGCTGCAGTGCTCCGGAGAGCCTGCTCCTGCACAATACCTGCTGTTTGTACCAGGCTTCTATTTTAGTGCAATGTTTATAATCCATTGGCAGTGCAGCACAAAATGGGGCTTGTTGCCATGACAAATTAGCCTTTTTAAAGTGGCAAATTTTCCTGCACCTTCAAAAGTCGTTTTCTTGCAAATACTTGCTGGTTTTATTATTGGTTGCTTGCTTTAATTACCCTTTAGAAATGAACAGAATGGGAGGTACAACAGATTATCATTACTTATATGTTCAGCAGTTAAATTCATAGCTTGAAAGCCAAATGTAACAAAATGCCCCACAGCTCTTTAACACTTTGCTTATACAGTTGTAGAAGAGCCTTAATTCCTGTTTATAACCATCAGCTGTAGAGCCTGAAGGCTGCCGGGTGATGTGGCAGTTCACCTAGATGGGCTCAGTTTATTCTCTTCAAGCATCATCTGGAGGCTGTAAGAAGCCCACTTTTTATGGAGAAAAAAAAACAACAAAAAGAATTGTCAAAGGGAAAAGGTCACAGAATCACAGATTGCAGCAACTTGGAAGGGACTCTCAAAGGTCATCTTGTCCAACACCCCTGCAGTGAGCAGGGACAACTCCAATGACATCAGGCTGCTCAGGGCCACATCGAGTCTGATCTTGCATGTCTCCAGGGATGTAGCCTCCTACCACAACCCTGGGCAGCCTGTTCCAGTATTTCTCCACTGTCACTGTGCAGAACTTCCTCCTGGTGTCCAACCCAAATCTGCCCTGCTCCAGTTTCAAACCATTGCTCCTCATCCTATCACCAAAGGCTCTTCTGAACAGTCCCTCCTCAGCCTTCCTGCAAGTCTCTTTCAGTCATTGAAATGTAGTTTCAAGGTGCCTAAAGACATTCCAGTCCCTGCCTGATCTTGGCATAATAATCTCTCTTGGGATCACTTCTGCTTTGTGTGTAGGGTTAAGACAAATCACATCCTGAGAGTCACTTTTTTGAGAGTCACCTATGGTGTTGAATTCCTTGCTCTGGAAGTGTGTGGCCAGCAGGAGCATGGAAGTGGCCATGCCCCTGTACTCAGCACTGGTGAGGCTGCACCTCAGACACTCAGTTCAGTTTTGGAAGGACATTGAGGGGCTGGAGCAGGTCCAGAGAAGAGCAGCAAAGCTGAGGAAGGGTCTGGAGAACAGGGCTGGGGAGGAGTAGCTGAGGGAGCTGGGGGTGATTAGTGTGGAGAAGAGAAGGCTGAGGACAGAGCTCATTGCTCTCTGCAGCTCCCTGAGAGGAGGCTGCAGTGAGGTGGAGATTGGCTTCTCTCTAGGGTCAGGTGATAGGAGAGAAAATGTCCTGAAATTGTGCCAGGGGAGGGTTAGGAAGTGAGGAAAAATGTCTTTGGTGCAAGAGTCATTAGGGATTGGAAGAGGCTGCCCAGGGAGGTGGTGGAGTCCCCATCCCTGGAGATGCCGAAATGTGTGGCCATGGTGGTGTGGAGTTGATGGCAGGATTCAATGATCTCGGAGTTGTTTTCCAACCAAAGCAATTCAGTTACTCTATGAAATCCATTGTGATGTTCAGGTAAGGAATTAGCCCTGGCACACATATGGAAGCCTCAGGAATCTGCAGTCCCTTCTACTGAAGCCCATCTGCTTGTTGCAAGCCAACATTAATTCCAATTCTTTTTCCAAAACAAATGAGAGTTGAGGCAAACTCTTTTTCACTGTAAACTCTTAATATTCCCAATTTTATATCCCTGTACTTTTCTTAGAGGTCATAGTCCTTAGCTGGTGATATCATTTGGGAATGCTGTAGAGTAACTGAGATCTATGACCTCTTAATAAGCATCAGGAGAAGGAGATGGGGATCATTCTACAACGTGCCCTGGGGGTACTTTTCCTTCAAGAAGGCAAGCTGGAACTGTTCAACTTTTTTCTTTCTTTCAGTTTTTTACCTTGAGGGGGAAATTGATCGATTTGGAGATGATGATTCCATAATCTCTGAATTTTTCTCTTTCTCTCTGCTGCAGTGGGAACCCCTTGAAGTGTAAAGGGGTTGTGTCTCCTGTGTGCACTGTGGAATGAACCCGAGGAGTTTCTGGGGACAGCAACTCTCTTAACATAGTTAGTGTAAGAGTAGGCAAGTTTGGAACTGAAATACCAGGAGGGGTTGTGAACAGAAAAGGGTAAATTTGTTAATAAACTCAGTTGGCTAAGCACCATCACCTCTCTGGATGGATGTTTCATTTGGGATTTATTTGGGGAGGGGAGAGACGGGGGGGAACTGGGGGTTTCCCAGCAATGTGGATATGTTTTTAAAGGCATAGTGGAACTGAGTTTAGTTGTCAGGGTGAACTGAAGCAAACCAGCAAAGCTGAGCTGGCAGTGGACTGCTAAAAAACTCTCAACTGAACAAAGAGGATTTGACACAGGTTTAATAATGACTTGGAATGCTGGAGCCTTACCTGTGACATGGGGGTTAAATTTACCTTAATAAAGATCTCAAACTCACGTTAAGGTTATGCATTAATAAGTGAAGTGATTTAATATTTCTAGAAGAAAAGGCACTGAGGTGCTGGACTGTGTGAAGCTGGGGAAGGGTGTGGAGAGCAGGGCTGGGGAGGAGCAGCTGGGGGAGCTGGCGGAGGGGGGGGGTTGCCTGAAGAAGAGGAGGCTGAGGAGAGACCTCCCTGAGGGGAGGTTGGTGTAAGGTGGGGGTTGGTCTCTTATCCCTAGTAACAAGTGATAAGACAAGAGGAACTGGCCTTGAGTTGCAGCAGGGGATGTTTAGGTTGGGCATTAGAAGAATCCTCTTCACTGAAAGGGTTCTCAAAGCCTGGCCCAGGCTGCCCAGGGATGTGGTTGTGTGCCCATCCCTGGAGGTGTTTCAGAGAGGCAGAACTGTGGTGCTGAGGGCCATGGCCCTGGCAGAGTTAGGTAATGGCTGGACTCAATGATCTTACAGGTCTTCTCCAGCTGAGGTGATTCTATTACTCTATTTCTGAAGCAGATAAAATGAAGCAAATTATTTTGCCTGTAACATCCAAGGAAAGTGCTTTCAGGGCAGGGGCTGGGCTGGAGGGCTTCAAAATACCCATTGAAATGGCAGTGTAGGTAAGACTGGCAGTGGGTCCATGTGTGTGCTGCATGGCAATGCATGGTCACTCCCATAAATGTACCTGTCCCTGCTTTATTACCTCCCTCACCCTACCCAGAAGTGGTGTCTGCCGCTTGTTTTGCTGCTGGATCCCAGCAGGAAGTGCAGGCTGATGACTGAAGGAAGGTTTGAGTGACTCATGCGGGGGAGGCTGGAGAAGGGTCAAGTTTTTCAAGTACTTTGCAAACCTTCTCCCAGCTGTAAAAGCAAAAGCACAGGGAAATGGAGCGGCGGTGGCTGACTTACCTTGCTCTGACCAAAGCAAGCTTCAGCACGAGTGCAGGACACAGCAGTGAACACCTCCATTAACATCAATTAACTGCTCCCATGCATGTGTTTATTTCTGAGTGCTGCTATCTGACTTCAGTGCATGGCCAGAAGTGATGCTTGGGCTCTCAGCAAAGCGCTGAGCCTGTTTTGATCTCTCCTGTAAATTCAGTTTCTAAGCAACACATCTTTTGTCCTGAACTGTTTTAATATGTCAATAACCACAGGTTTCCGCAGGATTCTAATTATTCTTCTAAACTGCATTTGAAATAACTTAAAACAGCTTTAATATTTGTTTTTCCTGTCATGTTATGCTTAGAACTTGTTTTGCATTGCAGGGCAATCTTGCCTTCAGCAGGCATCTCTATAACCTGACTGGGGAATGTTTTTTTCTGTTTAAGTCCATCAGTTGTTACCCTGAAACCAGTGGAAATGTCATTATGATGTTCATTGAGAGCAGGGTGTCTGCTAGTGGGTTCAAAATGTAATTCAGTAGCATTACAGGTCTCAGGATCCTTCTCTGTGGCATTCAGACCTCTGCCTACCCAACACTCTTTATCATTTCAAAATAGTCAGCTCTTAACAAACTTCTTTCCAAACTGCATTTCCAGATCCGAGAATCACAGAATGGTTTGGGTTGGAAGGACCTTAAACATCATCTAGTCTCAGCCCCTCTGCCATGGGCAGTTTGTTCTTCCTCCCGAGGTGCAGGACTCTGCAGTTGTCCTTGCTGAACCTCATTAGGTTCCTCTGTGCCTAGCTGTCAGTCTGCCCAGCTCTCCAGCCATCTCACTAGGTGGCCACACAGCCTGCAGCTGTATTCCTCCTCTGATCACTTCTTGATCAGTTTTAGAAATGCTCCAGCCCTTGTGCAGTGTTTCTTAGGGAGCAGACCCTAGTGGATGCCTGTGGGAGGATGAGTTTCCAAGTTTCTGAATGGTGGGCATGGGGCAAATGGGTGTTAGGTGTTCCACAGAGCTGCTCTCATCTCGGTGCAGGCTTAGCTGGCCCTGACTTCTTGTTGAGGGTGAGGTTGTGTGCACTGAGCTGGCTTGACAAGAGGCTTGCAGCCTTTTCTGCTGCATTTCAGTTATTGGACAGTGCCTCAAGTGCTTAAAAATGACTTGTGATTTCTCCTGCATGGGCATGGACAGAGGCCCAATATAAATTAAAGGCTAAATTCAACCTATTGCAAAATTCATAGGCTTGGATGCAAAATCAAAGAGCATCTCTGTGTGCTGTGAGTCCCACAGATATATGTATTTTTTTTTTCATACAGTATTTTTGAACCTGCACCTCAGCCAGTGGATCTGCTGCTGTGAGGGTAGTGGCAGGGGCTGGCAGATGTAACTGATCAACAAATACATGTTCTTTGCATGTGGGGCAAGCCTCGTATTCGATATACCTTCAGGAATTGCACAACACTCTTCATTCTCCCTGCTCTAAACCTTTTTTTTTTTGCCCCACATCTATCTGTCTACAATACCACCAAATGTAGGCAGCTTTGCAGAAGGCAGCTGAGATCCACGAGACACAGTGGGGGCAGACAGGAAACTGGCCAAGAAAAATGTGGCAAACCTCCTGCTCGTGTGAAAGATGCCACAGGATCTGTGCTGTCCACAAAAAGCAGATTGCACTGCAAGCTTTTATGATGCAAATCTTGCAGTACCTGAAGGAGGCCACAGGAAAGCTGGGAAGGGCTTTTTTGCCAAGGGATTGTAGTGATAGGATGAGAGGGAAGGGAGTGTGTAGTTTTCACACTCTGTCAGCAGCATTACCTTAGAGTAGCTCCTTTACACCAAAAGCTGTAAGCATGTAACTATGCTGTGGCAGAGGGAGACCCCTCCAGAGCCTGAAGGGGTTGCAAGAAAGTTGGGAAGGGACTTTCCATAATGGCTTGTAGTGATTGGAAAGCAGGGAATGGATTGAAGCTGGAAGAGCAGAGATTGGGACTGGAGATGAGGAAGAAATTCTTTGCAGTGAGGGTGGAGAGATACTGGCACAGGTTGCCCAGGGAGGCCGTGGATGGCTAGGTCAGATGAGGCCAAGCTGTGCTGGTGGGACGTGTCCCTGCCCATGGCAGGGGATTGGAACTGGGTGGTATTCAAGGTCCTTCTCACTCCAAAGCATGCTGTGAATCTCTGGCAGGGGTGGATTATTCCACAGTTGCATTGCCGGGAGGTGGCTGAGGTGCTGCTGGTTCCCAGGTGAGCAGTAGCTGGGGGAGTTCCATCTTCCAAGCTGCCCTGGCCCTTCTTTGCCCGCACTCGGTTGCAGAGGCAGCTGAGAGCACAAGTTCCTGTACCACCCGTGGAGGGAGGCTGGCCCTGGGACCCAACCACAGCTGGAGGAGCCCCAGAAAGGGCTCTCAGTCCCACTACGCTCCCAGTCCCGAGGCGAGGAAGTGGCTCAGGGGTAGCATTTAACCCGAAAGTTGGATCCTGGCCCTCCCTTTTCTCCTTGCCTCTCTTCTCTGTGAGCTCTAGCACAATATTTTGACTTGTGAGCCTGGAGAGTTGACTGTGTGGCAGGCACTGAAGGCAATTATGGGCTGACTTATACATCTTACTGTCAAATTGTGTAATTTTCCATAGGGAGCATAATGTATGCTTCCTCAGACACTGCTTCAGGCTTGGGCTCCTGCCTCTCAGCACATGGCTTAAAAGCCCAACCACGTGTGGGAACAGACCCCAGCACAACTGCCCTCAAGTGGGTGCAGCATTCCTGCCTCTCCTTCCATGCCACTGCAGAGTGTAGAAGGTGCAGGATGCACTGTGGGAGGAAAGGTTGGGTTCGGAATCTTCTGCTGGGAAATGAGTTTGCTAAACTGTGGAAGCCATTAGGGGTACAGGGGTGGTGACACCCCACCTTGAGTACTGCTTCCAGTTCTGGAGATCCTGTTACCAGAAGGATATGGATGTGCTGGGAGGTGTCCAGAGAAGGGCCATGAGGATGAGCAGAGGGTTGGAGCTGCTCTGCTGTGAGGAGAGACTGAGGGAGTTGGGACTGTGCAGTCTGGAGAGGAGAAGGCTCCCAGGTAACCTTATTGTGGCCTTCCAGTATCTGAAGGAGGCTACAGGAAAGCTGGGGAGGGACTTTTTTGGCTGTCAGGTAGTGATAGGACTTGGGGGGGAATGGAAGAAAGTTAGAAGTGGGGAGATTCAGACTGGATGTTAGGAAGATGTTCTTCACCATGAGGGTGGTGAGAGCCTGGAATGGGTTGCCCAGGGAGATGGTGGAAGCCTCATCCCTGGAGGTGCTTAAGGCCAGGCTGGATGAGACTCCGGACAGCCTGGTTGAGTGTGAGGTGTCCCTAGGCATGGCAGGGGTGTTGGAATTGGATGATCCTTGAGGTCCCTTCCAGCCCTGACAATTGTGTGATTGCCAATGATGTGTATGTAGGTAGTCAGTGTGCTCTTGGCGAACTGAGACGTGGAGTCATCATTCTTCCATCAGCCAAGTGCAGTAAATGTGGTTTGCAACCCAAGTGTGATTTGCATGGTTTATAGCTTGCCAGCTATTCTCTTAGCAATGAAGAGTATTAGCAGAACTACAGCCTGCTTCTGAGGAGGGGGAGTCGGAGAGCATCTCTTATAAACAAATGAAAGGGAAAATTAATTGTTTGGCTGTTGACTAAAAATAAGTTTTGATTATCCATTGCAATTGCATTTGGTGACACTGGGACTAAAGAAATTTTACTCACGAGGGTAAAAATAGTTCTTAACACTTCCTCTACTCCTTTGGAATTGCCTTTTTTGGATTAAAGAGAGACACATCCTCCAGTAAGTGTCTTCTTTAAAAAGATGCTGCAGCTTCTGACTGGCTTGGAGTTGTTCATTGTAGTATCCTCTTTCTCCTGTTGTATACATTGCTTACAATGCTGGGTTAAGGATTCTTCTTTCTTGCTGCCTTCCAGTAAGCAGTTAAATCAGACTGGGAGAAGAGTTCTCATCAGTTACTTAGGTTGTATATTGGCTTTAGGGACACAGCTGCAGGACAGGACTCTCTTGGAGGCAGACTATGCTCTGTTTTCTTTCTTTATTTCCCTCCAGAAACTGTCCATCAGACCCTGGATCCAGAGTATCTGTTTGTGTAGGTGGGCAGGAGCCCACACTGCTTCTAAACCAGCAGGTCTGAAGTGGTAGTATTGCGTAAGGAAGGACTTCAGCATTCACCTTTTCCAGACCTTAGGAGTGTAATCAGGTGTACCATATTTTAAGCAACACTAAGCCTGTCTGAGCAAAATGCCTGCAGGATCTCATCCTTCTTCCTTATTCCTATGTTGTTGGGGTTTTTTTCACCATAAGCCTGGCTCAGATTTATGTAGTTCATCTGAAGTTCAGGCAGTGACTGGATTAATCATTCAAAAATGGAGAGCTAAAGAGAGTTATTTTACCTTCAAATTTGCAACTCCAAACCTGATCTCATAAAATAAGTCCTCATAAGTTCTTTGGCATGATTCTTCTGCACTGTTTTCTGTGAGCTAGAGCAGGAAGGAGGAAAGAGGAGAATTCCTATTTCTAATCTTCTGCTTGTTGACTTCTTTCCTCCCTGATAGTTAAAACTGAAGCCACTCTCTAAGCCTGCTTTCTTACCACTCTTTTCTCTAAGCTGAGGAAGCAGAAATAAATTATTCCCAGACTGAAAGCTAGATTAAGGTAAGTAATTTCACAGGATATTGACCTTCTCCACATTGCCTCATTATTCAAGGCCATGTCTCCCTAACTTCTCGTCTTCCCTCCCCACTCCTCTTCTGTTTCTGGAATTTTTTACCTCTCTTCCTTTCTCTATTACATTTGCTGAGAATACAGAAGAGTATTGTGCTAGTAGAAAGGGAAATGGCTGAGTGCTTGATCTGCTTACAGAGTCACAGAATGGTTTGGGTTGGAAGGGGCCTTAAAGATCATCTATTTCCAACCTCCTCTGCCACTGGCAGGGACACCTCCCACCAGCCCAGCTTGCTCAAGGCCTCATCCAACCTGGCCTTGAACACCTCCAAGGAGAGAGCATCCACAGCCTCCCTGGGCAACCTGTGCCAGTGTCTCACCACCCTCACTGGAAAGAATTTCTTCCTAATCTCCAGTCTAAATCTTCCCTCTGCCAGCTTCAATCCATTCTCTCAAATCCTGTCACTGTAACTGGCATCACTGCAGCTATCATAGCCAGCAGGTCGAGGGAGGGGATTCTGCCCCTCTGCCACTCTGGTGAGACCCCAGCTAAGGGTGCTGCATGCACTTCTGGAGCCCGTTACAAGAAAGATCTGCTGCTGTCCCTGCAGGCCCATGGGAACAGTCCCTCTGCTGCCTTCTTGTAGCCCCCTTCAGGCACTGGACTGCGTCTGTGCACCACTGACCTGCTGTAGGTTAGGGAGTGTGCAGGTACCCTTCTGAACAGGGGAAGAGAGTTTGGTCTGCTGGCAGTGCTTCTGTCTGTCACACTCTCATTACAAGGTGTTTCATTTTGTATTCCATTTTTCCTTGTTAATTTGGTCCTGTCAGTAGTTAAAACCAGGTAATTTGATCCAGAAATTATGTGAATCATCTATGGAGAATTGAAGGATACGGAAATTTAACATGAAAGAGAGACCTGTCTGGCACCTGTTTTTCTATGCCAGTATACAGTGGCCTGGAGAAGTTAACCAAGGGATTTTCTTTGCAAAGAGGAGGCAGAAATTCTGCATGATATTAAGGAGGAAAGAGCCTCGGGGAGGACCTTTCAATCACACGGAGCTGACAAAGTGCTCCAGAGCAGTACAGTCCACTTCAGTGTCACGTTGAGGAATGGAGACACAGTTCAAGGGTGTGCTGCTGCAGAATGGTAGGGGTTAGAAGGGACTTCTGGAGATCACCTAGAGAAGGTCACTCTGGAACACGTCCTACTGGGTTTTGAATTTCTCCAGAGATGGAGACTCCACCACCTCTCTGGACAAGTCTGGTCCAGTTCTGAACCACCCTTCAATTAAAGAACTTCCTCCTCATGTTTTGATGGAACTTCTTATGTTCAAGTTCATGCCTACTGCCCCTTGTCCAGGCACCACTGAACAGAGCCTGGCCCCATCCCCTTGACACTCACCTTGAAGTACTCATCAGCATTGATGAGATCCTCCCTCGGTCTGCTCTTCTCCACACTAACAAGCTCCAATTCTTTCAGTCTTTGTTCGTCACAGAGCTGTTCCAGTCACCTCAGTATCTTTAGGGTCTTTTGCTGCACTCTCTCCAGCAGGTCCCTGTCCTTCTTGAACTGGGGAACCCAGTACTGGACCCAGTACTCCAGCCAAACTTCTCCTGTCCCTGTGATAGGAAGGGTCCTGCTGCACGCAGCCAGCTCAGCTGCTGAGTGCTGGGAACCTGAAAATGCTGGCAGGGCTTTTCTTGAGATCTTATTAAAGACAAGGCTCAAAATATTCCTGAGTAGCCTGGAATGTTTGATTTATTTATCATGATTTTGAAGCTGGAGCTCACCAACTGGTTTTTAAATATAGATAACAAAAACAATCGAGAATAACCTGGTGAAGTATTGGTGCTGCTGCCACCTTGATGGTTACCTGTGCCTCACTTGGGTAGTGTTCAGAACTACCTGAGCTCCCATCAGCCTTCTGCCTCTAGGACATCTACAGTGCTCATGAGACACAGCACTGCCTCAGAACTGAAGTGATTGCTGGCTGGCAGAAATCAAAAGGGAGCATTGCATTACTGCTCACTGCAAATGTCAGCTGGACCAACAAGCTGTAGCCTGCACTGACAAGAAAATTAGCTTTGCCACTGTATTTTAAGGGTTAAAAAAAAAAAAAGCCTTTTCTTCTTTTGGAGGAGCAGTAAGATAGAAGACAGATTGCAGCTGGAGGTGCAGGGGATTGCCACGTTAAGAGACAGGGCAAAGCTGAGGAGTGGGGAGCCATAGAAGGGTTCTAGTTAACAACTTTTAGAGGCATCTTTGTGTCATTCATCAGACTTGCCTTTTGTCTGGCTGAAAGCAGGACAAACAAAGGGGATGCTCTCCTACATAGTTCTCCTTGGTGCAGTAGATAATCTTGGTTCAGTGAGCAGAATACAAAGCCAAGCGGCTGGGGCTGGCATGTGCCACAGTGAGTGCTGCACTGGAATGCCTGAGGAGCTTCTGTGTGCCCCCCTCCTGCCTCAGAGTCATGCTGTCTGGCTGTGACACCCACAGCTGCCATGGCCAGAGAGGCTGAGGAGTCTGCAGTGAGGGGGAAGCCTTGATGGCATGTCGACTGTCGTGACAAAAAGCCCTGTGTGAGAACAAGTACATGCAGGGGCTCAGGAAACTGCACTTGCCAGGGATGCTAAAAGAGGGAGCAGTAATTAAGATCAGTGTGCAAATGCTATTTAAACTCTCCACAATTATTCCCTACCTCAGTTACAGCTTTTGTTCCCTGTTTCCTCACCTCCTCCAGTACATTGCAGCCAAAACACAACCCACACCAAAGTGGCCCTGCAGCACCAGGGCTGACAAATCTCAACTGTCACCAAATGGTGGAAATGCAAGGGAGATTTTACAGAGGGCACCTGCCAGCTTCTTGGGAGCTAGCCAGAGAGTGTCCTCTGAGCAAAGCACCTCAGGAAATCTCTCCTCTGTCAAGTGCAGGCCCCAGGTTAATTAAGACCCGTGGATAAGATCTACCAGAATCACAGAATGCTGGTTGGAAGGGACCTCAAGGACCATCTAGCTCACAGCAGAGCTGAACTGAGCATTCTCCTGGCTCTTCTCTGCACTCTTTCAGCTCAGTAATGGCATTTCTGCATCTATCATCAGCTGAAGTTTTGAAGTGCTCTGAAGATGAAATTCTTTAGGAGAGTGTGAAGGTAATCTATAACTCAGTCTATCCACTGAATCATGAGGGCCTCTCACATCACCCAAAAAGTTGTTTGGCTGTTGACTTTTTCTGGATCTGCCAAAGCATGGAAACAGATTGGATCTTAGGAAGAAACCCTGCACTATGAAGCTGGCAAGACTCTGGAATGGATTGTCCAGAGCAGTTGTGGATGTTCAAGGCCAGGTTGGATGGGGCCTTGAGTAACCTGGTGTAGTTGAGAGGCATCCTTGGCCATGGAAGGGAGTTTGGATTAGCTGATCTCTAATGTTTCTTCCAGCCAAAGCTGTTCTATGGTCCTACTATGATTTTATGAAACCCAGCAGGACCACCACAGAACTCAGGCATGGCTGCTCCTCTGGAAGCAGTCCATGTGGTCCTTCTGTGCCTTTAGGAACTAACTATGACTCATTGCCAGCACACTGGATTTAAGTCTTGTTCCTGGCAAAACACAAGTTGAGAGCCATCGACAGAAATCTGGAGAATGTGGTTCCCTGGTGCTGTCAGGAAACTCTGTGGCACCCCACAAAAAAAGCACTCTGGGGTGAGCAAGCAGTAGTCATCTTCTGAGGAAAACAATACTTGGAGTCACTGCATGACTCCATACATTATTTCCTCTGTGCCCATGGGACCACAGATGAGTCAGCAACAGTTCAAGGTTTGTAGTAACAGAAGTAGCTGACAATTGTAACAGCATCAGTATGGCTGCTTGGTCCTCATCCAGGGCCAGCAGGAGGTTCTCAGCTAACAAAGCCAATGCAGTCTATCAGGACATCTGTTGCTTATGAGGGGTGTGCTGTAAACAAAGAACAGCCCTTTCTTCTTGCTTTGTCTGCTTATTGACTATGGGACGCCTTGTGAACCAGAAACAGAGTGTGCCTAGCTGCTGCTGCTGGTGCTCCTTGCACTGATGTCAGACAGGAGGTCTCCTCTTTGAAGATATTTGCAGCCATGTTGCAGGAATAAAGGTCAGGAGTGGACCTGTGTGGTTGAGGTGAGCAAGTATCTCAGGGTACTTACTACTGCTGTTTAGTTTTGACACTCTGTCAGCATCATCACCTTGGAGTATCTCCTTTACACCAAAAGCTGTAAAGCAAGCAGTGAAAGACCAAGAGCCACAACTGTGCTGTGGCAGAGGGAGACCCCTCCAGAGCCTGAAGGGGCTACAAGAAAGTTGGGAAGGGACTTTCCACAATGGCTTATAGTGATTGGAAAAGGGGGAATGGATTGAAGCTGGAAGAGCAGAGATTGGGACTGGAGATGAGGAAGAAATTCTTTGCAGTGAGAGTGGTGAGACACCGGCACAGGTTGCCTAGGGAGGTGGTGGAAGCCTCATCACTGGATGTGTTTAAGGCCAGGCTGGATGTGGCTCTGGTGCGAGGCAGGTTGGAGATGGATGATCCTTTCCAGCCCTGATGATTCTGTGATTTTGTTGTTGTTGTTGTTGTAATTAATGGGAGACTCCAGTAGGAATTACTCTGCATTTACCAAATATGTACCAAATGAGTTCTTCTCCTCCTTCCTCATTCTGCCTCAATAGGGCTGTCAAACATCTCCTTCAGGCTTCCATAGAAGTCCAACCAAGGGCATTTTCCAGTGGTTTAGGCTGTGCTCACCAAGGCATTCTCTCTACTGAAAGCACCTTTTGGGTTCTTGTGTCTTCTCATCAGCTACAGACAGCAGGCAGGACAGAGGTTTGGTTGCAAATTTGCTTTTCATTTTGCCCAACAGCCACTTTTAATTTTATTCTTTTTTTTTTTTCAGATTATATAACATTTGTGTTGTCTGCATTTTTCTTCTGACTGCATCTTTCTCTCTCTTCCCTCTCCCCCCTCCCCCCCATTATCTTTATGCTGAAAATATGAAAACAACAATAAAGAAGAGACCAATAATAGCTTCTTGCAGTAAAACGGGCTTATTAAAAGGATATTTTCTGCCTGGGTGAAAAAATTCCTTGAAAAATATCATAAATACTTTATAACACACAGAGCTACACTTTTATTGTCTTCAGAAGTTGATTGTCTGGAGAAGCCATTTAAAAAAAAAAAAAGAAAGAAAAAGAAAGGGAAATATAAATGTCACACTTAAAACAAACAAACAAAAATAATTAGGTGAGCTTTCTTCACAGTCCAATTAGGCAGATTCCAGATGAAATATCAGAAAGGGATTAAGTGACCATACAATGGGTGAGAGCTGCTCAAATCAGGCTGATGACAAAGCAGATCTACTTTCATTTGGGAGAAAAATGCTTCACGCTGCACCATCCAAGAGCCTTGGGTTTATTGCATGTTTACAGAGCTCTCTACTGTGGGCTCGGCAATAGGAAGCTCTGGGAGCCTGCAATAAAACCCGAGCAGGCTTGATGGTAGCAGTGGTCAGTGGTGTGTCCCCTTAGCAGGCAACTGCAGCTTAAATCACAGAATCACAGAATTAACCAGGGTGGAAAAGACCTCTGAGATCATTGAGTCCAACCTATCCCCCAACACCTTCTCATTAACTAACCCATGGCACTGCGTGCCTCATGCAGCCTCCCTCTGAAACACCTCCAGGGATGGGGATTCCACCACCTCCCCAGACAGCACATTCTAATGTCCATCACTCTTGCTGTGTAGAATTTCCTCCTAACATGCAGCCTGACCCTGCCCTGGCACAGCTTGAGCCTGTGTTCCCTCTTTCTGTCCCTGGCTGCCTGGCAGCAGAGCCCAACCCCACCTGGCCACAACCTCCCTTCAGGTAGCTGCAGAGAGCAATGAGCTCTGCCCTGAGCCTCCTCTTCTGCAGGCTGCACACCCCCAGCTCTCTCAGCCTCTCCTCACAGGGCTGTGTTCCAGGCTCCTCCCCAGGCTTGCTGCCCTTCTCTGGACACCTTCCAGCACCTCAACATCTCTCTTGAATTGAGAAGCCCAGAACTGGACACAGCACTCAAGGTGTAGCCTGACCAGAGCTGAGCACAGGGGCAGAAGAACCTCCCTGCTCCTGCTGGCTGCACTGCTCCTGCTCCAGGCCAGGATGCCACTGGCTCTGCTGCCCACCTGGGCACACTGCTGGCTCATGTTCAGCTGCCAACCAGCACCCCCAGGTCCCTCTCTGCCTGGCTGCTCTCAGCCACTCTGTCCCCAGCCTGTAGCACTGCCTGGGGTTGTTGTGGCCAAAGTGCAGAACCTGGCACCTGGACTTGTTCAACTCATGCCCATTTGTGCAGCCTGTCTGGGTCCCTGTGCAGAGCCCTTCTGCCCTCTAACAGCTCCTCACTTGCTCCCAGCTTGGTGTGGTTCTCCACCAAAGCTCTGTGGTGTGCTCCCTAACCTGGGATCCAAGTGTTCAGGAGGAGCAGGGAGGATCTTCCTACTCAAGTTTTCTTGCTGCTGTTTTGTTTTCTTTCCTATAAGTACATAAAGCCTTTTTATTTAAGATATCCAAGATCTGCTGGTAAGGATGATTCATAACTCCAGTCCAGTTTTCCTTTGGGATTAGGCACCAGTGTTTGTTTTTTGTTTTTCTAGCATAGCAACTGAATTTCATCATTCATTTTGTCATGTAGCAATAGAAGACAACTTCACCAAAGAAGCTCACAGTGCAAGTAAAATTGGAAGTAAATGGAAGCCATATGTTACTATAATTTCCAAGGTTAAGGAAAAAGCTAGAGTTGGGGCTAGATGATTTCTTGTGGAGAGAGAAGTGGATTTGTTATCAATAGATTTGGCTTTTTAGGTGGTTTGGCATGTTGGGGTTGTTTGTTTTGGTTTTTTTTAATAGTAATTTATTTTGTTAGTGGTAGCTTGAAGAACTCATACTAGTAGCTTGAACACTCAAAGTGTTCAGAGCCAAGGTTGTTGCCTGGCAGTAATCCATTTCTTAACTTATGTACAACTGTGGAGTTATTAATGCTAGTCAGGTTATGTGCAAGGATTCAGGAAAATTCTTTATTCCTCATTGACTCCTGACAGTTATTGTACCTAGGAACTGGGTAACGTGTTCTGAAGTGAGCAATTATGGAAATGTTTACTTCACTGGCTGCATGTAAATGTGTGCAGAGAATGTACCAGAATTTTTCCTTGGGGGTATTTAATTCTCTCCAGGGCAATGAAAATCAAATGATTTCTTTCTTTTTTTTTTTTTTT
>VWZI01013880.1:182823-270874 GCA_013396835.1 Psilopogon haemacephalus | reverse complement strand
GTGTGTGTGTGTGTGTGTGCAGGCACACATGCATGCGTTCTGAGTCTCTTGTCTGTTAGGTGTAAAAGTTTATTTTCTTCCTGTTGTGCATCCTTAGGTTTTCCCTCTCTTTCCCTTCCCCCAGATGCCTGCCTGTGCACAACCTTTCTTTGTCTTTTAGCCTGCACGAATACCCCAACCCGCATTTCTCCCACTAATTTGCGGTTTGCCTGGCCTGGCTCTCGGGGCAGAGTCGCCTCCCTCGCAGCGCAGGGGGACGCGGGGGAGCCTCGTCCCGGGGAGCCGCAGTGCGGTGCCCGCTGAGCCCTCCTGCAGCTGCCCTGCTGCAGCTGCCCCCCAGCCCGGCTGGAGCCCCGAGCCCCACGGACCCTGCCGAAGCCAGGCCGAGCCGCACACCTCCCAAACCCTCCCGCAAAGCGAGGGAGAAGTCCTCTCGCAAATCGCCTGATTGTTGCAGTGCGAGACTTGGCGATCCGCAGCTGTCTGCTGCCTGCGCTTCCAAGGCAGCCGCAAAGCCTGAAACCCAACTGCGCGCTTTTTGTCATCCCCGGCAAAGCAGAGAGCCTCTGCCCTCCTTGCAGGCTGCTTTTCCAGATCTTTCTGCGGCTGCCTTTTGATAGAGCATCACCTGACCCTAGCAGGAGGGAGTTGGGGCCAGGCTGCTGTAGCGCGGCTGTCCCCGGGGGCCGGAGCCCGGCCGTGAGGCCAGCGTCCCCCGGCGCCGCAGACAAAGAGCAGGGCAGAGCTCCGCACGGCCCTGCTGGAAAACACTTCCAGCTGTGGCCGCTCACGGATTTGGGAGAGGGGGAGGGAAGGCACTGGGCTTGTGTTTTAGGTGTGGCCACATCCAGCCAGCTCGCTCTAAACATTGCTTTTTAACTTCCTTAGAAGAGGGGAAAAGGGATGGAAACAGCAAGAGATTCTGGGCTCAGGAAACCCTCGGAGCGTTTTAAAAGCTGAAGCGTGGCTTCAGGTGGAATCGGCGTTTTGCTCTCTTTTAAGGTGGAGCCTGGAAAAGACTTTTGGACAGAAAATTATTTCCTCTGCCACTTTTTAATGAGGCGACCTCAGCACCGCGCTTAGCTGCGTGCGCCTGGCTGCCCAGCGTGTCCCGCAGGCGCAGCTCCCTGGCGGCCAGCCTGCCTCTTGCTTTCTTGGGTGATTTCCTTCCTCTTGGGCTCCACCCCCCCCCCAAGAAATGTTTGAGGTGCCAAAATCCATTCGGACGAAAGGCAGGCGTGCAAAGTTTGATAGCTCATATGGTTTCAACTAATGCTTTTGCTGGTGTGGCTACTGGCCTCTGAAGGATTCGTATTTACTTCAGCAGAATAGGAACTGAAGATCAGGGGAAGCAATTTGGTCACCCGCAGAAGGATGCCTGCTTGGGAAAGGCTGGGGAGGAGGGATTTGTGCTGTTTGGGGATGAGAGAGCAGGAGCCAGAGTCAGCATGAGCCTGAGGAGGGAAGGCTGGATACTAGAAAGGAATTCTTTACAGTGAGGCTGGTGAGAGACTGGCACAGGTTGCCCAGGGAGGTCGTGGATGCCCCCTCCCTGGAGATGTTTGCAGAACCATTGAATGTTAGGAGTTGGAAGGGACCTTGAAAGATCATCCAGTCCAGAGCAGCATGTTGGCTGGGGCCTTGAGCAAGCTGGTCTAGTGGAAAGTGTCCCTGTCCTTGCCATCTATTTGGAACTAGACGATCTCCAAAGTCCCTTCCAACCCAAACCCTTCTATGTTCCCACATGCCTTCTGTGGAGAGAGCTGTGTAAAAAGCAAGCCTCAGTTCTTGCCTTCCTGGAGTGTTGAGGATCAGCATTTTTTTATCCTTAAGAAAAATAATGAGAGGAACCTGCTTTTGATATTTGTGAGTGCAAGTCAAGCTGCGCCTCCTGCTATATTTTGGTAACACTTTGACTGGACAGAATGTTTGCCCTGTTCAGTACAAAAGTGGTGCCAGCTGCCTGTCTGACAAAGCAAGTGTATTTAAAGTGCCTCACAGTATGCTTAATGCATTTGAAGAAGGTGTTTTGTATTTTAAGTGCTTATAGGCGTCCAGCGAAACATTTGCATCTGGCACCCTTTTTAAAAATAAAAAGGGGAGAAATTTTCTCTTCCGTGTGGTGCCTTTCATGAAAATGCATCTGTCCTCTTCACCGAGCCATTATCAAACAGAGAAAGGGTTTGTACTTAAGGATTTTATTTTTTTAACTTTTTTTTTTATTTTTTTTTTTTTTTTTTTTTTTTTTTTTGCTCGGTGGTATTTATTTTAGTTGTATTGGTAAGAAATGTATCTCTCATGAATAATACCAGCAGGAGTTTGCCATTAAATGGTGCTGAGCGTGTCATGGACAACTCGATTTAACTTTTAAATTTTCTCTTGCCTCCTCAGGAAGGACTTAGATAGTGCATCAGCATAATCTGAAATTTATTTCCTGGGGAGGCCACATTTCTTGTTTCCCCAGCCCTGAGCACAACAAAGTCCCTCTCCTTTGCTCTGTAACTTCAGAGCAAAGTCAGCCTACCAGGGTGGAGAGCTGCTGGACTGGCTTGCCCCTCTCAGGCGGTGAAGCACATTATTTTTGAGCCATCCTCTACCTCCCCTAAGGCTCCAAACTAAAAGGCTAGGCTGAGCTCTGATCTCTGGCATGGTGGCATGATGCACTGCGTCACTCCTAGCAGGCCAGCCTTGCCTCTTCCTCCTTTCTGAAGGAGCCTCATGTCATTTCTTATCCTTTCTAAGATTTTCACCCTGGAGGAATGTGGTCAGGATTATTCAGAAGAATTGAATGCATTTTAGCATTTGCAGCTTGACTTGGGTTGCACTAGGAATATGCAGTTGTGCAACCCTGGATTCTAAACCAGAGTGCTCGTGGAGAAGCCAGCAGAGGAAGGCAGGCAGGGCTGCCACTGGAAAGAGATCACTTACATAGGAGCACATCAGTCCTGCAGTAGCAGGCATTGCCATTTTCCCTGTCTTCTAGCAGAAAACAAACAAACAAACAAAATCTTCATTTGCAGCAAGTGGAAAACCAAAGTAGATCATATGCAAACTATTCTGTTTGGTTGTTAGTGTCCCAAACCACTTCAACAACCACTAATTAGTTTGCATTTCTCTTACATAGAGTCACAGAATTGTTTTGCTTGGAAAAGATCTTGAAGATCCTTAAGGTACAACCATTCTCTAACTCTAACAAGGCTGGAGCTAAACCATGTCCATCACCACCACATCTCTGCTTCTTTGGAATGCCTCCAGGGATGGGGATTCAACCACCTCCCTGGGCAGCCTGTGCCAGTGGTTCAGAACCCTTTAAGCAAAGAAGTTTCTTCTAATATCCAAACCAAACCTCTCCTGGTGCAACCCAACGCCATTTTCTCTTGTTCTGTCACTTTTTACTAGGGAGAAAAGACCAACTCCACCTTGCTCCAACCTCCTTTCAGGGAGTTGTGATATCGTAGAATCATAAAATAGTTTTGGTTGGAAAAAGCCTCTAAGATCTCCAAGTCCAACCATCAGCCTATAACACCAGCAAAGGTTGGGTTTGGTTTACTTTGTCATTCTTCCTAAATCCTTTGGGATTCCTTGGGTTCCTCATGTGATAGGAACATGGGATAAATGTTGCCCCACTCTTGAGTTACTCTACTGGGAGACTTTCTTCAGTCTGCCTTTCCCTGCCCCCTTGCTCAATTTGCTTGTGGTGTGGGTTCTCAAGGGTCTAATGAGGTATATCAAGGAAGGCAGTGAGAGCAGAAGCCTTCCCTACCTGACTCTATTTACTGAGGATTTATAACAACTTGGTGACACAGGCTTCCTTTCCTCCTGTGCCAGATTTAGTTGCAGTTAACCAATGGATCCAAAGCTCCTCAGATGGGTCAGGCAGACAGATGCTGACTGGAAGCGTAGGCTTCATTTCTTTGGAAAACCAAACTGAGAATACTCCACTTTAGCTTAATTATTTACTTTTCTGCTTCAGAAGTGATCCTAATCCAGAGCTCCACCAGTGGGATATTCCCTCAGCTCCAACCCTCAGTTCTCCATTATCCTTTAGCCCTCCACCCTGAGCCATTCCAGGGTTCTTCCCTGAGGTCTTTGTTTGGATCTCTGCACCTCCTTTTCAAATGGCAGCCCTATACATTTCCAAAGTAATTTTACTTTGCCATGACAAGGGCTGCTGCTCCTTTTTCTCTCTCTCCTCTTTTTCTTTCCCCTTAAATGTGATATCATGTCTTGAATTGGAGCATTGTGTCACTGTGGTGTGTGACATTACTCGGTAAAATATAAAGCTATAAAAGTCTGTAATTTATAAGACTATATTAGGTGCTTGCTGTATGTGTTATGGCCTTGTAAGTCACCATTGCCTATCATTTATTCTATATATAATTCCACTGAGAGTTCTGGTGACATTATAAAGGAAAAAAGTATAGCTCAAGTGGCTTGTCATCAGAACCCCAAGACAGAATTTCCTTCTCCTTCATTGTGTAATGTTTTTAGTGTTATTCATAATGCAAGAATGGGAACTTTCTGCTTTAAACAATTCTAGTTGATGGCCCAGGAATGTTGTTTGTATCTGTCAAAATTCTCTGAGTGTACGATGACATCAAGTTGATTGACAGTGGCTGAAAATGAGCCAGGGGGTGCCCAGATGGCCAAGAAGGGCACCAGCATCCTGGCATGAATCAGCAGAGGTGTGGCCAGCAGGAGCAGGGAGTTGATTGTCCCACTGGACTCAGCACTGGTAGGGCCACACCGTGAGAACTGGGTTCAGTTTTGGGCCCCTCACTCCCAGAAGGACATTGAGGTGCTGGAGTGTGTCCAGAGAAGGGCAATGAAATCTGGTGAAGGGGCTGGAGAACAGGGCTGGGGAGGAGCAGCTGAGGGAGCTGGGGGTGGATAAGAGGAGGCTGAGAGCAGAGCTCATTGCTCTCTACAGCTCCCTGAGAGGAGGTTGGAGTCAGGCAAGGTTTGGTCTCTTCTGCCTAGTAACAAGTGATAGAACAAGAGGAAGCCTCAGGTTGCACCAGGGGAGGTTTAGGTTGGCTATTAGAAGGAAATTCTTTGCTTAAAGGGTCCTGAACCACTGGCACAGGCTGCCCAGGGAAGTTGTTGAAACCCATCCCTGGAGGCATTCCAAAGAAGCAGAGATGTGGTGCTGATGGACATGGTTTAGCTCCAGCCTTGGTAGAGTTAGGTGGTCTTGGACATAGTGATCTTAAAGGTCTTTCCCAACTGCAATGATTCAGTGGTTGTGTGTGCACTCACCAACCTGTGGCAGTGTTTGTAACAGACCATGGTACCAAGTGCTTGCATAAGGTCAAGACATGTAGAAAAGAGATTTTGCAGTTTGCTTGGTGCGAGGCTTTCCTCCATCCAACCGAAGCAGCAGCTCATCCCTTTGTTCCTGAACCAATTCCAAATCTTTCTAATTGGCAATTGTCAAATATACTTAAAGTCTTCCTTGTGTTTGAAAGCTGAGCAATGCAGTTTTACATTCACTGTACCAAATACTCTGGAGCTGCTTTCACGTTGCTGATGCTTTAGGAAACACAGAGCCTCAGAATCCATTCTTGGAAATGCTCTTGGTGCTGTTGAGTTCAAATGCAGGCAGGTTTTGCACCTAAAATCACGAGCTCTGTTCCAAAGGAAACAAAGCATCAAAGCTCTTTGCTTCCAGCTGCAGGGTTATTTGTGGTGTGGTTTGGATGAGCTCACTGTCTGGCTCACCAGGTTTGTCTGATGTCTGTGCAATGGTTTTGTTACCTTCTTCATCAAGTGTGTTGAAAGCTGAGTGTTGTCCCAGTTTCATTGAGAGGCAGTGGTGCAGCTCAGCCTCTGTTTTGTGCGAGTGCAGTGGCATCTCCTGCTCAGGGAGCTGTGGTTTGATACTCAGCTTCTGTGAGCTGAAGGATTCTGGGCCTTCTCCCACTGAACCACCAGCACAAGAAGAGGAGGTGCGCAGGAATGACACTGCATCCTGGACTTGGCACTTGGCAGCCAGCTGAGGGGAATCTCTTCTGACATTTGACAACATGCACCTGAGCCTGTTTGATGGTGAGAACTGCTTGCAGAGATCTGGGTCTGAGGAACACATTATAGAATCATAGACTAGTTTGGGTTGGAAGGGACCTCAAAGATCACACAGTTCCAATGCCCTTGCCATAGCCAGGGACACCTCCCACCAGCACAGCTTGCTCAAGGCCCCATCCAACCTGGCCTTGAATATCTCCTAAGAGGGTACATCCACAGCCTCCCTGGGCAACCTGTGCCAGTGTCTCCCAACCCTCACTGGAAAGAATTTCCTCCTCATCTCCAGTCTCAACCTCCCCTCTGCCAGCTCAAGGCCACTGCCTCTCATCCTAGCACTGCAAGCCCTTGCAAAAAGTTGTAGCACTCAGAGAGTCACAAAAGCGGTTGGAAGGGACCTCTGGAGTCCAACCCCCAAGTCAAGGCTGCCTATGAAATTCTTCAGCCATCACAACTTCCTTTCTAAAACAGAACACAGAGAGTCAATCTTTTCAATGCTGGAAAAAAATGTTTATTTTTGAGGGAGATGTTGAGAGGCTTTGGTTCAGCCTAGAGCAACAAGCCTTAGCCGTGCTCTTACTTGCAGCGCAGCAGGACAGCTGGTGGCTGGGATGAGCAGATCAGACTTACAGTATGATTACAACCATTTTAACAAAAAAAAAAAAGGAGAAGGAGGAGAGAGACAAGGAATGGGCCTGCAAGCTGACCGATTTCCCTTTAAATCATGTTGTAATTTCTTTTTTGGCTAGTAAGTGACTCGAAAGTATTGGAAGATAAACAGCCTGAGCTAGAGCCTGGACTTCTGCCAAGTGCTGGGCTCCCAATTAAGGGATGAAATTGCAAGATACTGTTCAGTTTCATTGCAACTGTGGCTGGATTTTGTAGGTCAGTAAAACAAATGGAAGGGCTTTCTTCTCTCTTGGCTATGTGCTTTGCATGTGCCATGCACAGCAGAGGTGAGACTTAGCCACACAATCACACAGTCATGGGCAACCCCTTCCAGGCTCTCACCACCCTCCCAGGAAAGAACATCTTCCTAACATCCAGTCTGGATCTGCCCACCTCTAGTTTTGCTCCCTTTACCTTTTATGTTTCTTAACTTGACATTCAGCAGTGACTTAAAATCCTAAATCCCAAAATATGAATTTTGATTTAGGGCTGAAACTTTTTAGCACCCTGCAGAAAGTCTTAGGAGAGAAAGGAAAAAAGCTGAAATGGTTTTCATTGTGTATTTGAAGAGTGCCTCTTGTGTCCTTTTTAGCGCCAATCTCTGCTGCTTATGATGTTTTCTCTCTGCCACGGTGCTGTTGTATCTGCACATTACTTCCTGACTTAAACACTGTTATTTGCTAAACTGCAGAGGTAAGGGAGGAGATTTTCTTTCGGTTCAATTTTCATAATGAATAAAAAAAAAAAAAAGAGAGGTAGTTTCAACCTGAGAATGATTTTCATAGCCCCATCCCATGTTGTAAGAAGGTTTTAGCAGGCAGACAAAACCTCTGTCCCATTAATTTTAATGATACTTATCTTAGTGCAGTAAACCACTATGAAAATTGAATAATGCATATATTTTCTCTGAAACCCAAGCTCTTATCTGCTGTGCTTGCTTAGTACTTAGTTCTTTGTCTTTTTTTTTTCCCCACTCCATCATTTTGCTGCTGTGGCAATCTCTTGTGATGCCACACACCTCAAGCTCACCAGCAGTCCCAGTGAACCATGAATGTCAGGGGTTGCTCAGCTGTGATTGATAAGATGCAGCCCAGAAGTTTTGGGGATGACTTCCTGAATCTGTCAGCTCAGCAGCTTTGCCAGGGACTGTTCATACAGTGGCTCCCCTGCTCTGCCCTGGTGAGGCCACATCTGTAGTACTGTGTCCAGTTCTGGGCTCCCCAGTTCAAGAAGGACAGGGACTTGCTGGAGAGGGTGCAGCAAAGGGCCCCAAGGATGCTGAGGGCACTGGAACAGCTCTGTGGTGAGGAAAGGCTCCTTAGTCTGGAGAAAAGAACAGTGAGGGAGATCTCATCAAAGCTGCTCATTACTTAAAGTGTGGCTGTCAAGAGGATGGGGCCAGGCTTTGCTCAGTGGGGCCCAGGGACGGGACAAGAGGTAATGGGCACAGATTTGAACAGCAGAAGTTCCATCTAAATATGAGGAGGAACTTCTTTAATTTCAGGTTGACAGAGAAATTGTGGAATCTCGCTGAACATGTTCCTGTGTGACCTTCTCTAGGTGATACTGCCTTGGCAGGGGAGTTGGACTTGATGATCTCCAGAGGTCCTTTCCAACCCCTACCATTGTGTGATTCTGTGGTAGCAATTTCACTTCTACCCAGTCCGAACCATCCCAAGAGGTATCAGATGATGATGGACGTTGAGTGGAGGAGTTCCTGAAAGCATAAGGATGTTCACTGGGCTCTGACAGAGTTCCCTTCCTCCACCCAATGCAGTAATTTTAACATATAGGGTAGGGAGTTAAAATCCCTGCAAGCAGGAGGACACTTTGCTAATCACCACTGCTTGGTGTACAAAAGTGAGGCAGAACAGCACAACTTTACCTAGCCATTAGGAGAGGCACAGGGCATTAAACCCTAGCAAGTGGATGAAAGGCAGGGTTTGTGCCAACAATTCTTCACCCTGTTTGCTCAATTCATAACCATAACATTTATGGGAATTATGCAGGTAGAATGGACCCTTAAGTGCTCACCTCTCAAAGCAGCTAATTCTTCCCTTCTCTCTCTCTCTCTGATGTGTGTGAATGGCTTTAAAGTGATATTTTACATTACTTAAAAATTATGTGAGTGTTTGTTGCTGTTGTGTAGGAAGGAAATAAATCATGGGCTTTTGTGGGATTTTAAATTCATCCCAGGAGTGAAGAGCTAATATCAAGACCTTCACAACTGGGATTAATTTCATGTATCTCTCCGGAGTCCATTGGGTATTATCTTTATACATTATAAAAATGTGTTTTGATATGCTTTAAATTAGTATTTTTTTCTTGTCTGTGGAGGAGAGGAAGAGCTGGGATGAGTGAGTTTGTGTGGGTAAGCATGTCTTGGATGGAATGATTGACAGGGGTTGAGAGCTGCTGATTCCAGTGTAATTAAGTGTATTTCTGTACAGTGTTGTTCCTGAGCATTACAAAGATTAAAGGAAAGTCTGCACAAGCAGATGTGGTGCCAAAGAGGAAATCCATCCTAGTCCAATCATTGCCTTAGTCTCATTTTCTACAACCAGAATCATAGAGCTGTTTTGCTTGGACAAGACCTCCTAAGCTCATCCAGTCCAACCATCAACCTCATGGCCACTAAACCATGTCTTCAAGTGCCATGGCCACAGGTTTCTTGAGCACGTTCAGGGATGAAGACTCCACCACATCTCTGGGCAGCCTCTTCCACTCTTGCAACAAAGAACTTTTCCCTCATCTCCAACCTAACCCTCCCCTGGCACAGTTTCAGGCTATTTTCTCTCCTTCAGTCACCTGTTACTGGAGAGAAGGGCCCAACACCCACCTCAATGCAATCTCCTTTCATTGTCTCCCCTCAGCCTCCTCTTCTCCTCTGTCCCATCAGAATAATTTTCTTCTTCCAGTGGAAGCCTGTGGCTGAATCCCAGCCTTTGAACATCTTCACCATTCACCAGCACTTTCTCTGGACATCCTTCAGCAGATGCTGTCAGTCCTTCACCTTTCTTCCATCCTACTCCCTCTGCTTTTGTGGATTGCTGCATGTTTGTGGTGCATGTTGAAAAGAAGAGCAGAGTGACAAAACAGACCTGGTAGAGATTTAGCCTTCCAGCTCCACACCATAGAACCACAGAATCATAGAATGGTCTGGGTTGGAAAAGACCTCCAAAGCTCATCCAGTCCAACCCCCCTGCAGTGACATCCTCTACTAGATCAGGTTGCGCAGAGCCTTGTTCAGCCTGACCTTGTATATCTTCAAGGACAGGGCTTGGGAAGCTTTTTCTAGTGTTCCACCACCCTCATGGTGCAGAACATGTTCCTGACATCCATGAATGACATTCCATCATCCAACCCCATGAACCCTTTGCCCATACAGACCTCAGGACAAGCTGAGTAGCATCCAACCTGACTTTTTTTTTGCTTACCTTTTATTTTTTGAGCAATTCCTTACTAAGAAAACAGAAGATTGAGGTCAGAGTTGGTAATGGGGCTGTGCAAGGCTTGGAAGTGCTTGGACTAGTGCACAGCAAGCACAACTGCCTTGGTGTGTGTGTTCCTGGACACGTGTGCAGTGCCATGTGTGCATTAGCAGTGAGGAAACAGTTGCTGAAATGGTTGATCAGGCAAATAGCTTAAATATTTACTGAGCTTGTCTTGTCTCCTTCTGCTTGGTCGTAAGTTTTAATCTGCCTGTGCTGGTTGTGTCATTAATTTAAGAGGATAGAATTTAGTGCAGTACTTTTGTGGTTGCCCTGATTGCAGAATACCTCTTAGGCCAGAGGGAGGGAAAGAAAAGAGGTAAATAATATCTTCAGAGGTGTGTGTTCCTGTAATCTTTTCAATAATGCATATGTGTAAGGAAACCTGAGCAGTGCGCTCGCCAAGGATGTCACTGGAGGACAGAAGGGAATTGTCCAGGTGTCCATCCTGTTCACACTGCTTTTATCCCTGCAGAACAGAGCAGTTGTGCAAAGCCCCTGGCTCAGCTTGTGAAGCAGTGTGCAGCGTTCAGTTCTTTGGTGACTTCAGGGTCGCAAGTCTTTGCCTTGGCCTCTGTTCTCCTGACAAAAGAGTTTAGCTGCAGGCAGAGTCCCTTGCACTGCTCTCTCTAGCTGTGTGCCCGTTTGTATTCCCCTTCCTTCACTTGTGCTACTGCAGCAAGGCTTGGTTAGCAGCAGTGGCACTGATGCACTCACATACCTGTGGGCTGCATCAGACAAACCTACAACCATAGAGAGGTTTTGGTTGAAAAACACTCTGAGATCATCTCCAACCATTCTCCAGCTCTACCAAGGCTGGGGCTAAGCCATGGCCCTCAGCACCACAGCTCTGCCTCTGAAACACCTCCAGGGGTGGGGATTCAGCCACCTCCCTGGGCAGCCTGTGCCAGGCTTTGAGAACCCTTTCAGCAAAGAAGTTTCTTCTGCAGACCAGCTTGAACCTCCCCTGGTGCAACTGGAGGCCATTTGAAGAGAAGACTGAGAGGAGATTTAATCAATGTTTATCAATCTCTGAGGGCTGGGGGTCAGAAGTGGGGAAAAAGCTCTGCTCCCTGGGATAGGCCAAGGAGCAATGGATGGAAGCTGCAGCACAGGAGGTTTCAGTTCAACACAAGAGGCAATTTCTTGCCTGTGTGGGTCCCAGAGCACTGGCACAGGCTGCCCAGAGAGGTTGTGGAGTCTCCTTGTCTGGAGCCTTTTCAGCCCTGTCTGGATGTGTTGCTGTGTGCCCTGAGCTAGATGATGCTGCTTTGGCAGAGGGGTTGGACTTGGTGATCCTCAGAGGTCCTTTCCAACCCGTATCATTCTGATTCTCTGATGACAACAGTCCCTGAGAGACAGAGTGGTGAAGTCCTGCCCAGGTCTGTGAGGTGTTTCCCAAGTACTCTGCAGCAGCTTAGGGCAAGCAGTTAACCTGATGCTGGCAAATCTCTGCTGTGTGTGCAGACAGTGCTGGGGCTTTTTGGGGATCTGTGTTAAGTGAGTCTAAGCAGCACTGCTTTTCTTCAGCACAGCACAAGGCCTGTGGCTGATGGCAGCCTGACTCTGCTGCCAAGTGTTAAGCCTTTCCTGGAAGGATGCAGTTTCCACAGCTCCTCTGCTAAATGTCTCCAGACCCTTTTTATCCTGTGTCCATGAAAGAGGTGACATGTTTTTCCAGACTTCTGTCTTACAGACACATGAGCTGCCTTCAACCAAACTTGCCAAAAAAGAAAAAGAAAAAAAAAAACAACAACCAACCCAACATACCCTGAGACAGATACCCACTCTGGAAAGTTCCTGCCCAGATGGATAAGTCTGGGAAAGAAATACAGAGAAGTAAAAAAAAAAAAATTAGAGTTACTTGTGAGGGTCAGTTGAAGGTGTCACTGCTGCATAGCTTCACAGATTCATACAATGGGTTGGGTTGGAAGAACCCTAAACATCATCCAGTTCCATCCCGCCTGCCATAGGTAGGGACACTTCTCACCAGCACAGGCTGCTTAAGGCCTTATCCAGCCTGGCCTTGAACACCTCCAAGGAGAGAGCATCCACAGCCTCCCTGGGCAACCTGTGCCAGTGTCTCACCACCCTCACTGCAAAGAATTTCTTCTGGATCTCCAGTTTTTATCTCCCTTCTTCCAACCTCAATCCATTCCTCCTTTTCCTATCACTCCAAGCCCTTGTAGAGTCCCTTCCCAGCTGTCCTGTAGCCACTTCAGGTGCTGGCAGGCTGCCCTAAGGTATACCCAGAGCCTTCTCCAGGCTGAAAAGCCCCAGCTTTGTCATGCTGTCCTCACAGGGAAGCTTGTCCAGCCCTCTGAGCATCTCTGTGGCTGTATCTCTGGTTGTTGACTACAGTTGTTGTTATTTCAATGCAAAGGTTTTTTTTTCCCCCCAAGTTTGCAATACCAGAAGTTGTTGTGCTAGGAGTTAAAGGGATGTTTTCAATCTTCTTTCTGTTATGGTACCTGTACTGAGAGACTGATTTAGCCAGATCATCACAAATGAAATTAATTTACTAAGCTTAAGTCAGCTTAATGGTCGTTGCATTTATGAGACCTGTCCTGTTAATTGAATGTCACAGAATCAGGGAATCATAAGATTATGTTGATTGGAAAAGCCCTCTGAAATCATCCAGTCCAACCATCAGCCCAGCACCACCATGGCCACTAAATCCTGTCCCCAAGTGCCATGGCCACACATTTCTGCAACACCTCTAGTGAGCCTGGTTTCTCATGTGAAATCTTCTGAGCCTGGGTTATGCGGGGGCAAAGAGCAGGTTCTGGACTGAGCAGTCCTCAGCTTCGTGGCAGTGCACAGCCTGGCAGAGCACTCCTGCAGTTTCAGCCCTTCAGCAGTGTTTTCACTGAAGGTTTAAAGGGAAGCATCAGCAGGGCAGGCAATGCCCAGATGGCTGCAGCTGGGCTTCACATTCTCTGTGTGCTGAAGGTGGCATTCAGGGAAGGAGAGGTCAGCTGAGTTTTCCCCATGTCCAGAGTAGTATTTTCCTGTGTCTTGCTGGGAGCTGCTGTCAGTTTTACCTCTCTAGTCCCATTACAAAAAANCTCCCGAGACCCAATACAAAAAAAAAAAAAAAAAAGAAAAAAAAAAAGTTTTAAAAACTGTAGGCAGCATACTCCAATTAATGAGCTCAAACAGTTTGCTCCTCATAAACCTGCTAGCAGAGCTCTTTCATGCTTGACTGGGTGGCTCAGGAGGTTGCTAAGGGGACATACTTTCCCTTCTCTTAGTCACCTGTTTGAGTCTCTTCCAAGCTAAATAATAATATTCATTATGCAGTTGCATGTGTTGGTGCCTCTGGTAGATGAGTTGTGCTTTCCTTCAGGTCTTAAGGGACAAGAGCATATCAAACAGGCATTTTCAAAGTGACCTTTATCTCCTTCTCCTCAGCGACCTCCCACCCTGTGACTGTTTCGGTTCTCAGTTCAAACAGCTTTGCTCACAGGGAGCAAGGCTCACAAGTCTGCACTTCCCAGGCTTCTTCATGAGCTGCAAGGTTTGTATTGGTGCAACTGGGCATATTCTCAAGGCAGCTTAAGTGCTTTGTGCCCAGGTTCCTTCAGAACTCCTGGATCACAGATCACAGGATGTCAGGGGTTGGAAGGGACCTCCAGAGATCATCCAGTCCAAGCCCCCTGCCAGAACAGGAGCAGGAGAATCTAGCACAGGTCACACAGGAACACATCCAGACAGGTCTTGAAAGGCTCGAGAGAAGGAGACTCCACAGCCTCTCTGGGCAGCCTGTGCCAGTGCTCTGGGACCCTTACAGTAAAGTTCTTACCCATGTTGAGGTGGAACTTCCTGTGCTATAGTTTCCATCCATTGCCCCTTGTCCTGTCACAGGGCATAAGTGAGCAGAGTTTGTCCCCTCTTCCTGACCCCCAGCCCTCAGATATTTATAAATATTGATGAGATCCCCTCTCAGTCTTCTCTTCCTTCAGCATCTTCATAGCCCATGGGCTGTACCCCATGTGCACATTGCAGATCCTTTGCTTCTCCTGATCATCTTCCAGCAGCTCGGCCCACCTCTCAAACCTGTCCATGTTCCTCTGGATGGCATCACTTCCCTCCAGCCTGTCTGCTGGACCACACAGCTTCTTCTGCTCATGGTGACCACTTGGCCAGAGTAACTCCAATGCTGAGTGATTTAACTTTCTTTCTCTCTGGTACTCTAAACTCTGTGTGTGCCCTGTGACAATGTTACTACAGATTATATATTGTAATAGCCTTGTAGGTGATCACATTTATCACCATATGAAAATACCACTGTAGTGGTTTGTGTTTAAAAGGTGAGAAACAGTGGGGCTCAGATGTATTTTGAGAAGCTTATTTCAGAGCAGCTTATGTAACTACCTGTTTGTAATACAGTAAGAACTCTAGCCTGGGCTTAGTGAAGAGGGACCAGAACTTGTTGCTCAGAAGTGGCCACTTTGGTACTGATCTGGGCCAGTATGAGTGGCAAGGAATCAGAATCCCAGAGTGCCAGATGGGAAGTGACCTCAAGGACCATCTGCTCCACCCTTTCTAGCTCACAGCAGAGCTGAACTGAGCTGGCTCAGCACCCTGCCAGCCTGAGCCTTCAGACTGCCCCATGCAGGGGACTCCACTGCTCCCTTTGGGAGATGATTCCAGCCTCTGACTGTTCTCATGGGGAAGAAGTTTCTTCTGGATTCCTACTGGAATGTCCCCAGCAGTAACTTGTCCCCATCAGCCTTTGGCTTTGCCATGGAGCGCCTTGTACAGTGGGAATCTCCATCCTGCTGGCAGCCTTCCTTCATGTCCTGGTGCATCGTGATGAGGTCTGTCCTGAGCCTTGTCTTTTGTAGGCTGCACACCCTCAACTCTCAGCTCTCCTCATAGGGCAGCGCTGCCAGGCCTCTGAGCATTCTCCTGTGCACTTTCCAACCTGTCCACAGCTTTTTTGTACAGCAGGGACCAGCACTGCAAGCAGTGCTCCAGGTGTGGAAGTACAACTCCTAATTCCTCTAGAATTGTCTTCTTTGAGCAAACAAATGCAGGGTGAGCAGTAAGAAGGGGGATACGGCAGTTTATTATTTTTGGGGACAGAAAACCAGAGTAATTGCAATGGAACTGGCCTTGCCCACTTTAAAAGCCCAGATGCAGGAACAGAGCAGAAAGTAGAATGGAAGTAGCAGGTGGATAATTCCTACATTCATGCTGGTGCTGCAGATGCATGTAATTTTGTACACAACTCAACACAAACATGAATGCCTCCTTCTCCCTCTCTCCTTCTTGTGTGCACACACAAACCATTAGGTTGAAAGAGCTGCTAACTACCAAGACTCACAGTTGTTTCCAGAGCACAGAAAGCAGCTCTTGCAATGATAACTATAAAGCACAAGGTAACAGCAAGCAGGTTCACACTTAGCATAGTGATTAGAATACTGGGGTGGGGAGGGGGGGAAAGAACCCAGCAGTTATTATGCCTTGCTGGACCACAGCAGAGGTAGAAAGCAAGAAAAGTCTGTGGTGTGACTGCATATTATTAAAACTGTAACACTTGGTGTTTGCTTGGCACTTAAAAATGTGAATGATCTGCCTAACAGAAACAGACAATCTGATAGAAATGGTTTGGGAGCCATTAAAAATGCACACCAGGCAAACGCTTGGTTCGCAGCCGTGGGGCAGCTGTAGTAAATTCTGCTCTGCGGGGTTGAGTCAGAGCAGATCTGCACAGCGGTTCCATGGGGTCTGCATTGTGCTCTCAGCCACTTCTTCTGTGTGCTGCCTTTTTGTTCCCTGCCTTTGGGGGTGCTCAGGCAATAGGGAAGCTGGGGGATGGGAGACAGAGGGAAGAACGTGAGGGAATTGGAGGGTGGAGGTTTGTAAGCACAGAAATGAAGAGCTGGGACAAAGTGGATTGGGAAGTGTGTCCACAGAAAACTGAGGGAGGAGAGGAGAAGAGTGTGGCCAGCAGGTCAAGGGAGGTTCTCCTTCCTCTCTGCTCTGCCATACCTGGAATATTGTGTCCAGTTTTGGGCTCTGCAGTTCAAGAGAGACAGGGATCACTATCACTACGGAGAGGAGACCAACCCCCACTTGGCTCCAGCCTCCTTTCCACGCACTGTAGAGAGCAATCAGGTCTCCCTTCAGCCTCCTTTTCTCCTGGCTAAACAACTGCAGCTTCCTTAGCTATTCCTCACCATGCCTGTTCTCCAGACCCTTCATCATCACAGGGTATTGAGTGCTTGAGAAGAAGATGAGCAAAGTTGGTGCTGTGTGTGATCAGCCTTGCCAGGCTGCCAGCCTCTAACAGCTCAGCTGGGGAGGGACTTTGGACAAGGGCTTGTGGTGATGTGATGAGGGGGAATGAATTGAAGCTTGAGGAGGGGAGATTAGGAAGAAATTCTTTGCAGTGAGGGTGGTGAGACACTGGCACAGGTTGCCCAGGGAGGCTGTGGATATCCCCTCCTTGGAGATGTTCAAGGCCAGGTTGGATGAGCCTTGAGCAAGCTGTGCTGATGGGAGGTGCCCCTGCCCCTGGCAGGAGGATTGGAACTGAAATGATCTTTGAGGCCCCTTCCAACCCCAAAGCATTTTGTGCTTCTATGAATCTATGAGTTTTTAGGTATGTGTAGTTGTGGAGCAGATGGAAACACAGAAATGTGCTGGAGAAGTAGGCATTTGCAGAAGCTAATGGACTTAATTGGTCTCATTTGGCTACACTGTTTTCCCAGCCCCCACCCTCGCCTCCCCACCAAAGACTGGGCTTTTAAAATTCTTTAATTAAAAATGAGTAAGGTATGCTAATAGTATAACCTTTATCTATATATATAAATATATATAAATTCCAGCTTTCTATATCCATAGATCTTATTAATAGAAGCAGCCTTAGCAGCCCAGCGTTAGCAAGTGCATTAGCAGTCGGGAAGTGCTGAGGGGAACACCAATATTTTGAAACAATAATTAAAAAAATTAGCAATCCAGGAGTTAATAAATGCTTCCAAACACTTAGCATGATTTCCTTTTCCTGTTTCTGCATGATTACAAAGAAAGGATCTGCTGGTTTTTTTTCTCTCCCATTTAGGGAATGTAAATGAAAGTGCACAGAACAGTTTAGCTGTGGCAGATTTTAATTTTAAATAGGAATATTGAAACATGCCCTGATTAGCTGGGTGAGATCTTAAATCTGCAGTGAGGTGCTGCAAGCAGCAGACCGGGGGATTCCACAGTCCCATGAAACTGGGGGGCTTTAACAGGAGAGAAATACTGGGAGCTGCAGGACAGGAAGGGACTACTGGAAAGCTGAGGAGGGACTTGTGACAAGAGCTTGTGGTGATGCGATGAGGAGAAATGGATTGAAGCTGGAAGAGGGGAGATGGAGACTGGAGATGAGGAAGAAATTCTTTCCGGTGAGGGTGGTGAGACACTGGCACAGATTTCCCAGGCAGGCTGTGGATGCTCCCTCCCTGTAGGTGTTCAAGGCCAAGAGGGCCAATGGGATCCTGGGGAACATTAAGCAGAGTGTGTCCAGCAGATCCAGAGAGGTTCTTCTGATGTTTAAGTGAAAGCTTCTGTGTTCTAGTTTGTACCTGTTGCCCCTTTCCTGTCACTGGGCACCAGTGACAAAAGCCCGGCCTCATCCTTTTGCCCCCACCCTTTAGCTTTTGCTGAGCATTGCTCAGATCCTCTCTCAGGCTGCTCTTCTCCAAGCTCCATGGCCCCAGGGCTCTCAACCTTTCCTTCTCATGGAGATGCTCCATGCACTCCAGCAGCTTTATTTCCTCCATTGGACACTTGCCAGTATTTCCTGTCTCTCTTGACCTGGGGAGCCTACAACTGGACCCAGTACTCCATCCACAGGCTCAGCAGGGCAAAGCACTGCAGCGCACCTCTCCGTTCCCTGTGAAGTTTGCTGTGTTTGCATGATTGAGCTTGAACAACTACTTAGGGTTTCAAAGGATTTGGGTAATGTTCCACTGTAGGGTTGGAAATCTCTGTGAATGCTGCGTTGCAGAGGGATAAAGCCCTGGTTCCAGTGCATTTCTTAGGCTCCTGCTGCAGGAGCAGGGAACAATAAACCATCTTTTTTAAGTTAAGAGATCTTGGAACAGGCCACTCCAATAAATCCAAGGTTTAAGAAGTGAGGTACGTGCTGCAGTGCTCGAGTTGTTTATTCATCTGGAGTATATTAGGCTCTTGATTAATAAGAAGACATCTGCAATTTTACATAAGAAGCAGAGCGGGCAGCTTGGCAGCTGGGGATGGAAATTGGGAGAGAAGAGCCAAAGCTATACAGAGCTGCTGTCTCCTCCTTGTTGCCACTGCTGTTGATAATAATAATTATTATTATAGCGGTTAGAAGTACACAGGCTGAAAAAATGGTGCAGTCTGAGGGGCTCAGCAGCTATTTTGTTGTACAAGAAGAAGGCATTTCTTACAAGAGGCAGACATCTTGAAGAGCTGGTGGCTCTACAGGCAGCTGTGCCACAAGCAAAGCCCCCTCTGTGTGCCTCAGCTGCCTCCCAGGGCTCTGGGGATGGCTGCCACAAGCAGCATGCTGGCAGTCATGGTGCATGGACTTGGTACCTTAGATCACGGAGGTGTTGGGTAGAAGGTTGGACTTGATGGTCTTAGAGGTCTTTTCCAACCTTAATGAAGCATCAGCCAGCAATGTGCTCAGCTGGCCAAGAACATTCTGGCCTGGATCAGCAATGGTGTGGCCAGCAGGAGCAGGGCAGGGATTATGCCCCTGGACTCAGCACAGCTTGAGTCCTGGGCTCAGTTTTGGGGCCCTCATGCCAAGAAGGACATCGAGGGGCTGGAGCAGGTCCAGTTCTATGGTTCTATGAATGTATGCTGATTTAAGTCTGATGCACCCTGCCATCCCACACCTCTCCAAAACGTGAGACCAGAATCTTCAGCAGAGAAGTGTAGTGCCTGTCAGGGACATTATGCATAGGAATAATCTTGCAACCTGCAGTGAAGAAGGCTTAAAACCATCCAACAGGTAACTTGGCCAAAAGCTGTGTGAAGGCTTAACAAAGAAATTGCTGCATGACAGCTGCATGAAGTAGGTGGTGACTGAGAGCCTAGGTGAAAGGTTTTGGTGTGGGGTTGGGTGGTTTGATGGTTGGACTTTATGGTCTTAAAGGTTTTTCCAATTGAAACAGTTCTGTGATTCTATTATTTATTATTATTTAAGTGGAGACAATGGAATAGATTGCCCAGAGTGGCTGTGAATGCCTCCTGCCCAGGTTGGATGAAGCCTCGAGCAGCTGAGCCTGGCTGAGAGGCATCCCTGCCCATGGCACAGGGATTGGAGTAGATAACCTCTAAGGCCCCTTCCAACCTGAGCCACTCCATGGCTTCAGCAGTAGGTGAGCACTTCTTTCAGTAGAAAAGGGCAAGTTAATTCTGGCCAGAATGATTTGAGATACAAGAATTTGTCAATATTCAGTGCTGAAAGCTAGGCCAAAGCAATCTGATCCTCTTGGCCCTTGAGTTTAGTCCAAGGGTAGGGTGACAGTGATAAAGATGAGAAGAACTTGAGGGACACATCTGAAAGGATTCCAGGTTTGGCCATAAAGCAGGGCCAAGAGTGGAGAGGAGTGGTGGTGAGCACTTTGCAAGCCATCTATCTCCCTTTCATGACTCCATAAATATCTGTGGCAACTCTTAATAAGGAAATGTAGGATTAGCAAAACAATGCCTGCTGCTTACTCTTGAAGGCAGCCACATCTGGAAGCAGGAGCCCTGCCATGCAATCCAGCAGCTCTTCACAGACCATCTGCAAGTGCTTCTTGGGCCTACAGCAGGGCCATGAAGTGCAGTTTGAGAAGTTGCTTTAACCACACCTGAAAGCACTGAGACTTGGGGTCCAAACTGTGTAGTGAACCACTGTGGAATTCACTTGAGCTGCGTGGTGGCAGAGGTTCAGCTCCAGTACACAGTGCTGGCTCATGTTGAGCTTCAAACCCAGCACCCCAAGGCCTTCCTTAGAGCTGCTCTCTGGCCATTCTCCACCCAGCCTGGGTTTGTGCTTGGCGTTGCCCCAACCTGAGTGCAGCAGCTTGCCCTTGGCTGTGCTGAACTGCATGAGGCTGCCTTGGGCACAGCTTTCCAGCCTGTCTGGGTCCCTCTGGAAGCCATCCCCTCCCTCCAGCCCATTGGCCATACCTCACAGCTTGGTGTTGTCAGCAGACTTGCTGAGGGTACTTCAACCCCACTGCCCATCTTGCCAACGAAGATGTTTGGCAGGGCTGATGCCAGGGTAGATCCCTGAGGAACAGCTCTCATCACTGGGCTGCACTCAGACATGGAACCATTGGCCATCACTCTTTGGGTGTGACCATCCAGCTGTGGTCTTACCCACTGAGTGCTCCACCCTTGTCTTTCCAGCACTTATTTTCCCATGATCATGCTGCTGGGCCAACTGAGAGACCACCTCCTTTAGTGCAGGATGGCTGCAGTTGTACCCTGGGAGATGCCTCCAGCCGGCCAGCAGGGACAGAGCCAGAGCAGTGTGGTCCCCAGGAGGAATTCCCATCTGCAGGCTCTGGCTCTGTTAACTGTGCAGGCTTTTCTGGAAGAGTGACTTCAGAAATAGGAGTTGGGGTTTTGTTTTTTGTTTTTTAATCTGGAGTTAGTTAAAGACGTAATCTACATCTCAGAGTCTTTGAGGAAATGTGTGGAAGAAGGGAAAGCTTTGGGTTTGGATGGGCCTCTGGTTTTAGGTCTGTATGGAATGCACCCAGACTTTGGCTTTCCTATCTGTGCTACCTTCCACAGCCACTGCAGAATACATTTTGTACCTTCAGGTCAGTGGTTAGGTGCACACTGTTGATTAAAATGAAGTTTCTCAGTTAATTAGTATGAAATCCAATCAGAGTGAATCAGTGCTGAGGCTGGAAACATTTATCTGTGGGGAGTAAAAAAATTTCCTACGACACAAAGATTTTTTTTTTAACCATAACTTACTGAAGAGTGGGAGCAGTCCTGGGAGTGCTCCCTACCTGGAGTACTGTGTCCAGTTCTGGTGCCCCCAGCACAAGAAGGACAAGAGGTACTATTGGAGCAGGTCAAGAGGAGGCCATGAAGAGGATCAGAGGGCTGGAGCCTTTCCCCTATGAAGACAGGCTAAGAGTTGGAGTTGTTGAGTCTGGGGAAAAGAAGGCTCTGGGGAGCAAACTTCCAGTACCTGAAGGGGATCCAGGAGAGCTGGGGAGGAACTTTGACAAGGGCTTGGAGTGACAGGATGAGATTCAATGGATTGAAGCTGGCAGAGAGGAGGTTGAGACTGGAGATTAGGAGGAAATTCTTTGCAGTGAGGGTGGTGAGACACTGGCACAGGTTGCCCAGGGAGGCTGTGGATGCTCCTTTCCTGGAGGTGTCCAAGGCCAGCCTGGATGAGGCCTTCAGCAAGCTGTGCTAGTTGGAGGTGTCCCTGCCCCTGGCAAGGGAAGAGAGCTTGGAAGTAGATGCTCTTTAAAATGTATTCCAAGCCTATGGTTCAGAGATTCAATGGCAGCACATGAGTAGGGCAGATGGAGATGGCCCCTGGAGGCTGGGGGACTTGAGTTAATAAACCTTGAAGAGTTACCATGATTTTCAGTGTGTTTTCCTCCTGAAGTACAGTAACACAGCTCATTCCTTTGCTCTATTACCACCAGCCTCCCCAGCAATAAGTTTGAGTTACTTAAACCCTACACCTAACCAGATCCAGAGCAAAGCTCCAACCCTGGCCCTGTTAAAGTTAATAGCAAAATTCCCCTGGCTTCGGCAGGGCCAGGATTTGATTCTGAGCCTGCAGACTTTAGTGTAGTGCAGTATTATGGCAACAGGAGTCAAATGAAACAGGGCAGTGCTCTGAGCTTGGCCAGTTCCTTTAGTGCTGGTCCTTCTCTCTGTCAGCTGAGAATGTCTGCTGGCACTGACACACAGGACTTGGAGGGCTGGAGAAGCCCTCTAAGATCATCCAGTCCAACCATCAACCTGGCACCACTAAACCATATGCCCAAGTGCCATGGCCACAGGTTTCTTCCAGTCCCTGACCACTCTTGCAGCATTTTGACTTGTTCCTGCTGGAGTGTTTCCAGAGCAGGGCCAGGAGGATGCTCAGAGGCTGGAGCTATTCTGCTGTGAGGGCAGGCTGAGGGAGTTGGGGCTGTTCAGGCTGGAGAGGAGAAGACTCCCAGGAGACCTTATTGTGGCCTTCTGATACCTGAAGGGTACTACAAGAAGGCTGGGGAGGGACTTTTTAGAGTGTTGGGTAGTGACAGAACTGGGGGGAATGGATTCAAGCTAAAGGATGGGAGATTGAGCTTAATTGTTAGGAAGAAGTTCTTCCCCATGGGGGTGGTGAGATACTGGCACAGGCTGTCCAGGGAGGTGGTGGAAGCCTCATTCCTGGAGGTGTTTAAGGCCAGGCTGGGTGAGGCTCTGAGCAAACTGCTGTAGTGTGAGGTGTCCCTGCCCATGGCAGGGGATTGGAACTGGATGATCCTTGAGGTCCCTTCCAGCCCTGGCAATTCTGTGACTCATCTCCAACCTAACCCCCCGACACCCCAGCACAACTTCGGGCCATTTCCTTTCATTCTGTGGACGTTTCTTCCATGTATTCAGTCCATCCCCAGTACTTCCTGCCTGCCACACACAGAAAATTAGCTTTTTAATTTTTTTTTCCCCAATGCAATACAGAGAGAGAGAAAGAAGTGTAGATGAGCTTATGAAAATGATGGCTTAGGGTTAAATTCTTCATGAAATATGAGTAGGAGCCTGTCATAAAGCTCAGTCAGGGTTGTGGATTCTTTGTAGCTCACAGAAGGTAATGGGAGTGGATCCACAGCACCTCTTCAGAGGATCTTTCTCCACAAGCTGAGTTCATTTGCCAGCTCCAGCTCGTGGAGAAAGTTGGCAAACCAAAGGGTTTCAGAGGCTGTAATTTTCTATCGAACAGCGACAGAGATCTGGAAGTTTGCTGTGGAAATAAAGTGGTCCAATATGGAGATGGTAGGCTTGGGCTGAAGCAGCAGGCAGGAGAGCCAAGGAAGGAGAGCCAAGGATTTCTGCAGCAGCTTCAGGGGGAATGCAGCTTTTCCTCAGCCGTCCTACTCCCCACGTGGCAGCCGCAGCGCTTGAGCATCCCAGCTCGGGACCGAGCAGAGCCAGGCAAACAGAGCCCTGCCACAATAAAAACACATGTGAGATTCCTGGAAGTGTTTCCTGTTGCAGTCTGCCTGCCTTGCAGAGGCTGCCTGCACCCTGCCTCGCAGCCAGCAGTCGCCTGCTCCTGCAGTGTTCAGCTTTGTTAGTGCCAGGGAGGGAGGCAGGGTCGGACCGGAAGGTTATCACTCTCCTTTGCAGCTAGGTTGGGATGAGAAGGAATTAGAAGGACCCCTAATTGTCTTGATTGCATTCCAGATTGTTTTGATTGGGTTCGTGCCCATGAGATAAAAAGCCACAAGACAGAATTTTATTGTTTTGAGGTTTTTTTTTCTGTCTGCCGTGGTAAAAGCCAGAGAAGAGCTCTTGCTCTTTAGTTCACAGAGCCACAGAATCAGCCAGGCCAGAAAGGACCTCTGAGATCATCGTGGCCAGCTGTGGAGTTGGTACAGAGTGGGCTTAAAGATGAAGTGACCCTCTGCTGGGGTTGTAGCTCAGTAGGAGCAGCCATTGCTGGCTCCTCCTGATGGTCAGGATGCTCCTGGAGCACCCAGAAGAGCGAACACTGGTGGGGCAGTGGTGTCCCTTAACTATAGAGACTAGCCCATGGAGGTGACCCAAAATTGGCATCTGAACCAGAGCAATTCAGTGGTTGCCCCAGATAGGTAATACCTTACTCCAAGGTGAGGATTTGCTTTGTGCCACCAAGCAGCCTGCCATTGTGTCTCCTTTTCTTCTCTGTCTTTACATGGGATGTGAAATACTGGGGAAGTTCAGATTGCCTGGGAGGTTTAGGTTGGTTACTAAGAAAAGTGTCTGTGCTGCAGGAGTGGTAAGGGATTGGCACAGGCTGCCCAGGGAGGTGGTGGAGTCCCCATCCCTGGAGGTGTGCAAGAAACCTGTGGCCATGGCACTCTGGGACCTGACTTAATGGCCACGGTGGTGTGGGGTTGGTGGTTGGACTGGATGTTCTTAGAGGGCTTTTGCCACTGAAATGATGCTTCTCTAAGTCAGAGTTCCCTTAAGTGGCTGGACACACTGCAGCTGATACTTCATTTGGTCTGCTCTGCGCTGTGCTTGCTTACAGGAAGGCTGCACGATACTTGCAGGCATGTAACAGATGTCTCCAGCAGAAACGTTTTGGAGGAGCAAAGCTGCTTGTAGCATAAGACTGTGGAAAGGGAGGGGAAGCATCCACATGTTGTGCCTGGAGGCTGCCATCTTAATGGCCATGAAATAAAGAAGCAGGAAGTGTCCTGGGATGTGGAGAAACAGGATACCAGTCCTGGGATGTGAGGCTACAACAGGATACCAGTTGGGAGTATTATTGACCAACACCCTCCTGCTCTTTCCCCAGTGAGAAGGGCCCTGGTTCTCCATCCTCCTGATGATTTTCCAGCTTGTTCGAGCAGTTTGCTTATTTGTCTTGGACACAGCCCACGCTGCAGTCAGCTGGGCTGGACTACTGTAAGAGCTCCTAATTGTTTCCCTTGAAATTGATGTGGGAGCCTCTTTGGGGTGGAAAGCTGCTCTGTGGACAAAGTGCAGCCCCATCCACGTAGCTGAGCACATTTTCATCCCCCAGGTTCTTGGGCAGCAGCCTTGCACTCCACAGCCCTGCCTGGCAGTCGCTCCGAGTTGGCCATGGTAGGTTTGCTCTGCCCGGGCTGAGGGTGAGTCTTGTCCTGGCTCTGGAGCTCCCTACCAGAGCCCCTTGCTGGCTGCCTTTAAGGCAAGCTGCAAGCCCTGTTTGTTTCAGTTGGCCTATCCATGACTGTTTTATGGGCTCCCTACCTTTGTTTTTGCATCTGCTACCCTTTTGTTTTTCCCTCTCGTCTAGCTAGTCAGGAATTGAATCTTTGGGGGCTGGCAGGTCCCTTTTCAATTCAGTGCATGCAGCATACTGTAACATGCTATTAGATTTTCCTTTCTGCCTTTCCTGTTTTGCATTTGGCTCTTTATGCTGCTTGGCTTGCAATTGGTGCTTTGGAAGAGCTCAAATAAATATATAATTGAGTCAAGTCTTGTTTTGTGTAAGAGAGTTAAACCCAGGATCCAAATATAGAAAGTGTGTTTGTGGGGAAACTTAGCCCTGCAGAATGAGGAGGGAGAGCTGATGCCATGCTGTTTGCAGGGCCATGTTTGCTTCAAGGGAAGGCTCCACTGTAATTAGCAGGGAAGTGCAGCCTGCCAGCCAGTGCCTCACCTGACTCAGAGCCCTCTCTTCCCTCTGAGATCACAGAATCAGAGAATCACAGAACGCCTTAGGCTGGGAGGGACCTCTGAGGTCATCTGCTCCAGTGTCCTGGCCATGGGCAGAGATGGCTCTCAGCTAGACTGGGCTGCTCAAGGTCTTACCCAGCCTGGCCTTGATCACCCTCAGGACTACTCTCAGGGCAGCCTGTTCCACAGTCTCACCACCCTTGCACTGAGGAACTCCTACCTAATCTTCAGTCTAATCCTGCTCTGCCTCAGCTTCAAACCATTCCCCCTTGGCCTGTCTCTAGACAACCTCAGGAAAAGTCTTGCTGCAGCCTTCCTGTAGCTTCCCTTCAGGTACCAGAGGGTAGCTCTAAGGTCACCCTGCAGCCTTCTCTCCAGGCTGCACACCCCCAGCTTCCTCAGCCTATCCTCAAACAGAGCTGCTCCAGCCCTTGGAGCATCTTTGTGGCCTTCTCTGGCCTCACTCCAGCAGCTTTCTGTCCTTCTGCTGAGGACAGCAGAACTGGAGGCAAGGTTGGAGGTGAGGTCTGAGCAGAGCCAAGGGGCAGTATCCCCTCTTCTGCCCTGCTGCCCACACTGCTCCGGCTGCAGCCAGCACACAGCTGCCTGCTGGGCTGCAGGAAGGCACTGATGGCTCCAGGGGAGCTGCTCAGCACCCAACACCCCTAAGGCAATTTTTCTTCAGAGCTGCTTTCGACTCACTCTGCACCCAGCCTGGATTGGTGCCTAAGGTTGGCCCAACCCAGCTGCAGGACCTTGCACTCTATCACATTTTATATGCCCCTCTGGAGACTGCTGATGGTGGGAAGTCCAGTGTCAGCAAAGCAGGAGTGTAAACACAGGCAGAGCCAGGAAATCTCACACAATGGAGGATAAATCCTGATGTGGTCCACTGGCTGCTTCAGGAGGAAGTGCAGTGATGGAACACAATGGTCTGTGCTCCAAACATTGCAGATACAGTGTCTGGTTTTCAAACGGTTTAACTGTGAGATACAGACCCAGACTGGTCTAGGTGGTGATATGCTGGCTGCCAAGTCATCTGTCACCAGTAAAGGTGGGGAAGGGTCAGGAGAACAGGGCTGAGGGAACTGGGGTCTGGAGAAGAGGAGGCTGAGGGCAGAGCTCATTGCTCTCTACAGCTCCTTGAGAGGAGGTTGCAGTGAGGTGAGGGTTGGGCTCTGATAGAAAAAGAGGAAATGGCCTGAAATTCTGCTAGGGGAGGGTTAGGTTGGAGAGAAGGAAAAATGTCTTTGGAAGAGACTGCCCAGGGAGGTGGTGGAGTCCCCATCCCTGGAGGTGTTGAAGAAAGGTGTGGCCATGGCACCTGGGGACACAGTTTGGTGGCCATAGTGGTGTTGGGTTGATGGTTGGACTGGGTGATCTTTGAGGTCTTTTCCAACCCAGCCAATTCTGTGATTCCCTGAAAAGTTCAGGCATTTGTTTTAGAAAGTGCAGAGGAATCAGCAAAAAGCCATCCTCTGGCTCCTGGAGAGACAGAGCTGATGCTATCAACCAGGGGAACAAACCCAGCAGCCAGGAGGAAGACTGAGAAGCAGCCAAGTGCTGTACGAGAAGCAAGGGTCTTAGCTCAAATATTGTCATCAGAAAATGCTTTATAGGCACTAAAGCAGAAGGGTGGGCCCAGGGGGGAGGTCATGGCACTGTACTGGGAATCCAGGAAGTTGCTTAGCGCCCATCCATGGACATTCCACTTGTGAAGTATTATGGGAAGGCAGGACAGCTCAGGCCTGCCAAACAGAGGCATTAGTAATCACTTGGCTAATCCATTTTAATCAGTGCGGCCCAATGGCAAAATTATTAATCAGCTTGATGAAGTGAGGAATCCTGCAAAGAAAAGAACATACCTGGAATGCTAAACATGATAAAAGATAAAGTGGAAAATGGAATGACTGGAAAAGATGCAAAATCTCCTCAATAAAAGAGGACACAGCGCTGCTGAGGCCACACCTCAAGTACTGCCTTCACTTTTGGGGCCCTCCCTCCAAGAAGGATATTGAAGGACTGGAGCAGGTCCAGAGTAGGGTGACAAAGCTGGGCAAGGGTCTGGAGAAGAGGGCTGGGGAGGAGCAGCTGAAGGAGCTGGGGGTGTCTAGTCTAGAGAAGAGGAGGCTGAGGGCAGAGCTCATTGCTCTCTACAGCTCCCTGAAAGGAGGTTGCAGTGAGGTGAGGGTTGGGCTCTGCTGCCTAGGAACGAGTGACAGAAATGGCCTTAAGCTGTACCAGGGACATTTAGTCTGAACACTAGAATAAACTTCTTCCTGAAATGGTTGTCAGGCACTGGCACAGGCTGCCCAGGGAGGTGGTGGAGTTACCTGGAGGTGTTTCACAGCTGCAGAGCTGCGGTGCTGAGGTTTGGCTCCAGCCTTGGCAGAGTTGGAGAATGATTGAACTGGATGATCTTAAGGGGTTTTGCCAACCAAAACCATTCTGTGATTATCTCCTCTCACCATTTCCTCTTGGTCCATCTCCAGCAAGACCAAGCCTGAAAGCAGGCTGCTGCTTGGAAAGCAGAGTTGTGTGTCAGACAAATGGACCTCTCCTTCCCACACACACACAGAGCAAAGCAAAGCAAAAAGTAGCCATGTGAGAGGAGAAAGGACAGTATTTGTCTCTTTATTATGAGGAGGGTTGGTTTTAGGCTTTTACAACATGCAAATGAGCAGCAAACCAGCATGTGACATCCCACCCAGAAATAGGGGAGGAAGCCAGAGGTGGGTGGAGGGAGCAGCCTGGTGTGGCTGGCACAGCCATGCCTCTGAAGGGAGGGCAGTAAACAAACGTGTGGCCAGTGTGTTTCAGACCTGGAAGCAATAAATGATAATTGTTGATGGGAGCTGAGTGGTTCACTGACAAGAACAAGCTGACAATAACTAAGCTGTCCCAGATGGAGAACAAACTAATTTTTGTAGATCCATGGCTGGCTGATTGAAAACGTGTGAGCATCAGCAGCTATAGAGCAGAGGGAAGGAGCTCTCCTGGCTGCTGATGACATTGCCACTCCTCAAAGCCTGCACTGCCTTTGCATTCCCTTCAGGGACTGGCACTGTCCTTGGGCTTTGGTGGCTCTCCAGGCTGGAAACCTCCAGGAGCTAAAGAAAAGGTGGCAGGGGTTCTGCTGAGGAAGGATCACTGCTTTTTGAAGGTGCATAGAATGGGTTGAATTGGAAGGGAGCTTAAAGCTCATCCAGTTCCTGCCTTGGTGAGCCTTTGAGCAACCTGTTCTAGTAGGAGGTGTCCTTGCTTATGACAGGGGAGGTTGCAACTAGGTGATCTTTCAGTTTGCATCCAACTCCAGCTGTTCTGTGATTCTAGAGCAGGTTGATGACACAGCCTGTTGAGTCCTCGCAGAGACCTGTTTGTCTCCTGGTTTTAGATGACTTTAATTCCNAAAAAAAAAAAAAAAAAAAAAAAAAAAAAAAAAGGTGCAATTTGAATTTCAGTGACAGATTGGACATAACAGGTTGCAACTATTAGGTCTAATTTCACCATACTGAGAAATAAAATTGCCTAAACATAAACATCGATCACTGATGCAGTAAATTAATTTGTACAGAAAAAAAAAAGAACAAAAAAGAAAGAACAAAAAAAAAAGAAGTGGTTTAACTGCCACGCACATTAAACATAGAACATTCCCAGAATTACAGCTCTCTGAATTAATTTGTACACTTGTTTGCTTGTTCAAAGCAAAGCTTGACTTCTCTTTCATTTATTTTGCTTGTTGTTTTCCTTCTCTTGGTGGCTCCAAATCGTGGTGCAAGAGGAGGGGGAGCTGATTGTCCCAAACACCAGCTGTGGGAGGGACTTCAGCTCTTTGTGTTGGTGCTGTGGCTGCTGAGCAGGTCAGCAGAATTGCTAAGGACCTCTCTGCAATGCCGTTTCATTCTAGCAAGCAAATCCAGCATTTTAATAGCCTTGGATTAGGTTTTGTTAAGATTTGGTTGTGTGAAGTAATTAAACCGTGTTAGGCTTTGCTTCAGCAATGAGTTCACATCCCAGTGTGTCCTCAGGCTCACTGGAACAATTGAAGCCTCCCAAACTGTTTCATTTAAAATATCCTATGGATCTTCTTGCTCCTGTTACCATCTCTTTCCAAGCACTTTGCACATGTTTCTACCCCACATTTCCATCTGGTGGCTTCAGACTGCATAGAGGTGCTGGCAACCTTCCTGCCTTCTGGCAGTCACCATTTCAGAGAGCCATAGAAATGTTTCAGTTAGAAAAACCCTCTAAGATTATCCAGTCCAACCATCAACACCACCATGGCCACTAAAGCACGTCCCCAGGTGCCATGGCCACATATTTCTTTAACATCTCCAAGGATGGGCACTCCAGCAACTCCCTGGGCAGCCTCTGCCAATCTCTCACCACTCTTGCAGCAAAGACATTTTTCCTCATCTCCAACCTCAGCCTCCCCTGGCACATTTTCAAGCCATTTCCTTTTGTCTTATCACCTGATAGAGCAGAGCCCAATCCCCACCTCACTGCAAACTCCTCTCAGGGAGCTGCAGAAGCAATGAACTCTGCCCTCAGCCTCCTCTTCTGCACACTGCACCGCCCCAGCTCCCTCAGCTGCTTCTCCCCAGCCCTGTTCTCCAGACCATTCCCCAGCTTCGTTGCCCTTCTTTGGACCTGATCCATCACCTCAATGTCATTCTTGGAGTGAAGGCCTAATCCTGAACCCAGATCTCAATCTGTGGCCTCCCCAGTGCTGAGTCCAGGGCACAATTCCTGCCCTGCTCCTGCTGGCCACAAGCACTTCTGATCCAGGCCAGGATGCTGGAGGCTTTCTTGGCCACCTGGGCACACACTAGCCCATATTCAGCTGCTGTCCAGCAGCACCCCCAGGTCCTCTTCTGCCAGGCAGGTTTCCAGCTACTGTTCCCCAAGCCTGTAGAGTTGCATGGGGTTGTTGTGACCCAAGTGCAGGGCCTACCTCACACAACTGACTTCAGCTTGTGGTGTTACCTTATGAAAAAGAATCTTCCTGCCTTTATTTAAGCCACAGCCCATATACCATCAGAGGGCTGTATACAAGCTACACCATGGGGCAGGATCTGCCATGTGGCTTATGCTGATGGTATCTGTTGTCTACAGCTTTCAAGGACAGTGCTTCGATTCAAGCACAGCTCTGATAAGTGGCAGGTTTTCATGGCTTTAATGCCCTGACAAGGGCATCACTCTCAAGAGAGGGAGGTGAAACCATTTGGATGAGAATTTCTTCCCCTCTCCTTTGTGCTGACACAACCAAGATAATGGACAATTAATAGAGAACCTTCTCTGCAGGGAAAGTCCAGGGTTATCACTAATACCAAAGAGCTCACAAAGTGCTTGATCACAAAGTGAAGGAGAGAATAAATAAACATTAAGAAGAGTAGAAAGCAGGACCAGCAGTAGGCTGAAAGTTCATCTACTTGGGTTTTCACCTGAAATTCTGGAGAATGTTTTTGTTTTTTTTTTCAGTAGCAGCAGTAAGCAGTAAGTATTGTGGCCTGGGTGCTTGAAACACATACCAGTACCTGAGGGGAGGCTGCCAGCGGGATGGAGACTCCCTTTGCACAAGGAGCCCCATGGCAAAGCCAAGGGCTGATGGGGACAAGTTGCTGCTAGGGAGATTCTTGTTGGACTCCAGGACAAAAATGTTTGCTCCTGAGAACAGTCAGAGGCTGGAATCATCTCCCAAGGGGAGCAGTGGAGTCCCCTGCATGGGGCAGTCTGAAGGCTCAGGCTGGCAGGGTGCTGGGCCAGCTCAGTTCAGCTCTGCTGTGAGCTAGATGGTCCTTGGGGTCCCTTCCAAGCTGGCCCTCTTGTGACATCAAGCAAAGAACAAAAGGAATCTTTCCATTGGTGCCTTTCTTTGCGTGTGGTAAGCAGGAAAGCTTCTTGGTGTGATTTTCCTCTCCTGGCCCTCAGTGTGCACGCTTGCCCATGTGCTGGGGTAAGGCTGGCTTACAGGTTCTAGGCTTTTGCTCTGCCAGGTGAGCCCAGCAGCTCTCAGCTGCACCCAGGAAACCATTCCTGATGTCACCTGAAGGAGTAGCTGGAGGTCAGCAGGTCAGCAAAGCACTGCTGGCACTTAGGAGTCAGCAGGCAGCCTGCCCTGGGGAGTGTTTCAGCAGCTGTACCTGTGCTGCTGGTGTGCTTGTGAGCCTCTGTTGTCCAAGCAAACAGAGAAAAGACTCTCAGAGGGTTTCCTGAAGTTAGACAAACTAAAGATTAGTCTACACTGGGAGTGGAACAGGTTAACTGATCTTTCTCTACCCTCAGCTTCCATTTGTCCCTAGCAGCACCGAGCTGTCAATACAGTGTACAGCTCCTGATAAGTTCAGGTTCTCCTCAGCCTGAAGAGATCTGCCTGATAAGATAAGATGGCCTTAAAAGAGAGAGAGAGGGAAGGTACCTTAACTGCTTTGACTGCAAAATACCCCCTGGTAGCTAGAGATAAGACACCTTGAGCTGCTCAGATGACCATTGANTTGATTTAAGAGGCAAGAGTTTATACCTTTAGAGTGACATTTCAATGCAGCAAAAAAAAAAAAAAAAAAAAAACAAAAAACAAAAAAAAAGAAAAAAAAAAAAAAAAAACCATTTCCAATCCAGCTGCTGTTGTGCTCTGCTCTTATTTGCAGCTCTGACAGCAGAAGGCTTAATTTACTCTGTTTCACACCAGGCTTCCATTCTGCACTGAGGAAGCTACAAAGGCCTGTTTCAGATACAGGCTTTTACAAAGCAGAGATCTCTTTATTTCTGGAGAGGCCTCTATTTCAGACAGTTAATCACGAGCTTCGGCAGGCTTTCACCAGTGGAAATTGCACAGGAGAGAAGGAAAATGCAGCATTTTTCAGAGGATTGCCCCTAATAATCAAATTAGCCCAATAAGCCTGGTTTGACGTGGAATAATTAAATGCAACCTCACAGTGCTCCCCACAGCAGGGTTGGTGCCCTGCAAGGCAGGAAGCTGATGGGTGTGACAGTTTGTATGTGACAGCCTCATAGCAGGAGTGAGCATTCTGACCACACTGGACTGGCAGATCTATTTGGTTCCCCTTGCAGGCTGCACTGCCTCTAAATTAGTGAAGTGCCCCAAGGCAAAGACATCCACATGTGGTCATGAGACCTCGCCTGCAGCACTGTACCCAGCTCTGCTGCCCCAGCACAAGGACATGGAGCTGTTGGAGAGGGTCCAGAGAAGGCCAGAAAGATGAGTGAGGGCTGGGGATGGTCCGCTGTGGGGACAGGCTGAGAGAGTTGGGGCTGTTCAGCCTGGAGAAGAGAAGGCTCTGGGGACACCTTAGAGCAGCCTGCCAGTACGTGAAGGGGCTCCAGGAATGCTGGGGAGAGACTTGGAGTGATATGATGAGGGGGAATAAATTGAAGCTTAAGGAGGGCAGTTTGAGAGTGGAGATTAGGAAGAAATTCTTTGCAGTTAGGGTGGTGAGACACTGGCACAGGCTGTCCAGGGAGGCTGTGGCTGCCTGCTCCCTGGAGGTGTTGAAGGCCAGGCTGGATGAGCAACTTGTGTTACTGGAAAGAGTCCCTGCCCCTGGCAGGAGGATTAGAACTGGATAATCTTTGAGGTCCCTTCCCACCCAATCCATTCTATGAATCTGTGCATTTGTGAATCTGCCAATCTATGAATCTATGAAAATGAAAGGGAGAAGGGTCTGGATTGTCTTGCATGGCACTTTGAGTACAATGGAAAGGTTCCTGAGGAACACTGTCTCCAGTGAGACTGTGATGCACTAGTGTGGGGGCGATTGTCTGCCAGTCTGAGCATTGACTTGTGTGATCTGCTCTGGGTGATGCTGCTCTGCCAGGATGAGCTTTGGAGGCCCCTTCCAGCCCCTGTGATTCTGTGATCTCTGTGTAGCCATCCCCTCTGATCAGCATTGTGCTAAGGGCACAGTGAGCACTGCCAGCACAAAATGCTCTGCTCCCACCCTCCCTGTCTAGGTGCCAGGCAGGCAGAGTCTTAAATGGGACAAGGCTTTCACTGAGGTCCCTCAGTATGCTGAGGGGATCCAGAGCCACATTTCCTGCCTCTGAGCAGAGAGCCTTGAGCTGTGCAGAGGTCTCTCTCTATGGAAGCTGGGCTTGCTGAAGCAGAGGGCTTCTAGGAGCACATCTGAGGAGGAACTGTTAACCCACAGAGAAGGACACTTACTTAATCCAGGGGTCCTTACAGTCTGGGAACTGTGCTTAGGTTTATTTTTGTTCTCACCCAGTGCCTTCTTAGCGTACAAAGGGCCCAGTGCTCCCTCTCCCAGCTGAGTGCCCAAGCTGGGAGGCTGCAGACCTTTTCCTGGTCGTTCCCCCCCAGGGCCCCATCAATTTTGCTTTCCTTGCTTCTTTGGCTTCCAGAGACACCAAAGTCCCTTTGCAGATCTGGGTCCAGGAGTTTTCACCTGTGTAAATAAGACCTCCACCACATCCCTGTCACTCTGAGAAAGTAGCAGCTCTGTGTTTATTTACTGTATTTCACTCTAGCACACTGTAAAGTCACACTGATGTGTTTTGGAAAGTGCTAACTGCCTGCATTGCTTCACTTGATCTTCATTTCCTTTTACTCTGCGTTTCCTAGAAAAGATTTGGTGATATCTTTGCCTGGCTTTCTTTCAGATGCAATTATTTCCTCCTGTCTGTCTCCCCACCCTATATTCCTGCCTCTTGATTCTACACACAGCGGCTTCCTTTGTTTCTTTGTCTAGTTTAGCCCCCTCCAGCATGTGTCTTGCTGCCACTCTTCTGGGCTAGAGGCAATGCAGCAGTGAACTGGGGTAGTTGAAAGGTAGACACAGGTGGGAGGAACAGGCACATGTGATAAGGATGTGGAAGTGGTGCAGTGGGCCCAGGGAAGGCAAAAACCATGATCCAAAAGCTGGAGCACCTCTGCTGTGAAGTGAGGATGAGGGAGTTTGGGTTGTTCAACCTAGAGAAGAAAAGGCTCCAGGAAGACTTTGGAGCAGTGTCTGAAGGGGCTACAGACACTGGGAGGGGACTTTTTACAAGGGCTTGTAGGGATAAGACAAGGGTAAATGGATTGAAGCTGGAGGAGGGGAAATTTAGACTGCAAATTAGGATGCATTCTTCAGAGTGAGGGTGGTGAGACACTGGAACAGGTTCCCCAGGGAGATTGTGGATATCTTTGTCCCTGGAGGTGTTCAAGGGCAGGCTGGATGAAGCCTTGAGCAAGCAGGGCTAGTATGGGACGTCCCTGCCCATGACAGGGGTTTGCAACCAGATGCTCTTTAAGGTCCCTTCCAATGCAAACCATTCTGTGATTGTCTGATGGAAAAACAGGCTAAGGCAGCTGGGTGTAAGGCACACCCACAGCTCCTGCAGACCTTCATGACTAAACTCTAGATTAACTGAAAGGTGATGCTTAAATAAAGACCCAAGGCAGTGCTTGGTATCTCAGGAGTTTCTGCCTGCAAATCCTGCCTGGGGGCTCTATATTTTGCCTGAGCCTCCAGCTAGGGAGGTTTTGACAGCCTGCCCTTCTCCCCAGGGGGTCTCGGGGCTGTGTGAGACTGGGGGGCTTGGAAGTCAGGGTGAAGCAGAGTCTCCTTCAGCTCCAGGGACCCAGCCTCTGGACCATTTGATTTTGGGAAGGAAAGAGGAACAACAACACTTCTCTGACTTCAGACACACTGCTTAGATTGTGACTTGAGGAAGGAAGCAGCAGCCAACCCCTTCCAATACCTGCATGCCACTGGGAAGACACTTTGATGAGTGGGACTGTGTGGCAGGGGCTGCTGGGCTCTGCGGCTTCTGGGCACTGCAGCAGCTCTCAAAAGGAGCTGCAGCGCAGGGAGAAGGTTTCTGCTCTTGCTCACCGTGCTGCCTGGGGAGAGCAGGAGCCAGTGAGAGCAGAATGCAAAGGATTGGAGTCCAGCGAAGAAGCTGAACTGCTATCCCCATGTCATTTGCTGTTCTTAATAAGCACTACAAATACTGTTATCAGCACAACAAATTACAATGATTATTTCCTAGCCCAGACCTGATTGACTGAATCACTGCTTTTAGTCCACGAGGCTGCTAATATCCACATTCTTAGGAGATCATTATTCTCTGCAAGTTTGCTGCAGGATTTGAATGGGATTGGCTTTATTTTTCTTTTTCACTCTCCTGATTCTAAACATAATTATTCTCAGGGTGATTTAGCTTTTTCTTTTTTTCTCTCTCTCTGTATTTTTTTTTTTTTTCCCCTGACCCCAGCTTCAGATGGAGCAATCCTGGTGGTCTCTGACTCACACTGTACAAACAAACAACAAAACAGCTACTAAAAGAAACGGCAACTTCACAGAGGAAGAAGTGCAGTGTGAATGTGTTTGTCACTCAGGCTGTGGACAAATGAACTAATTGGGATCGCTTACTGCGTGTGCAGCCACAGCTAAGCAGCCCCTCTCAATTAATTGGGTGGCATGTGAGTCCCAATTATGGAAAGCAGTGTAATAAGCTTTGGGGATGGTGACTGTCGTGAGCTTGGATATACAGGGCTGTGGAAAATTCCTCATTCTTTCTCTCTGCCCAGAGAGGCACAAAATGTAATTGCAGCCCAGAAGGCCAAACGTGTCCTGGGCTGCATCGAAAGCAGGAGAGCAGCAGCACGGGGAGGGGATTCTGCCCCTCTGCTCTGCTCTGCTCTGCTGAGACCACATCTGCAGCATGGCCTCCAGCTCTGGTGTCCTTGCCACAAGAAGGACCTGAATCTGCTGGAGAGGGTCTGGAGGAGGCCACAAAGATGATCAGAGGGCTGGAGAACATTCCCTATCGGGCCAGGCTGAGAGAATGGGGGCTGCTCATCCTGGAGAAGAGAAGGCTTTGGGGAGAACTTAGAGCAGCCTGCCAGTACCAGAAGGGGCTCCAGGAGAGCTGGGGAGGGACTTTTGACAAGGGCTTGCAGTGATATGGTGAGGGGGAATGAATTTAAGCTGGAAGAGCAGAGATTGAGATTGGAGATGAGGAAGAAATTGTTGACTGTGAGGATGTTGAGACACTGGCACAGGTTGCCCAGGGAGGTGGTGGAAGCCTCATCCCTGGAGGTGATCAAGGCCAGGCTGTCTGGGGCCTTGAGCAATTTGGGCTGGTGGAGGTGTCCCTGCCCATGGCACCAATGCCCTGGTGTTGGAACTAGGTGACCTTCAAGATCCATTCCAACACAAACCATCCTATGACTCTATGAAAACACCAACTTCCCCAAGTAAGCAGAGGGCAGCTCTGTTTTTTTCTGCTTGCCGGTTGGGTTTGTGTAGGAAAGGTGGGGCACAGAACATGAAGTGCTTCCACTTCCCTTCCTCTGGCTGTAGAAGATGGAATTCTTTGGGCAGAGTCTGCTCAAATGAACTTTAAGCAACCATCAAGGAAAACATTTATGCTGCTCTCTACATATGTCTTTGGAAGAAAACATAATGGAGCTGAAGGCTTAGCTTACCTTAGGAGAGCAATGCAGGAATGTTAAGTACTTATGTAGGCATTAAAGCATTTTATAAAAGCAAGCAGGTTTTTCCAGGGAGGCACTGAAGTGACTTATTTGTTGTTTCTAGGAGCTGCCTTTCTTCTAGATCTAAAATCCAAAATGAGGAAACCTCCTATCCAGCTTCCTCACTTTTCTTGGTCAGGAACCTCTGCATGGTTCTCCTGCAGCAGCCTAACAGTTAATGCATTTAATTTGTGCTCCCAGAGCAGGTTTGAAATATTGATAGATTTAAAAAAAATTAAAAGTCAAAACCCAAACCCTAAACAGCTGTAAATTATAAATAATTTTTAAAGTTCACATTTCTCTTCTGAATGCCCATTACAGAGTATTAGTTTTCAAGGCATTTAATAAGTTATGAGACAAATGAGTGAGTTTAATGTTGGGGGTCACTGACATGAACAAAATGTGCTGCTCATATTAAAGTTGCAGCTTTTTCAAAATTGTGGATACTTCTATGGGAAGCAAGCAGAGGATCTTATGTAATAGCCTGAGCTTTGTTCAAAGGAGCTGTAAAGGCCACCACCATCTGCTGATTCTATCCAAAACGTCGAAGTTGTGCTCGGTTTGAGGGACAGAAATGTTAGACCATCAGCAAATGATAGCTACCCCACAGCTCAATGCATCCATGTGTGTTGATAGTCTATGCCATGGAATCACAGAGCCATGAGACCATTACATCCAACCATCCATTAAATCCAACCATCCACCCAGCACCTCCATGGCCACTAAACCATGTCCCCTGGTGCCATGTCTACATGATTCTTGAACACCTCCAGGGATGGGCACTCCACCACCTCCCTGAGCAGCCTGTGCCAACTCCTGACCACTCTTGCAGCAAAGACATCTTTCCTCATCTCCAACCTTAGCCTCCCCTGCCACAATTTCAGGCCATTTTCTCTCATTCCAGGACCCAGCACTTGGCCATGTTGAATCTCATCTCATTGGCCTTGGCTCTTTGGTCCAGGCTGGGCAGGTCCCTTTGCAGAGCTTTCCTGCTCTCAAGCAGATCAACACTCCCACCCACTGTGGTGTCATCTGAATATATTAGGCCATCACTGGAGTTGTGGAATTGCTTATCATAATCCTTTGATCTCCCAGTTATTTAGATCTATTCAGCACACAGCATGGTTGTGTTTTATTTCAGCAATATCTATCCTCTTTGTTTACTATTTATCTACACCTGCATATTCCCCTAAGGTTCCTCAGCTCATTTCCAAGGTAGCCCTGCAGACAATTAGTGGTGGTAATAATATAAAGTGTGCCCTGCACTAGAACCTGCCATAGCCATTATGGGTAAAGTGTATGATATATAATAACCACTGCACTCAATTACCTGCACAAAAAATGCAAGGATTTAAAGCTGAGGAGCTCTATCATACATCCAGTTAAGTGACCTACCTGTCTGCCACTGAGTCCTTGCTTCCTTACCACTCACCTTCTCTCCTGGAGCCTGCTAGGTGGATGAACAGAGCTCTGTGTGTTGCCCTCCCCTTTCACTCTGTGTGTGTGTGAGCACACAGCTCAATGAGGACAGATGGAGAATCCTGCACCTGGGGAGGAGCAGCACCAGGCACCAGTACAGATCTGGGCTTGGTCTGCTGCAAACTGGCTCCGTAGAGAAGGACTTTTGAGTTGTGGTGGACAATAAGTTACCCATGTGCCCTTCTGGCCAAGAAGGCCAATAGTGCCCTGGCATGCATTAAGGAGAGTGTAGCCAGCAGCTCGAGGAAGGTTCTCCTCCACCTCCACTCTGCCCTGGTGGGGCCACATCTGGAGTGTTGTTTCCAGCTCTGGGCTCCCCAGTTGAAGGAGGACAGGGATGTACTAGAGGGTTTCCAACAGAGACTAGGAGGATCAAGGGACTGGAATATCTGTGTGATGAGGAATGGTTGAGAGCCCTGGAGAAGATCTTATTAATGTCTATTAGTATCTGAGGGGTGGGTGTCAAGAAGGGGCCAGGCTCAGTGATGCCCTGTGACAGGACAAGGGGCAATGGACACAAATTGGAATGCAGGAAATTTCACCTCAACATGAGGAAAAACATCTTTACAGTGAGGGTGCTGGAACAGGCTGCTCAAAGAGGTTGAAGAGTCTCCTTCTCTGTAGACTTCCAAGACCCATCTGGATGTGTTCCTGTGTGACCTGCCCTGAGTGATGCTGCTCTGGCAGGAGGGTTGGACTGGATGATCTCCAGAGGTCACTTCTAACCTCTGCCATTCTGTGATTCTGTGTATGTGTGCCCAGTGCCCTGTGAGCAGGGCTCTGGCTGGTGGTGGCATGACCAACAGCAGCTACACCAGAGCCCAGTGCACAGATGTTCATCCATAGTCCCTGTGCCTGTGGCAGCAGGCAGTGGCTGTGTCCCTGTGCTGTACTTGGTTTGTCTTTTTCAGTATCTATGCCTGTCCTGTGCAACCTCTGGCTATAAATGTTGTACCTGTTCCAGGAACCCTGCTGCTTAGGAGTTCATCTGGAGCCCTGGGAGGGGGGGATAATTGTGTGGCCAGGCTGCTGTCACCAGTGAAAGGACAAAGCAGTGAGAGCTACCAACAGGACCTGAGAGCTGGGGGGGTGTCTGTCCAAATAAACTGCTGGGCTTTTGCTTTGCTGTGGTCCAGCAACTGAAGCATTTTGCCAGCTCTGTGTTTCAGAGAGAGGAGTTTTTCTTGCAGGGCTGGCTCCTGCTCCCTCCTTTGCACAGATTACATTTGTAACCCGAGGCAAACCTCTCCAGCTTGTCTGTGCCCCAGTTACTTGAGCAGCAAAATGAGGAAGACAGAAAACTGCTGTTTACAGGACGTTGAAAATATTCATCTGTTCATATTTGTAAGCTCTGGTCCATCAGAAGGACCTTAGGTAATGTGAGACAAAGAGGTTGCCTGACACTCTGCTTTTTGCAAGGGCTTGTAGTGACAGGACAAGAGGGAATGGGTTGAAGCCTGAGGAGGGGAGATTGAGACTGGAGATTAGGAAGAAATTCTTTGCAGTGAGGGTGGTGAGACACTGGCCCAGGTTGCCCTGGGAGGCTGTGGATGTCGCCTCCAGGAGATGTTCAAGGCCAGGCTGGATGAGGTCTTGAGCAGGCTGGGCTGGTGGGAGGTGTCCCTGGCTATGGCAGGGGCGTTGGAACTGAATGATCTTGAAGGTCCCTTCCAACCCAACTCATTCCATGAATCAATGACATCTGCTGTAGGAAGGTGACCTTCTGCAACAAGCCCATGTTTAAACCATGGAGCCAGAGAAGTCCTGATGAAGGAAGTGCCCCAAGGTGTGCTGCAGCCAAAGCATGCACGTGTCACAGACCTCCCTTGGTGCATGGGGGACAAGGTCACTTTTGAGACCCCACAACCCCTGGGGCTGGCACAGAGGTGCTTTTGTGCTCTGATGCCTCCCTGCCTCTCCCTCCCTCTCCCTCCTTCCCCTTTGGCAGGATAACTCCTTCTGGGACTGCTTCACTTTGCTGCTGGTGAGCACTTTCCCCCCGTAAATACAGCAGAACAGGTGTTGCTCTGCTGCTAACTGCGTTTCCAGCTGTCCTCCTGCAAAACAGCCCAGGCAAAAATCTGTTGTTTGGTTCTGTTAGACAGACTAGAGCAGGACCAAGCCCGAGCTGGAGGTCTTCCTCGCAGGATGCAGGAGTTTTGGTGCCAGAAGATGGCCAGGAAGGCCTGGCTGGCTAACAAAGACAGTCCTTCAGCCGCTGGGTGTAGTTCCAGTTTTGCATCCCCTTTGGCAGCAGCACAGAGACTGCTGCAGTGTGGCCGGCCAGCAAAATTAGGAAATAAGGACCTCTTTTATTTACTCAGGCTGCTGAATCATGGGCATTCCTGTCTGCCTGCAGAAAAGTCAGGCAGCTCTACTTTCCACTGCAAGTCTCAGGAGTGCTTGCTGCTTTCATCTCGGAGTGTTCACACACTTGTTTTAATGTGCTTTATGGAAATGGTGAAACTCAGCAAGTCCAGTTGGTGTAGAAAAACATCTGCACTAACTATTCACACACATTTGCATCCTTATAAATAGACTTTCAGGCCCTTGTAGCTGATTTCCAGCAAAAGTTGGTTGGTTGTGGGTTGTTTGTTTTTTTTTTAACTCTGGTCGTGAGTGCAGGAGCTTTCTGTGAGGCACTGAGTGTGAAGTGACTGGTTCCAAAAATTAAAAATTTACAGGGACATGTTAAGTGCATCACACTGAAACTCCAAATACCTGCCCATAACACAAAAAAGGCATTTAGAGTAAGTAGCACTTAGTGAGTGCTGGAGGAGAAAGAAAAGAGAGGGGGGTGTGAAGAAAAAAAAAGAAGTCAATATAGAAAATATCTTTTAAAAGCCCAGAGACAGCCTGTGAATGCCTGGAGCCCTCTCCTGCCCTCAGACAGGCATGTAGCACTCCTGGGGGCTTGTATGTGTGCAGCTGAGTTTGGTGCAGAGTATCTGCAAGCAGCTGGTTAGAAGGCTGAGGATGAGGAGCTGCGGTGCTGAGAGGGCTGGGCAGGGAGCTGCCTTCAGGCGTCCACACAGGTGGACTGCTGCAGTGGCAGCACCTTGTGTTTTCTGGGAGAAAGGACAAAAAGGGGCTCAAGTCCTTTACCCTGGATGTGTTTAAAAGTCATTGGGATGTGGTGTTTGGGGATATGGCTTAGGGTGCAGCTTGTGGAGCAGAGCTATGGATTGGGCTTGGTGATCCTGAGGGCTTTTGCCAAACTGCGAGTTTCTGAGATTCTTTGACAAGAGGAAACAGCTTCAAGTTGTACCAGGGGAGGTTTAGGTTAGATTTTAGAAAAAATCTTCTTCCCTGAAAGGGTTCTCAAAGTCTGGAAGAGGGTGCCCAGAAGGGTGGTGGAGTCCCCATCCCTGGAAGTGCTTCAAAGAGGCAGAGCTGTGGTGCTGAGGCACACGGGTTAGTGGTGACCAGCCAGTGCTTGGACTCAGTCCTCTTAAGGATCTTTCCAGCCAACTCGATTTTGTGACTGTGATTTCCCTTGTCACAGAGGGAAGGTTTCAAAAGTCCTTCTGCAGATCTGCGGTGCAGCTTTGGGAAGGTTTTGTGTGAGCAGAGCCCAGGGGCCTCCATCCGGCTGCTGCTGCCCCTTCCGTGCGGGGGGAGCATTGTTAGACTGGACTGGGAGATATCCTGTTGTCCTCTGCTGCCTGCAGCCTCTCCCTGCTCTGTGGATCTGCAGCTCTCAGAAGAGCTTGTCACATTTAGAATCGTAGAACTGTCAGGGCTGGAAGGGACCCCAGTTCTGGAGGTGTTCAAGAAAGGTGTGGCACTTGGGGACAGGGTTTAATGGCCATGGTGGTGTTGGGTTGATGTTTTGGAATCAGTGATCTTGGAGGTCTTTTCCAACCAGACCAACTTGGTGACTCCATGATTCCACATTTAAAACAAACGTGCAAAACCTCTACATCAGATCTGTGGAACAACACAGCTCCAAGCTGCCCTGTCTGGAGATGAGGCTGGAGATGGATAACTGCTCTAGGCTATGATCTAGCCAGGATTCCTCTTTCGTCTTGTAGCTCATCATTCTGTCAGCTTGTACCATAACCTTTTATTATTCTTCCTGTTTTCAGTGTTTTCACAAGTTGCTTTGTCTGTGGTCACCTCACAGTACAGGTTCTGCTGGACTGAGGAAGTTCAGCTGGCCCAGGGCTGTGCAAAAAGGAAGAGATGGTGGGCAACCTCCTGAACTTAACGTGGAGGGGGGGGAAATGCTCTTCACAGCTGACAATTTGGAAACTTTCTCCTTTTCCTTCTTCCTGCCTGCTGGTTTGTTAGGTTGGTTTCATGATTCAGCTGCCAGCTTTCAGCAACTGGGCTGCATTAAAAGCAGTGTGGCCAGCAGAACAAGGCAGGTTCTCCTCCACCTCTACTCTGCCCTGGTGAGACCTCACCTGGAATATTGTACTGCATTTTGGGCTCCCCAATTCAGGAGGGTCAGGATTCTACCCAAAAGAGCCCAAGAGAGTGGTATGAAGATGCTGAAGGGGCTGGATCATGTGCCCTATGAGGAGAGGCTGAGGGACCTGGGGCTGTTTGATCTGGTGAAGAGAAGACATAAATAGATGAGGGTTGGGGACCAAGAGGAAGGGGACAAACTCTGCTCACTTGCACCCTGTGATAGGACAAGGAGCAATGGATGGAAACTGCAGCACAGGAGATTCCAGCTCAACACAAGGAAGAACTTCTTGACTGTAAGGGTCCCAGAGCACTGGCACAGGCTGCCCAGAGAGGTTGTGGAGTCTTCTCCTCAGGAACCTTTCAAGACCTGTCTGGATGTGTTCCCGTGTGACCTGTGCCAGGTTCTCTGGTCCTGCTCTGGCAGGGGGGTTGGACTGGATAATCTCTGGAGGTCCCTTCCAACCCCTGACATCCATGGTCCTGTGATCCTGTGAACTGGGTTGTATCACTATTGGAGAACTATGCTTGCACTTTATTAGAGCAAACATCACTATTTGTACTTTTTTCCTGTTCCTGCCCTGTTGTTTTTCCAATTACTGGTTCAAATAACACCCAGGTCTATTTCAGTAATAGGCTTTAAAAGGTTCCTGTCTTCAGAATCAACTTCAAGGGAAGAAATACAACCAGTGGCAAAGCAGGGAGAACCTTTTCATTAAATATTAGGCACGTGGGCTGACTGTATTAATTTTAAATCATTCCTGTAATATTTTCTCTTTTCCTTTGACTCTTCAGATGCGCACACAATATGCAAATCATTTGACAGTGGATACAAAAGAAACATTAAACATATTAAAATCTGCATTTTAATAAAGTTGTCAATGTATAATACATATCCTGCAACTGAGAAAAAAATAATGAAAAAGCAATAAAAAGTTAATATAGACACAGAACTATTTAATAACTTGTAATGTTTTACAGTCTGGTGAAAATAAATGTGGTCTGAGGGCTGTTGGGTACAGGCCTAGGAAATATCCCAGTCTGAGAGCTGAGTTTGTACAGCTTGGAGTAAGAAAGGCTCAGGGCAGACCTGGTCACAGTGGACCAGGACATGAAAGGAGGCTGCCAGCAGGATGGAGACTCCCTCTATACAAGGAGCCCCATGGAAAAGACAAGGGATGAAGGGGACAAGTTACTGCTGGGAAGGTTCTGAATGGAATGCAGAAGAAAATTTTTCCCCATGGGAACAGTCAGAGACTGGAATCATCTCCCAAGGGAAGCAGTGGAGTCCCCTGCATGGGCCATTTGAAGGCTCAGGCTGGCAGGGTGCTGGGCCAGCTCAGTTCAACTACACTATTGCCTAGAAAGGTTGGTCCAGGTGATCTTTGGGGTCCTTTCCAACCTGGCGCTCTGTGGGTTCAGTGTGTTTGAGCTGTTTAGGATGCATTTAGGACTACAGTACAGAGAGAGATGTGGAGCTGCTGGAGTGAGTCCAGAGGAGGGCAATGAAGCTGAGGAAGGGCCTGGAGGATAAATCTGATGAGGAGTGACTGAGGGAGCTGGGGATGGTTAGTGTGAGGAAAAGGAGGCTGAGGGCAGAGCTCATTGCTGTCTGCTGCTACCTGAAGGGACATTGTGCAGAGGATGCTGCTGGGCTCTGCTCACAGGCAGAACAAGGGGGAATGGCCTCAACCTAAGGCTGGGGAGAGTTAGATTGGACATTAGGAAAAAGTTTTTCACTGAGAAAGTAGTCAGGGACTGGAATGAGCTGCCCAGGGAGGTGGTGGAGTCCTCCAGCCTGGATGTGTTTCAGGGTGTTTTGGATGTGGTGATTTGGGCTATGTTTGAAGGTGAATCTTGTAAAGCAGGGTCCTAGGTTGGGCTTGGTGACCCTGAGGGGCTTTGCCAGCCTGCATGTGGCTGCGATCCTGTGAGGTTTGATGTGCAGGGGCTAAGCTTGTGGGCACATTTCTTTCTCATTTCAGATGGAGTGGATGTTGAGGATGACCCCACTTGCTCATGGCCAGCATCATCGCCATCCAGCAAGGACCAGACTTCCCCCAGCCATGGAGAGGGTTGTGATTTTGGTGAAGAGGAGGGAGGCCCAGGGTTGCCCTATCCGTGCCAGTTCTGCGACAAGTCCTTCAGCCGCCTCAGCTACCTAAAGCACCACGAGCAGAGCCACAGCGACAAGCTGCCCTTCAAATGCACCTACTGTAGCCGCCTCTTCAAGCACAAGCGCAGCAGGGACCGCCACATCAAGCTGCACACGGGGGACAAGAAGTACCACTGCAGCGAGTGCGACGCCGCCTTCTCCAGGAGCGACCACCTCAAAATCCACCTGAAGACTCACACCTCCAACAAGCCATACAAGTGCGCCATTTGCCGGCGCGGCTTCCTGTCCTCCAGCTCGCTGCACGGCCACATGCAGGTCCATGAGAGGAACAAGGATGGTTCTCAGTCTGCTTCCCGCATGGAGGACTGGAAAATGAAGGACACTCAGAAATGCAGCCAGTGCGAAGAAGGCTTTGATTTTCCGGAGGACCTTCAGAAGCACATTGCAGAATGTCACCCTGAGTGCTCCCCTAACGAGGACAGGTCTGCTCTGCAGTGTGTGTACTGCCACGAACTCTTTGTGGAGGAAACCTCTCTGGTGAATCACATGGAGCAGGCTCATACCGGGGAGAAGAAGAACTCGTGCAGCATTTGCTCCGAGAACTTCCACACCGTGGAGGAGCTGTACAGCCACATGGACAGTCACCAGCAGCCGGAGTCGTGCAACCACAGCAACAGCCCCTCTTTGGTGACGGTGGGCTACACCTCGGTCTCCAGCACCACTCCGGATTCCAACCTCTCGGTGGATAGTTCCACGATGGTGGAAGCAGCTCCTCCTATACCGAAAGGTCGCGGCAGGAAGCGGGCAGCTCAGCAGGTGCCAGATATCACTGGCCCTTCCAGCAAGCAAGCGAAAGTTACCTACAGCTGCATTTATTGCAACAAGCAGCTGTTCTCCAGCCTTGCAGTTCTGCAGATACACCTGAAAACTATGCATTTAGATAAGCCCGAGCAGGCTCACATCTGTCAGTACTGTCTGGAGGTGTTGCCATCTCTCTACAACCTGAACGAACACCTTAAGCAAGTCCATGAAGCCCCAGACCCAGCACTGATCGTTTCTACCATGCCTGCCATGGTGTACCAGTGCAACTTTTGCTCCGAGGTGTTCAATGACCTCAACACCCTTCAGGAGCACATCCGATGTTCTCATGGATTTGCCAACCCTGCTGCTAAGGACAGTAACGCGTTCTTTTGTCCCCATTGCTACATGGGGTTTCTTACAGATTCTTCCCTGGAAGAGCATATTAGACAAGTCCATTGCGATCTTAGCAGTTCCCGGTTTGGTTCCCCTGTGCTTGGAACCCCAAAAGATCCAGTGGTGGAAGTGTATTCTTGTTCTTACTGTACAAACTCTCCGATATTTAATAGTGTTCTTAAACTGAACAAGCATATCAAGGAGAACCATAAGAACATTCCTTTGGCACTGAATTACATCCACAATGGAAAAAAATCCAGAGCCATGAGTCCCTTATCTCCTGTAACCATTGAGCAGACCTCTTTAAAGATGATGCAGGCAGTCGGAGGTGCTCCTCCCCGTCCTGCAGGTGAATATATTTGCAATCAGTGTGGTGCTAAGTATACTTCCTTGGATGGCTTTCAGACTCACTTAAAAACACATCTCGATACTGTCCTGCCAAAACTGACCTGCCCTCAGTGCAACAAGGAGTTTCCCAATCAGGAGTCTCTGCTGAAGCACGTCACCATCCACTTCATGATCACCTCAACCTACTACATCTGTGAAAGCTGTGACAAGCAGTTCACTTCTGTGGATGACCTGCAGAAACACCTGCTGGACATGCACACCTTCGTGTTCTTCCGCTGCACCTTGTGCCAGGAGGTTTTTGACTCCAAGGTCTCCATTCAGCTCCACCTGGCCGTGAAGCACAGCAACGAGAAGAAGGTGTACAGGTGTACGTCCTGCAACTGGGATTTCCGCAACGAGACTGACCTGCAGCTGCACGTGAAGCACAACCACCTGGAGAACCAAGGCAAAGTGCACAAGTGCATCTTCTGCGGCGAGTCCTTCGGCACAGAGGTGGAGCTGCAGTGTCACATTACGACGCACAGCAAGAAGTACAACTGCAAGTTCTGCAGCAAAGCTTTCCATGCCATCATCCTGCTGGAAAAGCACCTGCGGGAAAAGCATTGCGTTTTTGAAACCAAGCCTCCCAACTGCGGAACCAATGGAGCCTCTGAGCAGGTCCAGAAGGAGGAGGTGGAACTCCAGACTTTGCTGACAAATAGCCAGGAGTCCCATAACAGCCACGATGGCAGCGAAGAAGATGTGGACACATCTGAGCCTATGTACGGCTGCGACATTTGTGGAGCGGCTTACACCATGGAGACTCTCCTGCAAAACCACCAGCTCCGAGACCACAACATCCGACCTGGAGAAAGTGCCATAGTGAAGAAGAAGGCTGAGCTGATCAAAGGCAATTACAAGTGCAACGTGTGTTCCAGAACCTTCTTCTCCGAAAATGGGCTGCGGGAGCACATGCAGACGCACTTGGGACCGGTGAAACACTACATGTGCCCCATCTGTGGGGAGAGGTTTCCATCCCTCCTGACTCTGACCGAGCACAAAGTGACTCACAGCAAGAGTCTGGACACTGGCAACTGCCGCATTTGCAAGATGCCCCTCCAGAGCGAGGAGGAGTTTCTGGAGCACTGCCAAATGCACCCCGACTTGAGGAACTCCTTGACGGGGTTCCGCTGTGTGGTGTGCATGCAGACGGTGACCTCCACCCTGGAACTGAAAATCCATGGCACATTCCACATGCAGAAAACTGGAAATGGTTCTGCCGTGCAGGCCACGGGGCGGGCACAGCACCTCCAGAAACTGTACAAGTGCGCTTCTTGCCTGAAGGAATTCCGCTCCAAACAGGACTTGGTGAAACTCGACATCAATGGGCTGCCCTATGGGCTGTGTGCTAGCTGTGTTAATCTCAGTAAAAGTGGTAGTCCGAGTGTCAACATCCCTTCAAGCAGTAACAGACAAGGCATGGGCCCAAATGAGAACTTGAGTTCCATTGAGAACAAAGGCAAGGCAGGGGGACTGAAGACTCGGTGTTCGAGTTGCAATGTTAAGTTTGAATCAGAAAGTGAACTCCAAAACCATATTCAGGCAATCCACAGAGAGCTTGTTCCAGACAGCAACAGTACACAGCTGAAAACACCACAAGTATCTCCAATGCCCAGAATCAGCCCCTCCCAAACTGAAGAGGTAACCCTTTTTTCTTTGCTCTTCACACCTTCCATCCTTCTGGAACAAATCCCCCTTTTCCGAGCTGTCTTGTCACTTGTCGTGAAATGCTTAGGCTGAGCCATGTTCCATTTCCCCCTGTAGCCAGTAGCTAGTAATTACTTGCTTCTTGATATGCCTCTCATCTTGGATTGGATTGTGTGAAATAGGACTAATTCCAGTCTCCCTAGGATATTGTCTTCTCTATCACTGAGGAGACCTATCTTCATGCCAGCACAACTGAGATCTGGAATCTTATCCCAGCTCCCTTATGCATTGGAATCCCCAGCTAGGAGTTGTGCTAACGGCAGAGAGCTGTAGTGACAGAGGAGCAGAGCACAGCAAGCCAAAATGCTGGCACAAGGGCTGGATTTTTTCACACAATATTTGTGAGGAACAAATGGAGAGGGTTTTTTTTGTAAATTGCGTTGTAGACATTCGTTTTCCCCCTCTTGTAGGCATGTTTTGATTAAGGAGAAGTGCAACGCTAGCCTAAGGTAAATTGGGAAATGAGTCCTTTGGATGCAGTTCCTTGTGTGTTTCTTTCCATTCCTGATGAGCAATGTTTTGGTGTCACTGAAACACCCAGTGCCTGACAAGCAGAACCCCATTCATGCAGCATAAATATCAATATCAAACTCCTGAAAGATCACACCTCAGGCACCTTAGGCACCAGCACCCAGGCACTAGCGCCTGGACAGCAGAAGGTAAGGGCTCATGTGCTGAGAGCAGGGCATCTGCTTTATCTTCACGAATGTAGTTATCAGAGTGACTCAGAGCTCCTGTTTTGGGCATGGTGCTTTACAGCATGACCTCTTAGAGAAGCCTAAAGACACGGCACAAATGATAAGAAATAGTAGCTTCTGTTTCAAGACAGCTTTTAGCCTGGGGGAGCACAAGTGTGGTGCAAGCCTTTGCTATGAGTGTGTGTGGATAGCCTGTGGCTAGGGAGCTGCTGCTCTTCCATCACCTTCCTCGCTCCCGTTTGTGAGCCCATCTGTTGGGTAAGAAATCTCTCAGCGTGTCATCCAACAGTGCTGTGCAAACTGCAGGGCAGGGGGGAGGCAGAGAGGGAGGAGGGAAGGTACCTAAGGTTATGTGGGCCAAGAGGCAAGCGTGTGTGGAGCTACCAAGAACAGAGATGAAGATAGGACGGGAGATGGCCACTGAGGTAGCACAGGGCCTGGGATGCCTCAAGGGGGAAGTGGAGCCGTAAGACAAGGGCAAAGAACCAGGCAGGATGCATCTGTCAAAGAAGGGTCTATGCTTTCATGACTTCAGCATCTGCAGTTTGCACACTGGGTGATGGCAGAGGACAGCTGGGGAATGGGCTGGAGTTTCTGGAAGGGACAGGTTGTTAGACTGAGAAACACAGGTCTAAGGAAAACCTTTACAAAGAAGAGAGAAGGAAGACTTAAGGTGTGGGTGCCAGGAGGATGGGGCCAGCCTTCTTTCAGTGGTGCCCAGTGACTGGACAAGAGGTAACAGGCACAAACTTGAACAAAAGAAGTTCTATCTAAACATGAGGAGGAACTTCTTTACTCTTGAGGTTGGTGGAGCACTGGAACAGGTTGCCCAGAGAGGTGGTGGAGTCTGGAGGCATTCAAAACCTGCCTGGATGCTGTGCTGTGTGACCTTCTCTAGGTGAACCTACTCTATGGAGTAGAGTTGGACTCCATGATCTCCAGACATCCCTTCCAACCCTTAGCAGTCTGTGATTCTGTGAGTGGCTCTATTAGGTGTGCTTCAGGCCACTGATGGTCCTGCAGTGCTGCTGCTGAGTGCAACCACAGGACTACCAGCTGCATGTTTCTGATATACTCACCCTGGTTTCTGTTTCTGTCATCTTTCCCTAAGTGACCACTCAATCATGTTGTATTCCAACTCCTAAAGCCATGTGTTAAGGCAGTTACCCTGACAAGGTGCTGCCAACTTGTCTTTCTCTTACATGTAAACCAGATGAGCTCTGAGGTCCCTTCCAACCCAAACCATTCCATGATTTTATAAATCTATGAATATGCTATTGTAGGGAAGTTTTCAGCAAGAAAAAAAAATCAGTGTTGAGGAGTGAAGGTTTTGTTTGCATTAGTGAGAGCCTTGTGGTGTGACAGTTCAAACTTTGTTTGAGGAAATGTTTTTAGGCATCAATAATGCTGAAGAATGATTGGGCTGGGTAATCCTTAAAGAGCTTTTCCAGCCAAAAAGATTCCCTGATTCTGTAGCTGAGCTGTCACCTGCTGTGCTCAGCCTGCTTGGTGTGTGAAAATTGTTCATCCCAATGATCTTCCCTGAAAGTTACCTTTCAGTTGGGATGGGAAATGATGGGCAGTGCTCATCACCAGTTACAGCAACTGAAGGAGCAGGATGGAGCTCTCTAAGCCGAGTGCCCTTAAGCTACTAAACAGACTTCACCAGGGGGAATCGTGGAAAGCCTGATACTGAAAGAGCTCAGAAATTGGTAAATCTGTAACTGAGTCTTTGAGCTTAATGAGATGCTGGATTCTGGTTGTAGATTTCTTGCTTGCAAAGGCCTTGGCTCATTGCAAGCTCACTGTTTGGCTGGGGTAATGATCTTCTTGATGGTGATTAATGTTTAACAGTGGAGAACCAACTCTGAGAAGGGAACCAGACACAAGTCTTCTTTCTGACACTCCTTTGCTTTGTTGGCTTGGACCTCTCTGCTTCATTTTCCTTGTTCAGAAAACAAGGTTGCTGCTTCCTGAAGAGTGTATTGCCATGCTTAGCTGGGATGCTTTTTCTGTAAAGCACCTGGAAGGTGAAGAGCAGTGTTCAAGAAAGCCTGTGTGGCCTTTCTTCTCTTGTTGCTCATTAATATGCTGTCACGCACCTAACCAGCTCGCTTCTGAAGCTTCATGACTTCCCTATATGCAGAATCATACCAGCTAGCTGCAGTCATAGTTCTGCTGTGAATTGCTGAGCTGGCAGGGGAGGGGGGAATGGACTCCAGCTTACACCAGCAGCTCACTGGTAAAACCCATCTTGTGCTGGTGCATCCATGTGTACAGCTGTGCTCTGCTTGGGGTCCTCTCAGTGACTTCTAGAGGTGATGCTCAGCTGCTGTAAATGGTTCTGTAAGTATCTGGAGTTCTGTTGCCTGAAGCTGATGTGAAGGCTGGGCTACCTGTGCAGTGCAGACAGCTCTTCATCAGTAACACAGCAACATTCTGGGCTTTCTAGTCTGGAAAAGGAGCAGTGTGAGCACACTGCCAAATTACTGCAGCTATAAGGATGCTTGGGGAGGTGTTGCAAAAGACTTGCAGTAACTCGCTGTACCACAGACTTTCCAAAATGCTGGACAAAGGAGAGGACTAGCAAGTGTCCCACCAGCTGAAGAACAGAGGAACTGTGAGGCTGGGGCTGCTTTGCTGGCCTGTTGTGGCCATGCAGAGCTTTGTGCCAGGATGGGATGCTGGGCACATCACAGCAGAGTTCTGTCAGGAGCCGTGGAAGCACAGGCTGACAGGGAGCTTCTGGAGACAGAAGGCACAGAATTCAGATGCTGCAGACTGCTGGTGGCTCCTTGAAACTCAGCTTATCTGGCCTCAGAGGGATCCAGACACACTGTCACCCTGGGAGAAAGAATGGAGCTCAGGTAAGTGTGCTGCTGCATCAGTACTCTTTTTACCCTCCTTTATTCAGGGGCACTGGATCTACCTTTACTCTCTTCCTATTCCTCCTCCCTTCTCAAAACGCTGCCAGGCTCACAGAGACAGGAACTGCCTATTGAAGTGGCTGGTTTGTTTCAGCAGCCTGCACTGGCAGCCAGAGGCGGAAAGAAGAGAGAAAAAGATTGTGAGCAACCCAGAAATGTTCCCAGATGCACACTTTTGGCAGGGCAGGCAATAGTATTTTAGCAGTATAAATCACTGTGCTTTTAACTGGGTGGGGGAGGGAGAGGGAAGGTGTGGGAGTGCACTGAAATCAATACTCATGCATTTAATTGAAATACATAAAGAAATTAAAATAATCCTCCTCATCAGTAATCCAAGCTGAGCATTTCTGAAGGCAGGATTTTTATGAATAAGCACATAAAGTTGCAATGCAAACAGGAGAAGTAGTGCCTTGGGTGTCCTGCCAGTGAATCCAGGCCCAGCTCAAGTGATTTTCATGCTGCATTTTGGGGGGCCAGAAAAAAAGGTAAAGAAGGTTTGTTGCTGGCACAAAAATTTGGCCTGGAAATTCGGTCTGGGAGGAGATCTGCTGGAGAGCAGCTCCATGGAGAAAGACCTGGGAGTGCTGGTGGATTACAAGTTGCCCATGGCACAGCAATGTGCCCTGGTGGCCAGGAGGCCCAGTGGGATCCTGGAGGGCATTCAGAAGAGTGTGTCCAGCAGATGCAGGGAGGTTCTCCTCCCCCTCTTCTGCTGCTGAACAGAAGCAAGAGAGTTAATTTCAATGACTTTTCTTTTAACGACTGATCATTGAAATCTAATACTGTTTCTCTCTCTTGTTATTTGCCAGAGGCTTCATCTGGGGGATTTGGAGAGGCACATTCTTCACACCTGTGGAAAACTTTGCAAGAGAGGAAGACAGCATTAAAGTGTTCCTCAAAGTTTACAGGAACAGCAAACCCAAGATTTCCATGAAGCCATGCAGTGTGGAGAATGCCTGCTTTGAGAGAGGCACAGAAACTGGAGAGAGACACAGGAGCGTGGAAGAAGAAAGACCTTAAGCTTCTCTAGGAAGGGCAAAGGCAGACTTAGCAAATCTTTTTGAGGCAAAACATCCTGAGGTGTATACTCCATGGGGTCAGCTGTGCTGCCCAGTCCACGTGGGGCTTTCCACCTACGTGTATCTGCTGGCCAAGTGACCAGGGTGACAAGCCACAACTTCCCTTCTGCACAGCTCCAGTGGAACACCAGAGCAGTGATGAGTAGTTGCATTCTGACCTCAGAACTGGGTACAAACAACAAGAGATTTCCCCTGTTTGTCTGGTTGGCTTTAGGGAAAAGCCATGGGAAGTCATAGTGTGCCTCTCTTTGCTCCTTGGCAAACCTCTCCAGAGTTCTCTCTCTCCCCCTTCTTACTTTTGGACTACACTAGGCCAGTTTCAAGAAAAGGCTTCCAAGATGAATAGGAATCTCAAAACCCCTGCTTCTTACACAGTAGTTAGGAAGAGAGGTGATAGAATCCAGACAGGAAAGAAGCTCTTTAGAGATCCAAGCCAGGAAGATGGCTTCAGCCGAAGTTCACAGCTGCTTGTTGTGCAAAAGTCACTCGTGCACAAGAAATGAAGCCATGAGAAACCACAACCTCTTCTTTGTGGTGCTCCCAGACCAAGGTGTTAAGCAACTGTAAAAGTTTGAGAAGTGTTTTTTTGCCACTGACCAATAAAGTTGGTACCTGTGACATGTGCATTGTTTGTCTCATGCAGCAAACAGCACCTGCATTGGTTGCTCTCTCATCAGGGGAGGAAAGTCAGCTCACCAGGAGCTGCAGAAGCACTGCTTGTTTCCTGAAGCTGGGCAAAAGGAACCACCTGATACAAAACAGCTCTTTAAAAAGTCCTCTCCCTTGGTTATGGAATGTCTGCCTCACCTCAGTCTGGAGAGGAGAAGGCTCCCAGGTGACCTTATTCTGGCCTTTCAGTATCTGAAGTGGGCTACAAAAAAGCTGAGGAGGGACTTTTTAGGCTGTCAGGTAGTGATAGGACTGGGGGGAATGGAACAAAGCTGGAAATGGGGAGATTCAGCGTGGATGTGAGGAAGAAGTTGTTAAACATGAGGGTGGTGAGAGCCTGGAATAGGTTGCCCAGGGAGGTAGTAGAAACCTCATCCCTGGAGGTGTTTAAGGCCAGGCTGGATGAGGCTCTGGATTGTCCCCTCTGGCCATGGTAGGGGGGTTGGAACTGGATGATCTTTGTGGTCTCTTCCAACCCTGACTGATTCTTTGATTCTATGATGATATAAAGGGCTTTTCCAGCAAAAAATAAAATTGGTGGTTCTGTGGTTTTTTAGCCTTTGCAAAAGCCCAGTCCTGCCAGTGCCATCCTATGCAGCCTTCGCTTGTGAAGTCCTATTGACTTCCCCAAGTGCAGAGCTAATTGCATGAGACGGATCTAAGGGGTTTAATCCTCCTCCTGATACTTCAGTGGAAATTAATTTCTTATATATTATGTATGAGTAATATATTTCTGTTTGTACATTAATATTAATGTTGCATATTTCTGAGCACAGCTTCCATTCTGTAGGATTAAATTATGGTGGCAAGTAGCAGCCCAGAGTTCTGTAGGAATCGAGTTGGCGGTGGACAGTTGAGGGGCAGGGAAAAGGTCCCGAGTCACACTTTGGGAAGTGAAGTTAATTAATTTAGTTAAAGTGGTTTTAATGTTTAACTCAAACAAACTAAGGTATGTAAAAAGGCTCCAGTTTTGCCTTTCTGTTAAAATCCAGAGAGCTTTCACAAAATCTGTGATAGAGGGAAGAGACAAAAGAGTACTCTCCTGTGCCTACTTGCAAACTATTAATTTTATTGGGCTACATCTGCTGCTGATTGTTGCTGAAGAAAGTAGTGGCTGTGTTCAGTGAGTCTGTCTCAGTCTGCCTAGGTTTTTTTATCAAAAGAGGGAGAAAAAAGGATTCAAAAAAATAATTAAAAAAGTTAGCTGGCTCCAAATAGCAGCTTGTTGCATCCCAGGGCTGCCCAGGCATGCTCTGCTGCCTCTGCTTCGACACTGTGCCATCTGCATACTGACCAGCAGAGTCTTGACCAGAGCTTCTCCTTAATGGCCTTAACCACACCACACTGCCATGGAGGTGCTGGGTGTTAGGATGCTTCTGGGTGGTGTAGCAGCTCTAGCTTCAGAGGCTCTTGGGTTGGCAGCCTGTCTGTGGGTTTAAGTGTGATGTAAGCAGACAGAAGGGGCATGTGTGTCTGTGTGTGTGTGTGGATGCTGACAGTGCACTTGGTGATACAGTCAGCACCAGAGCCTTGAGCGCTGCTCAGCACAGGCATTGCAGTTCCCAGAGGCTCAGCCTCACCCAGGATCAGACTATGGGGTAGCAAGGCACAAGTTGTACTTCTATAGATCCTCTCAGGCCAGGAGAGTAGAGGCTGTTCAGCCTGGAGGAAATGTGACTCCAGGGAGACTTTACAGTGGCCTTCCAGTACCTGAAGGAAGCTACAAGAAAACTGGGGAGGGACTTTTTAGGGCGTTAGGTAGGACTTTTCACAAGGGTTTTGAGTGATAGGATGAGAGGGAATGGATTGAAGCTTCTTGAGGAAGGGAGATTTAGACTGGAGATTAAAAATAAATTCTTTAGAGTGAAGGTGGTGAGACACTGTCACAGGTTGCCCAGGGAGGCTGTGGATGCTCCCTCCCTGGAGCTGTTCAAGGTCAGGTTGGCTGGGGCCTTGGGCAACCTGGGCAAGGGGAAGGTGTCCCTGCCAATGGCAGGGAGGTTGGAACTGGATTATCTTTAAGGTCCCTTCCAATCTAAACCAAACTGTGAATCTGTGAATGAATCTGTGAATCCCAAATCAAGTCCACGTGAGTTAAAGCTGTTTCTGCTCATAAACTGTGTAAACCTGAAGCAAGGTAATGGAGAGAAAATAGGTACAGAGCCACATGCTGCCAGCTTTTAGAGTCTCTTTCCTGACAAGTCCTCACTTCAGTACCGAGTTTCAAAGACCTAGATAGAGTTAAAGGATTAGAGAGTTTGGAGGAAGAGGCACAATTTTTAACTGTTGCCAGCTGTGGTTCTTGCTGCGTGGGGATGTGAGACACTGCAAGCTAAGGCACTCCATCAGCCAGAAGAAAGAAAGGTTTGTAGCTCAGATGTTGAAGACAGAAGTAGATAGAGGCAGAATCTAGAGTGTGGAGGTGAAAGACAGAGCAGCAGACCAGGACTTGAAGCAGAGCAGAGAAGGAAGGGCTGCTGGAAGGAACATTTGTCTTTCTGGCTCCTTGCATTCTGTGTCTTAGAGCAGTAAGCATCCATAATGCAAGCAGAAGAAATATTTTTCTCCGTTCTCCCTTTGGCTTACCTTGTGGGATTGATTGTGTTCTGTCTCTGGGCATGCACACTTCAGACCCTGCTGAACAAAAGCAGCAGAACAGAAAAATCCTCAGAAAATCATTACGGTTTTAAAAGCAACCGGGAAATACTAATTAAAGAGTGTTGTGTGAGCAATGGGAAGAGTTAGCAATTAGTCAGTTAAAAAAAAAAAAAAAAGGCAAGCTGACAGTGCCCCATAAGCAAGATAAATAGCTAACTATGCAGTGAAACTGGCTAACATATGCTTGGCTTTTTTTAAGAGCTTAGGGTTGACAAAATCAGCATCCGGGAAGATAGAAAAGAAATCCTCAATTAAAGGTACTGTCAAAAATAATCTGAGCTATGATGAAAAATGGCTAAATGGACAAATAAGCTGAGCCTATGGTTGCTGCAGTGCCTCATGCAGGGCCAAGCATGCTGCTAGTGCTTAATAAAATAATGATGGGGAAGCTCAGCTGGCAGCAGTAGAAGGGAGCAGTGAGCAGTGGCTGTGGTGAATGTGTGAGTTTTAACCTAGCTTTGCACCTGAGTTCTTGGAGGTTGTCCACTCTTGTCAGGTTACTTTTCTGTTGGTTCAACAGGTCGAATTAGCTCCACCTCGGATTTAATGTGAGGGAGACAGTGAGTGATTGAGTGGCCTGAGAGAGGGGAATATGAGGGTGTGGAGTCGCTCTCTGGGCAGCAGCAGGTTGTCTCAGGTGTGTCGTTGATCAATAAGCCCAGCCTGTGCTGAAGCTGAAGGGGAAAAAGCTTTGCAAGTCTCCTTTACTGGTGTGACAAGGGTAAATAATGGACCTGGGTGCAAACAGGAGGTTATTGGTAGGTTAACAGGTACACGTCAAAGCCATTTTTGGTAGCGCATGCCAGAGAGGTGTGAAAGGAGAATGGAACAAGGCAGGGATGGCTGCGAGCCTGAGAGACTGCAGGCAGTGCATTAGAAACTCTTTTTGGTTATTTCACACAGGGAACAGGCATTCAGTTAAAAGGGGGATAGAGGAGCTCCAGAAAGAAACCAATACTGCTGAAAAAATGCTTTATTGTGGAGCTCATGGCATGTCCTCCCCATAGAGAAGAGTGAAGTGTGCATTAGGTGTAATATAACGGAGTGGAGTACAACAGGAGTGACTTACAACAGAAAAACAGGCACCCTGACATCTCAGAGAGAGCAGCTGAACAGAGAAGGAAACACTAAGCAGATAAATTTACAGTCTTTTAAGAAGAGGCATCAACAGCCTGGGAAAGGGCTATTAAACAGATCTTTAACAGAGGGTGTGAAGATTATGCGTGAAATTACTGGATTGTGAGCTTGATTTAAAGAGTGAGGAGCAGGAGATAAAGGCTAATCAAAGGCATGCTGGAAGGACACGTAGAAAGTTTGGATTTAATGAAGGATGGAGGGCAAAGAATCACAAAGGGAGGATCATGCTGAAAATCGTCACTGAAGAGTGTTTTGAGAGAGTAGCCACAAGTGCTGACAGACAAGCCCATAAAAGATGATTTGCTGGGGTTTCAGCAAGGCACAGCACAAAAGACTAATCTGCTGGGTGAATGAGGATGGCAGAGGGAGAGATACTCTGGTTGATTAAAAAGAAAATAAACACTAACTGGGGTATGGGAAGTGAGAGACTTCTTGTGAGTGGAAGCAGGTCAGGCTGGGGGGTGTGGATGACAATCCCCAGGAATCAGTATTTGCACTGAGTTGGTTGGCTTTGTGCAGCCTATCAGGAGTCTGGGAGAAAGAAGAAGTAGCAGGATGAAGAAATTTCTCTGGTAGTACCAAACTGGGGAAATGCCAGAATAAAATAAGAAGGTGGTGAAATTGTGAATGGTTTTGACAAGGTGGGCAGATAAGTAGCACATGCGCTCCGTTCTCGAGTGATGTAATGAGGCTAGGGAATGGAAAATGAAGGATGTGTGGATACCTGAGGTGGGCACAGAAAGATCTGCATGCTTTGGGCCAGCAATGTGCCCTTGTGGCCAGGACAGCCAATGCATCCTGGGAGGCATCAGGAAAAATGTGGCCAGCAGGGCTGGGGAGGTTCTTCTCTCCCTCTGCTCTGCCCTAAGTGAGACCACAGCTGCAATACTGTGTCCAGTTTTAGGCTCCCCAGTTCAGGAGAGTCCAGCAGAGAGCCACAAGGATGATTGGGGTAGTTGAGCATCTCCCTGTGGAGAGAGCCTGAGAGGTCCCTTCCAGCATCTAAGGTTCTGTGATTCTGAAGCACTTCTGAATAGAGCTGTGAATCCCTTCATGGAGTGCTTCTCAGTTGTTTAGCTTAGGGAAGCAAATACCATTCAGGCCAGAGCAGTGCAGTGCCAGTGTAGGGCCACGTTCTTGGGCCATTAATGAAAGCAGCAAAGCCTCATTTGACATCACATGGACACTTCTGGGCACCTTTATGGAGAGGAAATTCTGAAAACTGCCAAGTGACAAGTGAGGATCAGGACAATAATTAAAGGTCTAGATGGCATTAATTATTCAAAAGGTTAGAGAGAGACATGCGTATGCTCTGCATGGATGGAAGGCCCAATCCAGTGCTCATTAAATACAGCCACAGAGAAGCTTTGCATGCTGGAAGGCTTTAAATTGGTTCTGAAAACAGAAATGCAAGCTAGCAGGAATGCAAGAGGCAATCCAGATTGCCCAGGGCTCTTCTGAGGCACCCAGTCCATGCAGCTGCCCCTCTGTGACAGTTTCCAGTGGCCACAGCAATGATTTGGGCCTGAGATTTCCACTCAGTATGTAGGAGACATATTGGCACTTAGGTCCTTGACAGGATGGGATTTAGTGAAGGATTTGGGGCTTGTTTAGTGAGCAGCTTTTGTGAAAAGATGAGGCCACAATAACAGAAAAAATAAAAGGAGAAAGCCAAGCTGCTTTCTAAATCCCATCTGATAATGTCTGTGTCACTCTGCTCTGAAATAAATCTGTGGAGGTGCTGGAGGAAGGCAGAGTGTGGAGTGCAGCACAGCTTCTCCAGGTGCTCTGAGTCCATGTGGAAGTGCACTGGTGAGGGTCTTCTGTGGCCCACCTTTGCTGATGGGAAGTGGCTTTCAGCTTGGGCTTACATTAGGAGGGGGAAATGAGAAGGCTGAAAGAGTCCTCTGGCAAATGCAGTGGTGACACAGTAGGATCAAAGTGTCCTCAGCTGTCCACCCTTCATCACTGTGGAGCTGATATGCTCTGAGCTTTGAGCTGGAGCAACAAGGCCTGGGTTCCTGCTGCGTCTGCTGAGTCCTCCATGGGTGCAGGGAGTCAGCCAGGGCTGTGGAGTGAACACAGCAGTTCAGCTGCTGCAGAGAGCTGCAGGAAGGCAAGGCAAGGATGGCTGCCACAGCCCTGTGCTGCCCGGTGGAGCCATCTCATACCACAAAGGGCTGGAGATGAGGTTCAAATGCCCCCTTGAGTCACAACCCAATTTTCCCTCCGTGCTGTACTCCACGAGTGCTGCAAGGCTGCTTCCCCTGCTCTCCAGGCAAGGGATGTGGAGCTGCCATACCCCAGGGCTCAGTTCTGCCTTATTCCCCTTTGTGGGAACATGGGATGAGGAGGGTCTGGGTCTCACTCTGGGAACTGGGACCAGCTGCGAAGTACATCAGGACCCAGGAGCTCCTGTCAGCGGTTAGGAGTCCTGTGGTTCTGACAGAGTTTGTGGGGCTAAGATACAGCTTGCAACGAAAAAAGGACCTCCTTAGAATGTGAAGCATATGGAAATAAGCATGTGGGGTTTTGCTCAGCATGGGGTGAAAATGACTGGGCTTGATCCTTTGAAAATCCAGGAGTAAGTGGAGTTTACTGAGTCTGCTTTTCAGATGAAAACTTAACCACGCTTCAAGTTGAGGCACTTTGAGCTGGGTGTGTGTTGAGCTAATAAAAGTTGATGCCAACATTTTAGAGCATGTTTGGAAACAAACAAACAAACAAACAAACAGCAACAACAAAAGGAACTCGTGTTTGATCAAGCAGTAGTCACAAAACCACTCTTCCCTCCATGATAAAAGGCAAACCTCTGTGTGTGATTCTGCAAATATGCCAGAGCATTTCGAAGGGGCTAGTAAGTGCTGGTAAATTACTGTTTTGTTGTTGTTGTCAANAAAGGAAATAATAAATCCCAACCTTTGGATGTGTTGTCACTGTGCACATCAGTCATAATCCTGCCGACAAGTCCCTGCCATGCGCCGCGCGTCGCTGTGCTAACAAGAGAAAAAGCTCAGCCATTAAGTTTATGTCTCTTTGTTGTTTTTTTGGTTTTGTTTTTGTTTTCTTTTTTAACAAAGTCACATCTCAGAAATAATGCTGGGGCTATGCTAATAAACAATATGTAGTGCCAGTCAGCGGGGAGCAAGAAATATTTTCTAACTAGTTCTAAAGGGAAACGGTGTTTTAAAAACAGCACACACACACCCCAAAACAAAAAAAAAAAAAGAAAGGGAGAGTGATTGTTATTTATGCAATATTGTTGTTCTCTGTGTCAGCATCAAAAAAGCAGCTTGTAAAGAGCTTAGCATAATAAATCCTTGATCATGACTGTCATTGTTTAGGGGGCTTTGATAGATCAAGATGCGGTGCAGTAAGGTTAAAGTTTCCAATGTGCAACAGGAAAGCCTTCCACTGAATGTGAATTTCTGCCAGTGTTACCAGTGGAATCCCAGACAAGAAGCACAGAATATATCTGGTTGGAAGAGACCTCAGAGATCATGCAGCCCAACCCTTCCACCTAGCAGTAAGGGGTCAACACTAAGCCATGTCCCTCAGCAGCAGGTTCACACACCTCATGAACACCCCCAGAGGTGGTGACTGCAGCCACCTCCCTGGGCAGCCCATTCCATTTCCAATCACTCTCTCTGCCAACAACTTACTCCTAACATCTAGCCTGAACTTCCCCTGGCACAACTTGAGGCTCATTCTGTTGCTGGTTGCCTGGGAGAAGAGCCCAACCCCACCTGGCTACAACCTCCCTTCAGGTAGCTGCAGAGAGCAATGAGCTCTGCCCTGAGCCTCCTCTTCTCCAGGCTGCACACCCCCAGCTCCCTCAGCCTTGGAACTATTTCCTCTGGTCTTTTTGCTTGACACCAAGGAGCAGAGCCTGCCCCCTCCTCACTTCCACTTCCCTTCAGGGAGTTGTAGAGAGCAATGAGGTCTCCTCTCAGCCTCCTCTTCTCCAGCCAGAACACCTCCAGCTCCCTCAGATGTTCCTCATGGACCATGTGCTCCAGACCCTTCACCAGCCTTGCTGTCCTCTGGATGCACTCCAGCACCTCAGTGTCAGTGTTGTCAGCCCAACAGGAAAGAGAAAAGGTGCTGTGGTGTGTCTTTGGAAGCAGCAGGCTTGAAAAACCACAGTTCAGTCAAACCACTTTTGTTTTCTGAGTGCCCACTGATTTTGTTTATCTGTGAATGGATTTCACTTGGTTGCATTTCAGAAAACTAAAGTGGATTGCAGTGAAAAATGGCCAAAAAAAAGAAGGCTTTACAATTGTTTCCGACGGAACACATTGTGGTGTTGTCATCAAGAAAATTGAAATAGCCTCTGTGTATGAGAAACAATAGGAGCCTGGTAAAGAGGAGCCCACAGGAACCTTTCATTGAGGAGCTGACTTGGATTAGTCACTCATTTTTCAGTAAACTTGGTAAGGCAAAATGACAGACGCTTGAGAAGCCTTCTGTGCTCCTGCCCACGGGCTTGAAGGAGGAAGATGCTTAATGGATGGGAACTTGATTTGTCTGGGAGAGGACATCCAAACTGAGCTGCTAGTAACAAATCCAGCAAGTCTTTAATAATGTTTAGGGTCAGGGTGAAAAAAAATATTTTCCTTTTCCTTTTCCTTTTCCTTTCCTTTTCCTTTTCCTTTCCAAACCCACCTGGAGGCTTCCCTGTGTGACCTGCCCTAGGTGATGCTCCTTTGGCAAGGTGGTTGGCATGGATAATCTCCAGAGGTCCCTTCCAACCCCATTCTGTGACCTGCTGTGTATGAAATCTGCTATGTCCCACATCAGTGCCAACTTTTTGTGACTTTATTTTTAAAAGTAGCTACTTTCCCTGTTTTTTTTGTTTGTTTCTTTGTTTTGTTTGGTAGGGGTTTGCTTTTTGTTTTTCCTTTTTTGCTGATGTAGGTAAGGTGCCTGTGGCTGTAGAGACAGATGCATGTCTCAGGAGTTACTGCCTTGATGTGGCAGTTCAGGGCTTACCTTGCCTTCTCTGCATCTTCAAAACAACAATTGAGCTCTCCAGGACTGTTACCTTAGGACTTGAGTCCTTGATATTGCAGTTCTGCAGCTGAATAATTTTATGAACCTGACTTGTCTCATTAGATGCCTGAGTAACTGCAGATTTGAAGAGTTATGATGAAGAGGCAAAAGCTGACTTTTGAGTGCACTGTTAGTTTTCACTTCCAAAGCAGTGCTTTCCAGTATCAAATCTCTGGCCAATTTAGGTCCAGAAAACTAACAAGAGAAACTATGATCACATTCTTAGGATGTTGAAATGTCTTGGACAAGTGATGTGTCTTGTAGGGGAAAAAAATGAAATGGCAAATCTTTTTTGAAAGGCATCAAGGCACAAATGAAAACCTTTTCCTGTGTACCAAAGAGAGCACTGCCTGGTTTGCAATGAAACTTGATCTGTATACTCCATGGATTTCAAACCAGTCAGGCCCAGTCTAATGTGGCCAGAAGAATTTCTCTCTGGCCAGTTTCCAGCCAGCCTTCCCATTTTTAGTACAGCCTTGCCAATAGATACTGAAGCAACTGCCTGGATGCAGTAACTGCTTGTCCAGACTAGCAGGGATTTTTCTTTCCTTGAAAGATGACAACCCCATGGACCATTTAAAATGTATGACGCAGAGGAGATTCTGCAGCCCAGATAAGAATGAGGGAGAAGCAGACTTCTGATTCCTTTATTCTTCTCCTGACTTCTCCACTGTTCTGTAGTGGACCTAATCCATTGATATGGATGTGCTGGAAGGTGTCCAGAGCAGGGCCATGATGATGAGCAGAGGGTTGCAGCTGCTCTGCTATGAGGAGAGACTCAGGGAGTTGGAGCTGGTCAGTCTGGAGAGGAGAAGACTCCCAGGTGACCTTATTGTGGCTTCCAAGATTTGAAGGGGGCTACAAGAAAGCTGGGAAGGGACTTCTAGGCTGTCAGGTAGAGATAGGACTGGGGGGAATGGAACAAAGCTGGAAATGGGTAGATTCAGACTGGATGTTAGGAAAAAGTTGTTCAGCATGAGGATGGTGAAAGCCTGGAAGGGGTTGCTCAGGGAGGTGATGGAAGCCTCATCCCTAAAAGTGTTTAAAGCCAGGCTGGATGAGGTTCTGGACAGCCCGCTCTAGTGTGAGGTGTCCCTGGGCATGGCAGGGGGGTTGGAACTGGATGATCCTTGAGGTCCCTTCCAACCCTGACTGATTCTGTGATTCTATGGTATCAAATGAAGGACTCACCTCGATTTCTGTGTTATTTGGATCACATTCCACACAGCCTCATTGCACCTTGCCTGCCATGAATGTAAAGCTGATTATTAGCAGCACTTCTCTGTCTGTGGAGATAGGAAATTGCTAAAAAAAACCACAAAACACCAAACCGAAACAATCTCTACAGTTTCAGAGAGCTCAGCTACTAGAGAACTGCAGAGTGTTCTTTTCTTAGATTAGTAATTAAGCCTTAATGAAAACACTGCTGGAGAGCTTTAAATGACCACTTTGAACTCAGTATTGTGAGTGATAATGAAATGGTTCCGATTGTCTGTTTCAGTAAATGTTATCTACCCTTGTTTCTTTAGAAGAAGACCTACCAGTGCATCAAATGTCAGATGGTTTTCTACAATGAATGGGATATCCAAGTTCATGTTGCAAACCACATGATTGGTAAGTGAAGCCCTCCAAACTTCTCCCAGACAGACAGCCATTTCTCTTACTCATGATCATCATTGCCTCTGAAATTAAACAGAGTTAAAGAGGAATTAATTGTGCATCCATCAATGATTAACCTAGGCATGATTGATTTTCTGATTCATATTATTAGACTTGATAAAGCATTAGCATAGTTTATTTTCTGCAAGGGCTAGTTTAGACTTCTGCAGAGAATTGCATATCCGCTGCCAGTCAAAGCACAGGTGATTAGCAAATTAAACTTCTAATCATTCTTGCATTATTGAAAACAAACTAACAGGAATGGTTAATGAACTGGATGTTAGCTTTCCGTAGAGTTTTAGACAGGTTTTAATTTCAGGAGTTATTATGGTAATGACACTACTGTGTGCTTCTCAGGCACCTTGGTACCAAATTCAAAACTGGCAAGTTTTTGTCGTTAGGAAACATAAATAATTCAAAAGAGCCATAAAGTAGTATTGTTTGTGGTGTTGGAGCAGGCTGGAGAAAAATCCTGAGTGTGTCTGTGTACAATTAAATGCTATCATTTCTTTGGAAACAAACAAACAAAAAAAAAGAAACCCAACCAAAAAACACCAACACAAAAAAAAAGAAAAAGGAATTGTTGTATTCAGTAATGGAATCTGCTCTTTGAGGTACAAGCATCTTTAAAAGTCTTTTAGGATTCCTTAATCCAAGGCTGTCTTGTTGTTTACAAGGCTGTTAGAGTTGTAAATGGGAATAAAAAAAACCCTGCACTTCCTTTGATATTCATATTTTCCTATTATTTGCTTATTCCCCCAGGATTAGCCATAATGTTTTCAATTTGGGAACCACTCTCTAATAGCACTAAGAGTTCTATCAGCCAATTAAATTTATCAAGCACATCATTTGCCCGCTAATAAGATAACATTGCCAGGGCTGTCTCGTTTTGTTTTTAGCCTTCTTTCCAAATTCCACTTCTCAAGGCAGAGATGGTTACTGTTGAGCTCAGATTCCTGTTTCCCTTATGCTGCTTTTCTTGCCATAGTCACAGCAAAGCAAAGCACAGACCAAATGACCTGGCACAAGGCAGTAGCTATACAGCATTATAGAATCACAGAATCATTCGGGTTGGAGGAGAGCTTTAAGATTGTCAACTCCAACCACTCTTTGCCTCTATCCAATGCCAAGTCCCTCAGCACCACATCTCTGCCTTTTCTAAATACCTTCGGGAGTGGTGACTCCAGCACCTCCCTGGGCAGCCTGTTCCCAGTGGCTGAGAACTCTTCTAAGGAAGAATTTGTGTCTAATATCCAACCTAAACTTCCCCAACATATTCAACAGAAAGGAATTTGCTGTTTATTAGTTTGGGTTTGGGGGTGGTGGTTGGGGTTTTTTTTGTTGTTGTTTGGGGTTTTTTGTTTGTTTGTTTAGAACTTAAAAATGCTTAGCTTGATGCATGTTTATTTTTTTTATTTCAAGATAACAACGCAGATTTCTTCCCTCAGAGCTAGCAGGTTGACTGCACTGTAAAGGGGAGTTACCTGCCAAAACTCAATAGCCCACCTTATTTTCGTGTACTTTATTTATATTTTAATACATTTAGAGTATTAATATTTTTATCTAATTCTCATAAAAAAACGTATAGATAGTGAATATGTACCTGAATAAAGACATCAAGGTTTATGTGTAGAAAAATCAATAAACTCCATGACAGGCTGGTTTTTGTAAAGCAGCAAAGCAACTGACCTGTTGGATTAAGCCTTAGTTTTGCTGGGTTTATGTCTTTGGAGAGGAGATAATTTGAACTGCTTCACAGTATTCAGTCTGGGTCAGCAGTGTGGAATTCAAAAGCAAGTGACTGCCAGCAACAGAACTCACTGTCTGTGCTCTTCTCTTTGCATCCAGTCTTTGACATGTCCTTAATTGTAGCTTATTGTGACACTGAAATGTGACAGGGGAAGGAATGATGCTGGGCTGGCAGAGCGGTGTATTTGCTGGCTGGCAGAGTGGTATATTTGCTTGCTACCCACTTGCCAGGTTCCTTACCTTTTCATAATAGAAGCCCACTTCTTTCATTAAATACTCAGATCTTTCCCCCACACCACCCTGTTTTCTGGATGAATTTTAGTTAAAGGTCAGAATGGGAGGAGAGAAGGGAAGAGAGAGTCAGTAAAGCAGGGCAAATGCAGTTAGCTAGCCTCAGCCTGCAGATCAGAAAAGAGTGAGGTTTCCTTAAAGTGAGCCATTAAATGTCTACATTTGATTTCTAAAAGCTGGATGAGCTTGAATGAGAAAGAGAATCTTTAAAAAAAAACCTTTAATTGTTTTGTCTGTGTTGTATCTAATCATGCATGATATTGCTTCATGACATAACCATAGTGACACAGATTTAAACGTGCTTAATATAAAACCTTCCCGGTGAAAATAAAGAAGGAGCTTGCAGAACATGCAGGGAGATTTGCTGGTCCTGCTCCTGGTAATCCCTGTTCAGTGGGAGATTCCTATCTGCCCTGCCAGACTTCGCAGCGCAGCTCCTAATGATGCAGCCTCAATAAAGCAAGCACAGGAGGATTTTTGTCTTGGGGAGCAGTGTAAAATCAGCCTTCCAGAGAGTCTTGAATGTGACCTCGGAATTGAAGTGGGAGGGGAAAAGTAATTTCTGATCTCAAATTCTGTTAGCCTTCTCGCCACTAATTGGATTTTTCCTGGGCTATCTTTCTAATTTCACTCTTCCCCCACTACTCCTTTAATCTGTAGCATTGTTCATAGGCTTTTTTTTTTTTTTTCCAAGACTGTGTTCTGTCTGCAGAGAAAGGTTCAAGGCATGACATCAAGCTATTTAAAACTGGCCTGACTTTATGTGCCTCTGTGGGGAGGCTTATAGGATTCATCTGCAAGACAGAAAACAGGCATACAGATGCGTTTGTGTGAACATATCCAACAGCCAACCCAGCTGTATACGGCATATCAGTATGCAGATTAAAAATATATATTAGATGAAGCACTTAAGTAAATATTGACTTGTTGACACAGCACATTTCCCAGCCTGGAAAAAAACCCCCAACCCTGGCTTCCTGAAGAAGTCAGTCTCTTCCCTTTTACATGCCTGATAAAATATGTCTTCTTGCCCTCTTTTCCTAGCAGGGGATGTAGAGTCTTTGCTCCTCTGGGGAAAGGAGAGTGAGAAAGCTTCAGGAAGAGAGAGAGGGGAAAAAAAGGACTTTAAATGTAGGGGGAAAAAAAAAAAAAAAAAAAAAAAAGTTTCAATGAAAAGGGAAGAAAGGACTTTAAAGGTAGGGGAAAAAAAAAAAAAAAAAAAAGACTTCAAATGTAAAGGGAAGAAAGGACTTTAAATGTAAGGGAGAGGGAAGATGTTAAAAGTCAAACAGTGTGATAATCCCTACCTCAAATGTAGGGGCAATAAATGTCTTTACAGACATCATCACACAGTCTCCGGAGCTGTTCTTTGCTCTTGTAATAAAATGTTAGCATTGTCTGTGTGGTGTATTGGTGGATTTTGTGTCTTCTTAGCCAAAGGACTCTGTAATCACTGTTCAGAGGGAAAAGAAAAGGGGAGGCAGCTGGGGCAGGGGGCAGATGAGAAGGTGGAAAGTCATCTGCCAGGCTGTGAAATGGGTGAGAACCACTGAGAGAGATGTGCTCAGCCAGTTGAGGGAGACTTGCTAGTCACCCTCTACTTAGCAGTTTGGGAGCCTGGCAGAGTGTCCCATCCAATTACTGTGCCCCTTGAACCTGGTTCTGGCATGCGAACCAAGTTCATGTCGCTGACGTCCTCAGAGAGGAGTTGGTTATGGAAGGTCACTGAGGCAAAGATATGTTTATAAAACCCCAGTGTGAAACTTAGACTTTTAAATAAGGCAACCAGAATTACTTTGTTGGCTAAAATAGCTCCACTGAGGGTAGGTATTTTTAGGTTGTGTGTTTGTGTGTGTTTTTGTCTAATCAAATATAATCTCAACTAGACATTTAGCAGGGGAAGAGGGATTAGAGGCTGTTTGAAAAGCCTCTTACTCTTCTTTGTTACAAGGGTATACAGTGCTTTTACAGATTTTGTGCTACGTTTCAATCAATTCAATAAGAGGGATTATGCCACCTAATGGAAAATAAAATCTGCAGATGACCCGGTGAAGTGTAACCTGAAGTATCTCTGACAACAGCACAATTTGCATTCATTAATAGATGAGTCCTTTATTAGGATGATGTCAGAAGGGTGGCAGAAGGCTTTCCTCAGCAACTACCTGCTCATTACTTCTGGAACATCCCATCCACAGCTATTCCATAGCCTTTAATTGAGCCTTCTCAACATCTTTGTGATGGGACAAGGCAATAAGCCTTTGCCATTGACTGAATGGGGATGAAAAGGCAAAGAATCACAGAAAGTCAGGGGCTGGAAGGGACCTCCGAAGTTCATCCAGTCCAACCCCCTGTCAGAGCAGGATCACCCAGAGCAGATCAGACAGGAATGCATCCAGGCAGAGTTTGAATATCTCCAGAGAGGGAGACTCCACAACACCCCTGGGCAGCCTGTTCCAGGTCTTTGTCACTCTCACAGGGTAAAAATTCCTGCTCATGTTTACACAGAACTTCCTATACCTCAGCTTCCACCATCACCTCTTGTGCTGTCAGTGGGCATCACCCAGCAGAGCCTGGCTCCAGCCTTCTGCCACTCACCTTTGCATATTGATAAGCATTGCTGAGGTCACCTCTCAGTCTCCATCTTTCCCAGCAGCAGAGCCCCAGTTCCCTCAGGCTGTCTCGTAAGAGGGGTTCCTTGCTTGCACTGAGTGAATGAAAGTTCAAGAGCTGTGGTTGCCAGATCTGTCTGCATGTTTATGGGCACTGTGCTTCATCAAGCGACACCCAAGTTCACTGAAACTACACAGGGCCCAGCTTGGGCTAGGAGATGCCAGCAGACAGAGCAAGGCTCTTTTAAATAGGCCCTCTGTTTAGGCAGGATTTTGAACCTAGTACGTAAGCCTGCACTTTTGTCTGGGTAATAATGAGGGTGATTGCCAAATGAAAACATTTGTCAGTGTGTGCATTGAAATTTGTTGCTCACTTCTCAGCTCTTGAGTTGGGAAGGAGGAAATGTAAATCCAGGGGCATGTTCTCTACTGGTTTAGGAGGTGTAGGCATAAACGATAATTCCTCAGCCACATTCTTTCTATAACCTTTTCCTCTGCATGGAAGAGTAGCTTTTTTAGCAGCTTTCTTTGAGAAAATTCTACTTCTGGGTGCTTGGTGTCTGTGGAAAAGAGGGAGGCTTCCTGGCATTCCTTTGTTTTCATCACATAGTTGGCATTTGACCTGAGAGGGTAGGGAGAGAATCTGCCATTGTTTGTGTTGTGTTTGCTGCACTCCACTGCTCCTTCTATTGTTTCCCCTGTTATTTTAAGCAGACAAGCTAAACGTTGCTTTTTTCTCCCACTGATTCCTTTACATCTGTAGTATCTGATGCAGCTCAGCGTAAGTAGGCTAAACACTTGCCCAAACAGTTGCCAAGGATTTTGCAGACATGCACATGCAGAGTGGCTCAGAACTAAGGGAGTTTGGATGCATTTAACTCAGAGAAAAGGAATTACTCCATATAAAATTATGAGGCTCAACAGCAGTAGTGTAAATTTGTAAGTGCTCTGAGTAAAGTGCTGTTAGGCAGGAGATAATGTAAAGAGATGACATTGCCAAGAACTATTTATGAAGAGCTTAATTTTTTTCACTCTGATAATTCTTGACCAATAATTACCAGCTTCTAATTATCTATTTTAGTTAGAAAGAAATCTCTATCACTATGGAGGTTGGCATTGCAACTAGCGCATAAATCCCCAAAGAGGTGAATGTGTTCCAAACAGCCACAAACAACTGTCTCATGAAACATAGTGAGCAAATTGCAAGCCGCTGGCTGTGCACAACAGAGCAGCACATTTACCATTGAGGACTGATCAAGCTGACAAAGAGAATGATAAAAGGGGGAAACAGCCAAAATCTTTCTAGTTTGCTGCTACTTGGGTCGATGAAGAAATCAAGCCCCAGTGTGACAGCGAGAGCCACTGCCCCTCTGAAGGGCCAGGGGGGCGAGGGGGAAGGGTGTCATGGTTATGATCCTACACCTCTTTTTGCAGCCTTACTTTTGAGCAATTTCAGTCTAGATGGTTTCTGATAAGCAAACAGACTTTTACTTCTTTAACCTTTTCAATATCAGGTCTGAAACATGTTTTGTGAAGTCCGTTGCTGTGGGCCTTGATTTTGAGGGGAGGATGTTATGGAGCATTGAGTGAGGTAGGAGGCATGAGCAGGAGGAGGAAAGAAAGGGAAAGGAGGAAAGAAAGGGAAGGGGGAAAAGAGGCTGAAGCACCAAAGTCAGGAAGCAAACCCAGGATGAAGCAGCCTTGTAGCTGACAAGAATTCCGGTTTGCATCAACAAATACTTCATTAAATCCCAAGTGTACAAATCGATGCTGGCACTACTGCAGCTTAGAAAGAGGAGTCTCTAGAAAGTGAGATTAAACATTTTGATTTCACTGCAAAGAGATTTTTACAGCTGTGTTTTACAGTTACAAGTAGTGTGTAGCCATTAGAAGACATAAAGACACATTTTAGTGCAGCTCCTGATTTTTTTTTTGTTTGTTTTTGTTTTTTTTTCAGTGGCAGTGATAGAGGTAGCTAATGTGTATATATGCTTGTGCTGTGTGGGTGTGCATGTTTGCATTATGCATGTATTAACTGCATGCATAATAAACCTATAAAAATAAATCATCTCATTTGCCTCGCGTTTGTGTGCTGTGTATTACATGTGGACAACCCCACCGATGTCAAGACAAAGAAAATGCCTCACTTGGCTTTCTGGAGCCCAAGAATGCCTTAGGCTGGTGGCAATGGCATGTGGCATTCACACATCCTGTTCTTTCTCTAGTGCCTAAGGTAGTTTTAACCCCATGGTTTCCCTTCCACTTATGCAGAAAGCTGTACTGGGCAACTAATACTTGTTGCTTCGCTCTAATCTCAAGTAAGATATCTTCAGCACAGAAGAAAAATCCAAATATGCATATCTGCACACTAGAGAAGGGAGGAGGTGGAGACTTCATTTCAGAGATCATCTTTCAGTGGTTCCTGAGTAGCAAGAAATTGTCAGTTTATATTGAAGAGATGGATCATATGTTCTGAGCCCTAGAAAAATGTTTGGATGCTTGGGAATGTCCTGTTTGCAGGCAGAGCTGGTAAGAGGACAGGATGTGTCCTGTGAGGACAGGCTGAGAGAGTTTGGGCTCTGCAACCTGGAGAAGAGAAGGCTTCCAGGAGACTTTGGAGTGGTCTTCCAGGATCTGAAGGGGGCTCCAGGAGGGCTGAGGAGGGAGTATTGACAAGGGCTTGTAATGACAGGAGGAGCAGGAATGGGTTTGAATTGGCAGAGGGGAGACTGAAACTGGATGTTAGGAAGAAGTTGTTTGCAGTGAGGGTGGTGAGACACTGGCACAGGTTGCCCAGGGAGGTCGTGGAGCACAGAATCACTGAATGGGATCTTTGATCACATTCTGTGCTTCACAACGCCCTGGGGGTGTTGAAGACCAGGTTGGATGAGGCTTAAGCAACCTGTTCCAGTGGGAGGTGTCCCTGCCTATGGCACAGGGCGGTTGGAACTGGCTGAGCTTTGAAGTCCCTTCCAACCCAACCCATTCTATGATTCTATAACAAGTTGTCTGAAAGTTAGGGGAAACTTGGCCACCTCTGCAAACTAAGAAGGCATAGTTGACATAGGAGGAAAATCAGCCTTTGGAGCTGAATCTGAGAAAAAAACCCATAGGTTTATTTTGTGAGGAGCCAGGTTACAAAGTAGAGGGAATGTGGACTGTTTAGTACGAGCAGGAAGCTGCTCTCCTGTGGGCAATGCTGGCTTATTTGAGAAGCCCATAAAGGGTTTCTGCATGGGCCATACAAAAGGGATACTTTCTCTTTAATGGCCATCTGTACAGGAGAGATGAGAAGTGGGCCAGGTCATCTCTCCTCAGCTGTCATGGTATTAACGTAGGTAATGGAGCAAGCTCCGCGTTCTGCCGGGTGTTGTTTTTCATAGATGTTCATCGATTTGCCCAGATAATTCTATTTGTCTCTTAGAGCCGGTCCAAGCGGAGCAGGCAGAATAACAAAACGCCAGAGCCTTTCGAGAGACTTTGTCTTTGTTGCTTGGTGGATGCGTAACTTTTGTCTAAAAACAAAACAAAAAACCCCCCAAAAAACCAACCAAAGGAAGACGAAGGCGGTGTCACACCTACCGTGCAGATGGCTGCATGATTTGTAAGCAGGCCAAAGCATTTAAACGGATGTGCGGTCTGGGGATAGACTGAATAAAGGAGAAAACGGGAGCGTGGGCCACAAATTCTAATAATCAGATGATTTTAAGTTGTGTGTGTGTGTGTGCGGGGCGGCGGCAGGCAGCGCTTGCCAAGGACAGCAAGGTGCCGCACACATCTCAGGATGGAGCCCGTGCCCTGGTAGGCCTCAGTCTGAGAGCCGCACATTTGCTGTACAGCTGGCGGCTCTGTGTGGGGACATCAGGCAGAGCTTATGGAAAATGAAGTGTTATTGCTCGGTACCAAATTGCACAGGGAGGGAATTCGCAGACAGGAAGGGAAAGCAGGATGGATTCATGGTACCGACGGAGCAGACTGTAAATATGAAGAGGCTTTAATTATCTGCGCAATTGAACAACAACAAAAAGAAAAAAAAAAAACAAAAAAAACCCAGAACGGATTGGGGAAGGGCAAAGGCTGCCGCGAGGATGCTGCCAGGCTGCAGGTAATGGCTCTCACCTTTCAGGGGTGGGTGACAGGGGCCACAGGCAATGGGTGTCACCTTTTAGGGACTATAGGCAATGGCTCTCACCTTTCAGGGGCCACAGGCAATGGGTGTCACCTTTTAGGGGCTACAGGGTGTCACCTATTAGGGACTATTGGCAATGGGTGTCACCTTCTAGGGGCTACAGGCAATGGGTGTCATCTTTTGGGGACTACAGGGAATGAGTGTAAGCTATTAGGGGCTACAGGCAGTGAGTGTCACCTTTTAGGGGCTACAGGCAATGAGTGCCACATTTTAAGGGCTACAGACAAGGTGTGTCACCTGCTAGAGCTAGAGGCTCCTTGTGTCCCACTTCCTCAGGAGCCGGTGCTTCATTCCAGGGGCTGGAAGCAGGNTTTTTTTGGCAAGGGGCACACTGGACTCAAATTCTAATGAAACAGAATGAAAATGTCTTCTTATTAAATAATAGTATCAGTAATGATAGTAATAATAATAGTACTAAGAGAAGCATTTGAAAAACGTCCACGATTCAGGCAAGAGTTCATTTAGTAGAAGAAATGAAGCGGAGCAGACGAGCTTGAGCTTTTTCCTGTTGCCATGCCTGTGGTCCGGCTGGCCCCCGGCGAGGGGATGCTACCGAGAGGTAGTGCCAGGCGGCATGAAAGTTGTTCCTCTCCCTCTACCTGCTGTAAGAGTCTCCTACGCGCCGCCGCGGTGATGCTCCGTGCATGTTAATAGTCAGACACCAGGGCTGAATTAATGGCACGGTGTCAGCCTCCTTCCCTTTTGTTCTCTGCTGCTGACCGTTCGTACCGCAGGCTGGCTGAGGAGCCTCAGCACATCGCTTCGGCCACGTTCAGCACGGGGCAGCTTCCCCTGGGCTCCCCACTCCCAGGCGGAGCAGCCTCAGCCTCTGCCGGGAGCGCGTCCCCAGCTTGCTGCCTGCCATGCGAGCGCAGGAAGCGGAACAAAGGAAGGCAATATGGAGAGTGGGTGTCGAAGCTCAGCTGCTCATATTGCTGCATTTGGTGAGCTGACGGGGGTTCGTAGGTCACCTTTAGAATTATGCCTATGACAGCAGTAGCTACCTGCCAAGATTGCAAAGGTATCTCGCAGCTCTCAGGATGGAGCCCGTGGCCTGCTAGGCCGCCGTTGGAGGGGCACACATTTGCTGTACAGCTGGCGGCACTGTATGGGGCAGCAGTGTGGGCTGTTAGGGAGCTGGAAAGGAGACAAGCATGAAATTTCTTCTAACCCCAACTCTGTTTTTCTGTACTGTTGGCTGCTTCTCAGTTCCTTGACAAAAAAACCAATCAGGCACCCTTTAATCCGCCTGTGATTACCAGTGGTATAAAAAGAGAAGCATAATGAGGAAAAATGCCTCGTTTTGTTGCCTTCAAAAGCCAACAAATTGGAGTTAACTTGACAGGAAGTGGCTTAATAATTAGATTATTTATTTATTCCTGACACATATCCCCCTGTTACTAGTCTCGGGAGATGCTGTAGATGGTACGATTTTCAAGCTGCCATTACTTGGCTGTCTTCTGTGAACAAAGAAGCTACTGTCTATCAGTCAATTAAATGCACTCTTTAAGCAGAGGCTGAGAAGTCCTCAATGGGTAGAGCCCTGGGACGTTGTGGCTGATGATTCCTTTCTCTGTACTGTACATCACACTCTCAACTACAGTCCCCACAGAGATGGAATAAAGTCATGCATTAAAATATCACTTGTTGATTTGTTTGCTAATGAAGAGCCATTGAAATGTTTGTGTGTTTCTGTGGCAAAAATTGTTGATAAAAGGACTACTTGCCTGCATATCTTGCTTCGAGACCGTAAGCGCTTCTTTAAGGCTCGCTAAAATTAAAGTCAACAAATTAAGGCGAAAAACAGAGAGATGGATAATATTGGTTTACTTGCAGTTCACATCAATGTAAATAACGCCGAAGACAGCAAGAAGAGGGAAAGGGGAATAATACGACCTCAGCCATGCCTGTTACAGTTTTCTTCATTAGTAACAATAAGAATCTCTGGTGTGGGTTTGTTGTTTTTTGGGATTTTTTTCTGGTGCAGTATTGGGCATCCCTTTCACATAATAAAAATGCTCAAGGACCCCTTTTTAAGTTATTTTGGACAGAATCGCAGAATGTCAGGGGCTGGAAGGGACCTCCAAAGATGACATCCAGTCCAATCCCCCTGACAGAGCAGGATCACTGAGAGCAGATCACACAAGAATGCATCCAGGCAGGTTTGGAATATCTCCACAGAGGGAGACTCCACAACCCACCTGAGCAGCCTGTTCCATGGCTCTGTTACCCTCACAGTGAGGAAATTCTTCCCTAGGTTCACATGGAACTTCCTATGCCTCAGCTTCCACCATTACCTCTTGTGCTGGCATCACCCAGCAGAGCCTGGCTCCAGCCACTCACCTGCACATCTTTATAAGCATTGCTGAGATCACCTCTCAGTCTTCTCCTCTCCAAGCTCCCAGCCCCGGCTCCCTTAGGCTCTCCTCATAACAGAGATGTTCCACTCCCTTCAGCATCTTTGTGGCAGAACAGAAGAGAACTTTGGATGTGGATGGGTATTATTATTTATTTTAAAAGAAGGCAAACATTGAGATTTTTTTTCTGGTTTGGTTTGTTGGGTTTTGGGGTATTTTTTGGTTGGTTGGTTGGGGGTTTTCTTTTGCATTTCTTTTTGGATCTTAAGCATTCTTAGTTAATAAAAGTCGAGATTTACTGTGTGCAGCCAGCTAGACTCTGAGTTGAGAAAAGTACACCCATGTGAAGGTAGTTAATAATGGTGGTTAGGAGTGTATGCCCTTTGCCAAAGCAGCAAAGCTGTCTGAAGCTGGTCCTTCAGTGCTCTGTGCCTCACTCTCCTCCCTTCCCTGACAGGCTTCTTAACCAGGTTTCATAACCTCTGTCTATTTACCCTCTCACCATTCTTCCAACCTTCAGGAGCCTGGGTCACCAGGGTGAACAGTGTGGATGACATGTTGGGCCAGTCTGGAGAGAAAGGCTGTTTGATTTTGTTTTTTCACAGAAGTTGACATGCCTGTGTGCCTGTCCTCAGACTGCAAATCATTATTTGGCAGCACCCATCTGCAGCTGATGTAGGCCTTATGCTGCTTCTCTTAAAGAGATCTATTTGCTTTTAAGAAATACAGATTGTGTCGTAGCAGTTCTCCAGTAAAATAGTTCTGTTCTGAATTTAGCTTCTGTACAACCATTTGCACCTGCAAAACAAACCCTACAAGTGCTATATATATCTATTTTATATATATACATATATATATATAAAGAAAGTAACTCATACCATGATTATTGTTTTCAATGAACTTAATAACAAGCTGTAGGGAATTAATTCAAACCAGTCTCAAATTGGAGTGTTTCTTGTTCCTATCCTGTTATTCCAACTCATTTTATTAGAAAAAGCTTAGATACTCAGAGGTGTTCTATAATAGAAAATGAATTTGAAACCCATTCATTAATTGGTGATTAATACATTTCAGGATTAGTTTAAGCAAGGCCCTACCTCCTGCCCAGTCAAGTATGTTCTGGTTAATATCCAATTATCTGCACCTTCGTACTTATTATGTCTTAATATTTCGGATATGATAACCAGAAACTTGAGAGTAATGCTAATGAGGAGCATAGAACAGGAATTAACCAGTGACACACTCAATGATCCTTGCTGAGCAAAGTAACTCCTTCTGTCTCCTCAACAAAAGCAGTGAAGCTACCACCGCTCTCTTCAGTAAGCACCATTTGCAATTCAGCCTTTTATCAGAGCTTAGAATCATTTTTAGGTTTAAAAAAAAAATTCCTTATTTTTGCCACTCTCTTAAACTGTGGATGCTCAGAAGAAACTCCTGCACACCCTTTCTCACATGTAGAGTTGCTTTCTTTAAGTGGAGCCAGTGGAAAAAATCAGTTACAAAGTGAAATGCTGATGCCCACTTAAAATCTACATTGCTTTGTGATCCAGTGCACCCTCTTCTTATGTACAGGGCTGAGTCCATCTGTGTGTAAGCTGAAGGGCTTGATGTGGCCTTCAGCTTTGTAAGGCAGCTGCTGTAACGACCACCAAACCAGACAGAAAGGTCTGTGAAGTTAAAGAGAGCTCATTGATAAATGTAAAATGTGAATACTGCTAAATTAAAATCTTCCCTGCACCAGAACATCAAACATGGAAAGCTCAATCTCAGGATTCTTGCCTGTGAAAAATTCTTATACCCCCTCTTAGTGAAACACACAGTGTAAAATCCACAGGGCCAACACAGCAGTGGGGTAGAACTGAGTTGTTCTGTCATCTGGCCTTAAACTGATGTAATTATCGAGGTAAATTCAATGTATAGGGAGAAAGGAAGAAGAAACATTCCTTTTGGCAGATTTATTTACCTTAAGTAAGCTGCTGTTTGAATACTTTGTGCAATTCAGGGCATTAGGAGAAGCCCCAGAGGAAATGAAGCAGTGGGCTGAGTGAAGGAGACCTGCTCAAAGGTGCAAAGCCACATAACACATTGCTTTTATTACATGAATCTAATCCGATAGAGGTGGTGCTTATCCTAGAGACTTTACAGAATATGCTATTCATAGTGTGGTGGACAAAGCTGATTTCAAAACACTGCCTCATTCACTGTGTTTATCCTGAAAGGTCCAAGTTTGGATTAGACTGAATGATAGCAGGCATGGCGTGTCTGGGTAATGAAAAGCAATCATCAAACACATGTACGGTGGCCAGGGTTAAGATATGCCTGTGACATCCTGTTTGGGTTTTCTTTTTGCAGTGCCCAGCCATTCAATTCCAATTTTCCTCTTTTTATTTTTTTTTTTTTTCTTCTTCTCTCACATCTCTTTGTGAGTGTTGTAGTTCAGGACCTCAGCAGTGTATTCTTAGCATCTAGCTGCCTGGCTAAGGCACCCTTTCTCCCAACCCTTTCACAAGCAACCTTCACAATGAACCCACTGTGCTTCTGGCTCCGTCGCTCATCATTGCACACCTATGCAAGTGCCAGGGCATTAGATAACTGTGTAAAAAAAATCCACCCCTCGAGTCCCTCAGACGAGGCTCCTGCAGAGCACCGTGCCATTCTCTGAACAACTTGGGAGCTGCTGCTGTTTACTGCTTGGTCCAGGCAGACATTCAGAGGCAGCACAGCCTTCCTTTTGCTTCCAGTTGGGTTACAAAGCCTGAGCCAGATAAGGCAGAGTGCAAAGTGTGATTTGCAAAGTGTCATAACATGATCAAATCAAAACCAATTTTCACCAGAGCAGTTAAATACTCTTCAGCTGAGTGACATTTCCCTGACAAATCTGAACTTTTAACCCATGGTGCTCCTCGTGTGGGGTTGTTCTTCAAGTCAGGCTGAATAGGGATAGTATTTTTCAGCTTTTTTTTTTTTTTTAAATTAAAATATAGCTGAGCTTTAAAAGGCTAAAATGAAAAGAGAGTGAAAATAAAATTAGGTAAGTGGAAAATGAAATAAATAGGCTTGAGTAGAGAGCTAGGCTAGAAAACTTTATCTTAGGGATACTTCTTAAGAGTGGAAAAAATTCTCCACTTATACCTGCTGCTGCATTTGCACAAGTGATGGAGTATGCCTAGAATTGCAGGCTGGAATTGTACTGCCAGGAAAAAATCCTTCATGGTGGTGCAAGGGAATAAATTAGGTGACAGAAAATAGGGCTCTAATTTCTATGATATGTCACCTACATTGTCGTATTTTACACCAGCTGCCACTTTTGTGCTGCATGTGCATCTCTTTCAAGCCTTGCAATGGGTCCTCCAGGCCGACCTCTTTGTGGGCTGGTGATTTGCTTTGTCTCCTTCAACCTAAAGCTTCAGTTGAAGAAGTTCTCTGACAAGAGAATCACTCTCTAAACACTTTAGCTGCCCTTTTTTTCCCCCTTGAATGTATCCTCCCCATTCATCTCCAAATCAAAAGCAAATTGGGAAGGCTTTTTGAACTGTCCTACACCATTATCTCCCACTAAATACAGTTAACTTTTTCATGGCATTTCAGTCTCTTTCCTTTTGCTTAATGCTGCTCCTCTCTTGCTGGGAGGGAGAGCTCCTTATTTCCTGAATTCTCCTTTCTTGTTTGGAGGGAGAGCTCTTTTTTTTCCCATTGATGGCTGCAAAGTTGATTTTTGTTTCTGAATGTCAAAACAGGAGTCAGAATGAACACAGGTTTGGTGGTTCCAGCATTCCTGGTGACTTCTTCACTAGCCTAGAACAAGTTAGTGAAGTCTGAAATGGAGACAGGTCTTACCCACAGAGATTTTTGCAGGCAAATTAGTTCATGTACCTTGAGAAGGAAAGGTCCTGTAATGCTGTGGATAGAAAAGTATTAAATTATTTGTCACTTTTATTATCTCTCAGCTAATTGCCTTAGAGCTCCCACATTTGCTTGGTGTTTCCTGTCCATTTCAGAGGCCAGTTTAAAACAGTTGTTCCTTCTCCCATACTGTGCCATCACACCTCACAGATGTGCTCCAGCTGATCTCTATTCTTGAGGTCACCTTCTCCACACAACAAAAACTGACCTTCTTTTCTTCTCCAGTCAGAAGCAGTTAACCGAAAGCAGGTTAACAGAAATGGTGATGGCTTCCATGAGTCCCTAACATTGGCCCCGCACAATTTGTCCTTTGTCACTGCAAGTCTGAAAGTTGCTCCGAGGGCCACCTGCTCTGTGGGTCCTGAGCCTCTCACAAATCTTGTTCCCTGTTTCTGTATATGCTGCTATCACATGAAACCCTTCCTCTCCCCCCTTGCCTAAACCAGTTGCGTTTCTTTGTCTCCCTTGGCCATCATTAATTTGCAAGCCCTTATTGCTGCGCTCTTGTAGCAGGTTTGTGTGTTCACAGCATCAAGTGCAGCCACAGCCTTCAGCTTCAGCCGCTCATTGTGGCGTGCAGCTAAGTCCTGTCAGAACGACTCACTTGTGCACCTTCAGGAGAGGTTTCATTTTTTCAGTGTTCTCCGCTGAAATTGCCTTCTTTGGCATCTATAGTCCCAATTCAGTACCAGCTATAGCTGGTGGCACGCATCTTGTAGCTTTAAATAGTATGCCTTAATATTGCCCCCTTTGTATGCCTTACCGTAATGAAGCAACATCACTAAATTGCAGTGAAGGGTGATTGTTGCACGGGGATGACTACTACACCTTGGGGTCCATTTGCACCAGATTATTTTTTTATTGTTGTTATTACAACCCATCTTCTTTACTCTCTTGATGCCAAACTTGCTGTTGGCCATCCACGCGGCACGGGAGGGATCTTTAACAACATTTTGGACATCGACTTGCCTCTTAGGTGCATGCCAATGGCTGTTCAGTTCCAGGTTCTGCTGTCCTGGGTGGCTTGGTAATATACTGTAGTGATGCCAGCTTGGTCTGGTAACTGGACTTGCAGTGTTCTTCATTGTTTGCTCTTCCAAAAAATGAGTGTGTTGCTGGTTGAAGTGGCAGGCATTGCTTGCTAACCGTTTCCAGACAGGAGCAGTACTAGTTTCCTAACAAGTGGAACATAGTTTATCCCCTTCTTGCTTTTCCCTGTACGTTTTACAATACAGAAGAGTGCAAAAATTATTTTGCTTGAGCTGCTTCCTTCCATTTCAGTGCCGTGCTTGCCTTCAAAGGAAGAATTACAGCAGGGGTGTCAGTTTGTCACCCAGTGCCATGATCTCAAGGAACTTTCTGCAAAATTCAGTTTCACCCAAGGAATAAAAAATATTACAGCTGTAATAGTATAGTTAAGGCATTTTCTTTTGAAAAATCTTCCTGATTTTGAATGTAAATTAGATGTTAAGAGGAAATTCTCCCTTGTGAGGGTGGTGAGGCACTGGAACAAGTTGCCCAGAGAAGCAGTGGAGGCTCCAAGTCTGGAAGTGTTGAAAGACAGGTTAGATGGGGCCTTGAGCAAGCTGGGCTAGTAGGAGGAGGCAGAGGCATTGGACCTACATGATCTTTAAGGTCTCTTCCATCCCAAGCCATTCTGTGATTCTGCCATTTACAATGGCAAATCTAAACGCATCAGGGTGGGAGTGCAGGTTTCTGCCTTAGTTGCACAAGAAGCAGCCTTCATCCATGAGGGCAGATTTTAACTGAGTTGTCAGACAGTGAAGCAGACAATACTGCTTTCATGTCTGTGAGGGGCAAGAAATTGTCTTGTGTCCTAGAACAGGAGACAATAGTTGAGTAACTAGTGGAGGTGCAAAGAACTGTTGAAGGGGCTTGCATGGCACTGCTGTACATTAGGAACTGTCATGCAAAGGTCTGCTCCTGAAGAGGTGTGAGGCTGCAGATGATTTTAGCCACACAAGCAGATGCCACAGCTGCCTTTTGCACAGGAGCAAGGCTGTGTTTGAAGACTGGGGCCTCAATTGCAATTCCGGGTGGTACTTTAACTACATCTCCTAAATGCAGGGAAAAGAAGATCTGTCTTCCATAATGAAGTCAGCATCCCATTACAGCATCTTTTTTCCCCTCAGCGATACCAAATGTGAATTTGGAGCTGTAATTTGGATTCTTTTCCATCTTTATGATGATGACACATTTGTGGGGTTTTTTATTATGGCAAGGCAGCTTTTGGGTTGTTGGGTTTTTGTTGTTTGTTTTTTTTTTTTTTAAGTGTCGTCTTTATCCTAGAATGATGGAGTGGCTCAGGTTGGAAGTGACCTTAGAGATCACCTCCTCCAACCTCCCTGCCATGGGCAGGGATGCCTCTCAACTAGACTTAGTTGCTCAAGGCCTCACTGAACCTGGCCTTGAACACCTCCAGGGAGGAGGCACCCACAACCTTCCTAGGAAACCTATTCCAGAGTCTCACCACCCTCATACTGAAGAACTTCTTTCTAGGATCCAGTCCAACCCTGCTCTGCCTCAGCTTCAAACCATTCCCCCTTGGCTTGTCTCTAGACACCCTTATGAAAAGTCCCTCTGCAGCCTTCCTGAAGGTTTCTTTCAGGTACTGGAAGGCAGGTCTCACTGCCTGCTTTAGCCCACTCCTGAGTCCATGTAGCATTCCCATTTTCGTCAGGTATTAGAGCTGACACACCTTGAATTGAACTATCAATTCCTTTAAACCTGACGCCAGTTCCACACTGCTTGGTCGCACAAACTTCCTCCTACGGGCCCGAGAGCATTGATTTTGAGCTGTCATTTCTAGCACACACACTGTAAAATTGAAATTTAAACCTTAATCCACTCTTTAATACAATTAATTTTTAATGTGCAGTAATACTAATTGAAATATCCTGAATTTAGCAACTCACCACAAGACATTTTCAAAAGCAGGAGTCTCCACTGAGAGCTGGGAGGGCAGATAATCATTGGTGCAGTGTTTACAGAATAAATGCACACTCTGCAGGCAACTCCATGCCAGGAGGAAAAAAGAATACCATTTTTTTGTTAGTGGATTCATTGTGACTTCAAATTTGTTTGCAAGTGATTCCTCCTGAAACACTTCTGCTGCCATGAACCAAGTCGCCTTGGGTTGGGTATAATGGAAGTGTTTATTTTTCAGAGACTGTTTCCAGCCTCACGCCGCTGTTTCTAATGTGCCTGTCACTGCATTATCTCCTTGTCAGATGCATTGTGGTGTGCAGAGAAAGGGATTCAATTTCCTACCTGTAAAACGGTCAGGCATGCAGTTTCTGTGCAGGATAAACCAAAGCTCCACGCTCTGTACCTGGCTCTTTTTTTCCCCCTAGGTTTGCCTTTCATATAAGCCATATATCATGTGCCAACCCCATTTCACTACATCACTTCTCATTTTCAGACCTGGTCTTTTCAGATGTTTTAGCAGGGAGGTTGGAGAAGGGGGTTCTAACAGCTGAGGAAAAGATTTTACACAATTAACCAAGGAGGGATTTAATCATTTTTATAATAGCAAAATGTCGTTGCTACATTTCCCTGATAAGAAGGAATTCTTCTTAGAACGCCTCAGTTCTTCTGATGAATGAGCCTGCTCAGTGGTCAAACTGAGCACCAGTGTTAAGTGGGGAAAAAAAAAAATGGCATGTGCTTTCTATCATCCTTTCTTGGCTTTCACACTGCAGTGTTTAATAAGCCAATAGTGCTGTTAAATATTTAGTGAAGGTTCCCTCAAAACCTTGCCATGCCTTCAAATGGCATTTGAGGCATTTTACCGCTAAGTAAAAAACCCATCCTCTAGTTCTTAGGGTGACTATAACATGGCAGATTTCCTAAAGGGAGTGCAGGATAACATGGCATAAATACATTTACCATGTTCCACATCCACAGAATGACAGAATAGATGCCCTTTTTTCAGATTAAGGTTTCAGACTGGCTCCTGTTTTGTCAGGAGGAAGCTGCACCGAGTTCATTTGCACAGAATATTAAACCAGTGTTAGAGCATTCAGTGTAAACCCTGCAACAAACAATGTGGTGTTTTAAAGGCTCCTTCCCAGTACCAGTGTTAGAGCATTCAGTGTAAACCTTGCTACTGACAGTGTGGTGTTTTAAAGGCTCCTTCCCAGTCCATCATTTGTAACAATGAACATTTTCTGAGCTGGGGGTGAGAGGGAAGCAGAGATCAAGTTGTTACCCTCTTCTGCAAGTAGGGTTGTACATCACTAGGTAATGCTTTGAGGTTCTGTGGTATGCAAGCCAGAGATTTAATAACATAGTTGCTGCATGATGCTGTTAATCAAACAACAATAAATCATTAGGAACCCTGTCTGCTTTGACAAACGTCTGCGTGTTTCAGATCCTTGTTGTATGCTAATTAATCCTCAGTAAGTACTTGTATAATAATTAAACATCTTGCACTTAAAATACAGCCAAGGCCATTTATAGTGTTTAAGGAGCTGTATCTGGTGTTATCCTTGGAAGGAACTGGGGTTTCATATGTGCTGCAGTGGGTGTTGTGTTTCCTGGGGGGGCTCACAGATGTTAGGTGCTATGTCTGGCATGAACCCTTTTCCCCCCTCATCATCTTAGTTTGGTGGTTGAACTTGATGATCTTAGAGGTCTTTTCCAACTGAAAAATAAATAAATCTATGATTCTGTGTAAAGGGTGAGCTACAAAGTTTGGGTGAGGCTGTCTGCTGCTAAATCCATCTGTGTGCTGTTGCTGCCTGGGTGAGCTCATTCCTGCCCTGTGCAGAAGCAGCACAGTGGCTCTGCACTCTCCTGGCTGCAGCCACAGGTAAGGAACAGCTTTGCAGGTGCTCAGCTGCCTGGCTTCAGGCACCTCCCCCCCCAACCTCTGTTTCCTGGAGATATCTCCAGGTCTCCTCATTGCTTAGTCTCTGAGCTGGGTGCAAAAATCTCAGCCCACTGAAGAACTGAATTTTCAGATGTTGACAAAAAAAAAAAAGAATGGCTGGCTGTGGTGGGTAGAACTCACCCCTAGTGCTGCATAGGGCAGTGGTTATCTGAACCTTTTTTTTCAGTTGGGCTGAATACATTTTAATGTCATATAGAAGCCAGTATCTACTTTTAGAAAGAAATATTGGACTGAAAAAGAAAAAAAATAGTCTTTCAATGAAAAAGCAGCATAGCCTCTTTACAGATGATGTGGGTCCTGCTTAAAATGTTGGATTTCTTCTGCTTGGGAAATCATGTTCATATGTACGGCACATTTAAGTATCCAAAAACTGAGAGTGTTAATTGTGTGCATGGGTATGAATATATAGGCAGGTCTATATAGCAGTGTAGGGTGGGTGTACTTAATATGCATAGCTTGATGTATGTTGACCTCAGGTTAGGAGAGTAGAAAATCCCATTTTCCAGCTTGTTTCAAATGTAGTAAAAATGCTGCTTCAGTTGCTTTATGCTACTCACATTGGGAAAGGTGCTTATACTGTGATAATTATCATCAAGGAATATTAATGCGTTCAGCATTTGTAACCCAAAAACTCATTATAGCTTAAGCTGTGCATCATCTGTGAAGAGAGAACTTTGCCAGAATTTGCTCTTCACAGGGGTTGCCTCCTGCTTGTGATGGAGTGGTCAGAGTATTGTGAGAGGTCACACGGGCTATTTTTGAAAGCTGAAGTTCTGCAATTTTTGATTCACTGCCTTCTGTCTAATAGCTGAGTATTCTTCCCCCTTAAAAAAATGAAAAAAATGTTGTGTGTAGTTTTTATTTTTCTTTTTCTAATTGAATGCCATAAAGCTAAAAGATTGCATCTCATTATGTGCAAGAGGCTAAAGGTGTACTTATAAATACTGCACATCAAGGGCGTGGACATTTCAGGGTCCATCTTCCATCAGCATAAGTGGCATTTGCACAAGCCCCACTGTCACCCATGCTGATGGGAAACAGCCATCCCAAACCCAGGCTCTGTGATAATCCAAACCTGGATCTAGTTTCTTCCTCGTGTGAAGCTGTTGATGGTTTCGGTAGCAACTTCCACCTCAGTATTTAGGTGTTCTGGAGCATATTTCAATTCCTTAACACTGTTTCACTATGAAAAATCTGGGTTAGAATTTTTGCAGCTCTCTTGTCTTCCAAGCTCCTGAACCCACAGCTGAACAGCCTTCACATATCTGCAATATGCTTGGGCAGCTTGTTGAAAGCATCAGAGCCCAATTCTTTCCTCACTCCAGTTTCACCTCAGTGTCCCCCAGCTGCCTGAGCTGCTTTACATTTGTGTTGCTGGGAGGAGATGCAGTCCTGCAAGGGTTATTTTGCATTTCCATTAGTGTGTCTCATTGTGGGAGTCTATCTGTGGCTGTACATTCCAGTGCCCAGACAGACACTGGAATGGTTACAGAGTCAGATGCCTGAAATACCTAAACATAAATAATGCCCTACAAGAAAGCATTTCCTCTTTGTCGACTTGCAATTGAACTCTTTCTTCCAATGAAGCACTCTTGGTAATGAAGACTGTAGCAGAGCCAAAATTGTGTTGTTCAGTGCTGTTGTTGCTGAAATGTTTAATCTGGTCAGGTTTTATTATTTCTCCTTCCCAATGCTGATCTATTGCTTGTCGTTTCTTACTCTTAATATTGCCTTATGCTGCAGGATGCAGTTTGCCCCGCGTTAGGCAGACACCACTAGCTTTTGTTGACTGCTTTGTGTCTGAGGTCAAGATGTGAACCTGGCCTTGCTCCTGGGAGGGCTAGAAAAATCTATTTCATAACTTTCTGCAGGCCTCCAAGAAAGCTAAGAAGAAAAAAACAAAACCCACAGGCTTAGTTTAGACTGGCTGAAGAGTTGGATTCATCAATAGGCAAGCTTGCAGCTGATCAGTTTGTCTCGTTGTTGAGTCCCTGCTGTCAGTGCATACTCCATGATACAGCAGAGCTTTGGGGAGCTTCTCAGTCTTCCAGACACCCACACCTTTGTTGTATTTCTGCCTGACTTGATAATATAGAACAGATCTGCTGAAGTAAGCCACTGCCTGCCCATTAAATCACCAAAACAAAGGGTTCAAAACAGAGGTAAAAACAGTCCTTGTGAGCTGAACGTGTGAGCAGCAGGACCAGGGCAGTCCTTCTGACCCTGTACTCAGAGCTGGTCTGGCCACACCTTGAGTACTGTGGCCAGTTCTGGGCTTTTTAATTTAAGAAAGATGTTGAGGTGCTGGAAGGTGCCCAGAGAAGGGCAGCAAGGCTGGGGAGGGGCCTGGAGCACAGCCCCAAGAGGAGAGACTGAGGGAGCTGGGGGTGTGCAGCCTGCAGAAGAGGAGGCTCAGGGCAGAGCTCATTGCTCTCTGCAGCAATGAGGTTGTAGCCAGGTGGGGTTGGGCTCTGCTGCCAGGCACCCGGGGACAGAACAAGAGGACACAGGCTCAAGCTGTGCCAGGGCAGGTGGCTGGATGTTAGGAAGAAGTTCTACACTGAGAAAGTGATTGGCATTGGAATGGGCTGCCTGGGGAGGTGGTGGAGTCCCCATCCCTGGAGGTGTGTCAGAGGAGGCTGCATGAGGCACTCAGTGCTATGGGTCAGTTAATGAGAAGGTGTTGGGTGATAGGTTGGACTCGATGATCTTAGAGGTCTTTTCCAACCTGGTTAATTCTGTGAATCTGGGCTTGCTCAGCTCACTGATGAGGCATAAGTTAGGTTTGTGCAAGAGAGTGCTAATGCCTGGCAGTGAATGGCTGTCTCGAACCAAAGCAAGATTCCCAGCAGATGAGAAGGCTGTTGATGTGAAATAATGCAATATCATATCTGCTGTGTGGATGCAAAGTTAATAATTTCCATGAATTCTGAGTAACCCTGCTTCCCTTCCAAGGAAACATTATGAAAAGATTGCTTCCAAATCCTTCAGATGCTGAGTTGTGGTGATACATGCCTTGGTCTTTACCTTGAGGCTGTGGGATGAATGTGTGCTCTTTGTGAGAGATAAGGACAGAGACTTGCAAAGGAGCAAATTGTATTTTCATGTTTAAGTTCACCATTTGCACTTGATGTGGTGAAAGCCAAATGTGAAGAATTGCTTTTCAGCATTATTCCTCTGTCTTCTGTATCTCCAGACCTCTGAGTTATTATGCTAAAATGTTCTATTACGTGTAATAAAAAAATGTTGCAAAAGTGGAAATAGAGCAAGATTGCCTCCATTGATTGGGCTGAGCTTGGATCGCTCGAGCTGCAGCTTAAATCACAGAAAGGGTCATCTCTGTGCCATGTAACGGTGGCACTGCAAAGACCAAACAATCTGCATTTGCTGAGGGCATGACAAGTGAAACCATTATCCACTTTTAACAGTTCCTCCTTTTAATCAGAGGGGAAAGTGCTGGGCTAGATCCTTAATCCCACTTACACCTACCACATCGGCGATGATGGTGCAGTTTGAGCAAATGCTTATGACAAAGCAGCTGAAATCAGGAGGTCGAGCATTACTCTCTTAACCTGTGAACATTCACTCCACTCTTGCATCGTTTTTTGTTTGTTTTCAATTCTGTACCTATTTGTCAAGATCCACGATGAAAGAAGTGTGGAAGGTGGGGAGTGAGCATGGAGACAGCATCTGCTTTTCAGCCAGCCCTGCAAAATGCTCAGCTCATTTTTTAATTCATCTGGATTCCCTTTCATGCTTTTGAGGGGGGAATATTTAAATTCTTACAACCCTCTTTTTTTTTTTTTTTAA
>VWZI01013880.1:181077-182807 GCA_013396835.1 Psilopogon haemacephalus | reverse complement strand
AAAGAAAGAAGCCCCACACTTGTCTGTATGCTTTATCTTACACAACCCCAAAAACTGAGAGATTTATCGTGTGTGTAAAGTCAAAGCCAAGCAGATTAGATATTGTAGCTTGGTGTTCAAAGGAGAGCTATTGGAATGGTAGAATTCTTGGCTTGGCTCCCTCTTCAGATGTAATTGCTGCTTCATTAGGTCTTGGAAGAGTTTCCTATGGTTAAATTTAATCAAATGGTTTAGAATGGCAAGCTCGTGCGCTTGAAATTCCAGCACCGTTCAGAATTTTTAACAAGATTTCCCTCAAATCTTTTTTAAACAAATATTGTTTAACACTAACTGTAGATCCTGAAGTAATTCTTTAGTACCTCATCATAATGAATAAAGTCTGATTTAGAATAGCCTGCCTAGGACTTGGACGCTAAAGGGGAGTCATCTGTTGTAGCTAAAACCTGCCTGCCAGTAGCCTGTGCAATTAAGAAGCAAGACTCTGGTGCTCTTTTAGCTGTATTAGTGGGCAGCTCCCTGCTTTTTTTCCTGAGTGTCTTTTACTTGTGTGGCTATATTCTAATTCACTGTGTTTTAATTAGCTTGGCTTGCCACCTTAGCTGCTTCACTTGATGTGGTTATTGTGAAGGCTTCTTCACGTGCTCGAGCAGCAGCAAACTGCAGCCTGCTGAAGCACACCCACGAGGTGGATGGCAGAGCTGAGTGAAAAAATGTGGAAAAAGTGGTTCAAAATTGATAGACACAAAAGAAAAAGACAGAGTGGCGTGGGTGGAAAGGAGAGGTGGGGGCAGCAAGCACTGTGAACATGCCACTCTCCTCTTGCCACAGCCACTGAAAGCACTGCACACGTACAAGAGCCCCACACAAAGCACGCAAAGGTACAGCATGGGTTTAATCCAAAAGAAATGATAAGGAAAATGTAGTTGTTGTTGAAGCTGTGGAAGGAAGCAAAGGAAGGATAAATAAAAAGAATATTTATTTGCAATCCTGGACTGGTTTTGCAGTGTTCAAATATTCATTACCCGTAAGGTAACGAAGGGATATTGGGGAAGATAAGGACAGTTTATAGTTTTACCAAATCAAAATGCTAACACACACCTTGGAGGGCAGAAGGAGACAAGGACCTCACCCTGAAGACCTTGCAGTCTGGGTTTTGCACAATGGTTTTCCGTAATACACAGGAATGGCTTCAGAATATTGTGTTTTAGTTCTGCAAGCATCAGCTCTTAATAACCACCTTGAATTAAAATGGTGAGGCAGATTCAGAATATCGTGGTTTAGTACTGAAAGCACCAACTGTTAATAACCCCACAGAATTAACGTGGTGGAGCAGCCAGGGAGTGTGGGAAGTTAGCAAGGCTGTCTGGGCATTGCTCTGCTTTTCCCATTTTTCTCCGTTTTGGTCAATTTTTTTTCTGCAGCAGAGGCAGATTCCAAATGAAAGCAGGTTCTAAACGGCAGCCACACAGCCTGGGTAGGTTTCCTTTTCAAACCCATGAGGAACAATGTAGCCAGTAAAATGAAAGTGCCATCTGGGTGTAGATATGATGTCACTGCCAACTCTTTGCTGGTGCTGATGGCGAGCCCCAAACGGTGGTGATGCATCCATGTTTTATAAGTATTCTTTCTGCTGGAGATGTGACTGATTGGAATTTTGATTGCGGCCGATACGTTGCAGTGCAAAAAGCCTGGGCACAGAGTGTGCTTGGGCTCTTCTGATAACATTCCAT
>VWZI01013880.1:173577-176077 GCA_013396835.1 Psilopogon haemacephalus | reverse complement strand
TAAAAAGATTTTTTTTTTTTTCATTCTTAAAAAAATAGAATCTGAATGCAGAAAAAAGAGACCTGTGTAGCTTATGGAAAAAAAGTCTGAGTGGGGATTTGAGAAAGATGGATTCTGTTCCTAAAAGGAAGTGGGTTTGATGCCAGTCATCTTTTTGAAGTAGCAACTAATTTGAAAACAAAGGGATCGAGACTGAGGCTGCAGCTGGACTACAGCAGACAAACAGTTTAAGAGAGACTATTTTTTCATATAAAAAAAAAAAAAAAGAAAAGGGTGGATGGAATATGGAACATTCTGCCAAAGTCAGCAGTGGAAATAAGCAGAGGGAGTTGGACACATTTTTGGAGAAAAAGGGAATAGTAGAGTAATGGTGAACTGCTGTGCTGGGGGAGCCCAGGTTGGGAAGCACAGGGTCCCAGAGTGCCAGGCTGGAAGGGACCCCAAGGACCATCTGCTCCAACCCCTCTAGCTCACAGCAGAGCTGAACTGAGCTGGCCCAGCACCCTGCCAGCCTGAGCCTTCAGACTGCCCCATGCAGGGGATTCCACTGCTCCCCTTGGGAGATGATTCCAGCCTCTGACTCTTCTTGGGGGCAAATATTTTCTCCTGCAGTCCCATGGGAATATCCCCAGCAGTCCCCATCACCCTTTGGGTTTTTCATGGAGCTCCTTGTGCAAAAGGAGTCTCCATCCTCCTGGCAGCCTCTTTTCATGTCCTGGTGCATGTTGATAAGGTCTGCCCTGAGCCTTCTCTTCTGCAGGCTGCACAGCCCCAGCTCTCAGCCTTTCCTTGCCTGGCAGGTCATTTTTATGGTAGAAACAAGGAACCTTCAGAAGTTTTTCACCTGCCCTTTCATTTTTATGTGTATGTCACCACCTTTATGCCACTTCATATTCATAATGCTCTTTTCTTTTTTTTTTCTTTTAATATCTGCCTTGTTTTTTAAACTGTGGGATGCTGCAGCTTCTGTGATGGGAAGGTAAAACATAAATGTAGGTTTCAATTGCTGCTGTGCAATATGCAGAAAAATTGGTGGCTGTAGGATACCGATGGCTAGAGTGAATTATTCCATAAGTGAAGGTGTAACAGCTTGACAGCAAATGCCATCTAAAACCCACCGTTGCAAGGATGCCAATGTTGTCCTTCCTTCATTCTCACATTAGGTTTAATTATTTGCTGGATTTTCATGCTAGCTGGCTAGTCCTTAACACCACTGAATTCACATCGTCCCCTCTCTGGGTACAAAGCCTTATGGTGCCCCATTTTATTATAACGGTGCAATGCAGATTAAAATTGCATCTGTTAAGATTACATTGTGTGTTTGGATTATGGGAGGCAGAAGCACAATAATCTCTGCTGAGTGTCGCCATCGAAGCCAATAACCTGTAACCAATCACATAGTTCTGCCGTTGAAAAATGTGAGCTAGAAAGGATTACATCTTGGAAGAGATCATAAATCTGTCACCACTAATGTAATCTTTACAGGGGCTTTGTAACCAGTTAGTGACTAAAAGAGATCATTACTTCTTCTGCTATAATTACAATCGTAGCCCATATTTGATATTTTATAACTTTCTTTGTTCGGCAGCAAACGCATTATAAAAGTGTACAGCATTAATAAATAGAGGCATAATGAATGTGACTAATTGATTTTGGCAGTCAAAGACTGGCATACTTTTTATACAATAGGGAATCCATTCAAAGAAGCTTAACTGCTATTGAGTATGAGCCTTCAATGTAATAATGGGACCTAATTTGGATTCTGTTGTATGAGGTGAGTAAAGCAGCACAAGTTAATGCTACATACAGCAGCGTAGTTCAGCGTGTAATAGACACTTGCAGGGAGTGATTCCTCTCTTTCCAGTGCTGCAGACTGGTTTATCCCACCTGACACAAGTGCTGCAGTGTGCCTGACAAACAGCCCTACTTCTGCTCCTCTCAGAAACTCTGAGTCTTGTATGGAACAGGGCACACTTAAAGCGCTTCTCTTTGGTCTCTTTTATCTGACTGTATGGGTACTACTTTTTGTCCTCATCTCTTTAGTGCTGGGCTCAGATTTTCCCCATGTGTGAAATCCATAGACAGCAATGAAAGTGCTGGGAGACAGCACGGAAAGATTAAATTGTATGCCCAAGTGCAACAGCATAGCCTTTTAGCAGGTGTTTAGTGAAAAATTAATTCCTTGAACTTCCAAGGGAGAAGCCTGAGGGTTTATGAATAGTATGACCAGTCTCACAATCAAGACTTTGGATGGATATCAAAACTGATTTTGTATTCTTTACCAAAAAAAAAACCAAACCCCCAAAAAAACCAAACCTCTGCAAAATAAATACATAATGAGGAAGCTACTTAATTGTACATGCAAGAATGACAAACCCACTGGAACCTGGCACCCCTCTAAATGCTGTCACTTCTTCAGTCCTCAGCTCATGGCTTCAGAGGTGCATTTTGTGCATGCTGTAGAGTCTGGGGGTTTTCTTGTGTTGGTATTTTCTGTTTC
>VWZI01013880.1:98577-166077 GCA_013396835.1 Psilopogon haemacephalus | reverse complement strand
AGTGCATGAGCAGAACCAGCATAAAGCTGATAACCTTTTCAGGTAACAGATGCCTGCAAACAGGGAACAGAACCAGCACAACTTGGTGATTTTTCAGGGAGAAAAAGGAAACGAATGCTCTCTGCCTTTCAGCCCTCCCACCTTTTTGCTGTCCTGCCCTCCTGCTCAGTCTTAACACAACCCCATGGAGCATGTGCACTGTCACAGACACCAGTGAGGGACTCCTCCCAGCCCATCTTTTGGGGAGAAGGCTGCTGAAAAATGGGGAAACTTTTCCCACCCCTCTCCGGGAGCAAAAGAGTGCCTTAGCTCTTGATGAGCTCCCTGCAGCACAAATGCAGCAGTGCATGACATGACCCTTCGGTGAGAGGCACATCTCCACCCTTAGCCAGTGAAACCTACTTTGGAATGCCTTTGTACAAGTCCCTTTTGTACATGCTTTGTGCAAGCCTAGGTTAAAGATATCGTTACCTATAGCTGACAAATGGACACTATGTGGATGGTATTACCCCGGGCACTCTGCTCCAAATGCATTGTGTCTAACAACAAAACCCCCCGTGAAACTCATAAAATTACCAATTTCACAGTTGACTTTCTTCCTGCTCTGCTCTGTAGCCTTCATACTCCTGGCCTGTCTCCACACACTGCAGGAGATGATGTCGGACCAAACCAGCAATGCTGCATTAAAAAGGTTCTTGATATAAACAAGATCTATCTTGGTACTGATTAAAAGGTCTGCAGATTTTTGCCTTCTCTGGATAAATCCTTCTGACAGGCATCATCTGCCGTTCTGGCGTCCAAAGATGGGGTTTGGAGCTGCTGATCATGGATTCCACCCCCAGAAAACTGGATGCCCATGTAACACAAAGTGTACTGCTGCTTTGTACAGGTTCTGTGTGGAGAATTACATCAGTGTCCAGCCTGCTGTTTGGCCTTTCCTGCTCCTTGGCATAGTTGGAGGTGTCAGAGCATTGCCAGACGCTGCACTTCTCACCTGGAATCTCAGCTTGGTGCAAAAAAATGAATTAAAATTCACAACAGGGCCCTGAGGACTCTGTTTTACAAAAGGGAGCTGAGGGTACAGGGAGAATGAAGAGTTTTTCACGCAGGCAGGTTACTGTGAAGGATTGGAGGGTGGAAATTTGCAGGATGTGATTCTGTCCTTGTTTCGTATGCTTGGGGGGGCTGGCAGTGGAAAAAGGTAACAGGCACCAACTGCACACTGAAGAGTAAAAGGCTTTTACCATCTTCTTCTGTATCAGTAATGTTCATAAGTTCCCTGCCTGCCAGCCTTGCCCTGCTCTGTCAAGCCATCTGCAGTGCTGCTGCTCTGATGATGTACTGCATCATCTACCTGGTTATCATCTGTCCACTGTGGATTTTGTCAATGTCCAGTTTGACAGAAGTACCCAACCATGCTGCTCTGCACAGAAAGTAGCCTGTGATAGTTTGTTTTTTTTTTTCTGCTGGGCAATTGCAATGCCACAGGTGGCTCTGGTGTGGGTTCTGCCATTTATGCCATTCTTTTTGAAGATTACCTCATTGAGAATGTCTCTCCCCTTTAGGGCTGGAAATTCTCTCCCCTCTGGAGGATGTCCCTCTGTTCCATTTTTATCCCATGTTCCTCCCTGGGTAGTCTTTTCCTTGCCCTGCCCTTTGCTGCCTCTCTTTATCCTTGACTTTGCAACTTCCCAGTGCCACCCACTGTGTTTCAAAACAATCTCATCTTTCAAGTGGGTCTCCTTACAAATCCCTCCCTCTTTTCTGGCTTTGATCTTTCTGTTCTCCTCAACATGGCCCTCAGTGAAACTTCATCTAATTCAGTCAGCTGCTCAGTACAGAGAGCCTGGCATTGAGGTACAAGCCATCAGTACTCATGGGGTGGCTGGCTTTGGCTTCCACTGCTACTAGGCAGAAGCAAGAATTAGTAAGTGAGTAGTTGTTCCCCTTACATGTATCTGACCAGAGAGAATGCATCAGGCACTAAGCTTAACAGCATGCAGGCTTTGAGCAGTGTTATCACAGGTCCCCAACAAGCTCAGTGCTTCTAGATTTTGTGATAGTATCCAACAACCTTTAGTTATTAATCACAAATTGCTTTGCTGCTCCTGCAGACAAAGAATGCAACATTTCATGTCAAAACCACATCCTCCCTTCCACTGCTCAGGTCACTCTGTAGCACACAAAGAACTGCCAACAGCTCTCTTCTCTGGACCCATCAGTAACAGAAATTGCTTTGTTTGTATGAAAGTGGAGTTCAGGTGAGCTGCTCTGTAGACATTCCTCCGAAAGTGACTCTTTAGCCTACCTGAATCTCCTTTTTAATGACCTGAGACTTGTCTAGGCTGTCCTCAAGAAGCCAGGTGGCAGGAGGAGGCTCCATCCCTGTGAAGTGGGGCTAGGAAGGAAGTGGGTTAAACGGCAGAGAGCCGACACAGGTTCATTTAGTTCATCAGAAGATCTGGCCACAAATATAGTGTGCATTACTCTACTGTGAGTTATCATGGCTCTGACCCCTCTCGGGAGATCCCCATGCCACCACTGTATTAACGACTGCATCTGCTTCAGAATAACCTTATTAGCTTGCCACAGCTGAGCCAGTAATCTCAGAGGGGTTTTGTCCCGCTCCCTTGCGGGGTGTGATTCTCTTCTCCTTGAATCCAGTTTGATGCCCAAAATTTAATAAGTTTTCCTGGACCCTCTGCTCTCCCTCCCCCTCCCCCTTTTATCATCTGCTGTAGGGACCATGAAATCCCTGGTAACCTCCCCAAATGCCATCAATAACTCCTGAAATGCCATGATGTTTGGTGCTTCCTTAGACAAAAAGCTACGTTAATTAGGTAGGAGGAATTACTTCTTTTTATTTTTTTTTTTTTCGTCCCTCCTTTTAATCCAGATCTTTTTTTTGCCTATGCATCCACTGTGGGGATGTAGCAAGCACCGCAAGTAGCTGGTGGAAAGCTGCAGAACCCATATGCTTACCTTTATCTATGTAAATGTTGCCCTCGAGTAGGAACCCTTTAAGTGGCAAGTGAAATCTATCATGGTGCTCTGGTAACATGTGAGCAGCTCTGTGTGTGAGGGGGTGAGGGCGGGGGGAGGGTTTGTGCACGACTCCTTTTCTCTCCACTTCCATCTGACTGAGCCCTCAGACTGCTATTCCTTGTAATCTGCATCACTTGATTGAGAGGCACAAACGATAGAGAACACAGCAAGGTGTCTATATAATCATTAACTCTCTCGCCCTCTGGATAGGACAAATGATATACAAGCCTGAACTCGCCAGGGGTCTTCTTTGGGACTGTGTCCTGGGGGAATCTTCTCCTATGAGTTAATGGAGTATTCCTAAATGGGCTGGCTGCCTTCCTTCTGTGTGCCAGTTCTTTCCCAACTTCCCTTTCACGACCTCTGGCATCAAAAGCAAAGATATCATGTTCATTGCATGTGCCTTTTTATTTTTTTTTCTCCCCTCCAAGACCCGTGCAAGGAATAGCAGAGCCCATTAACAAACCCTTTGAATAGAAAAAAAAATCTGCTGTAACACGATCTGCAGTAGGCAAACATTTAACCACAACAGTGTTTAGCTTATCCTTGCCAGGATGGAATAAACGCCTTTTAATTCTCTGTTGAACCATCCCTGACTTCTTTCTCTTTGCTTCTCTCTCTCTCTCTCTTTTTGTTTTGTTTTGTTTTGTTTTTACTGTGTTGGCCTATTTCTGGTTGTTCCTCCCCAACACTGTGGGTTGCACTTGTTGTGACTGCACAGCTGCCTTCCCACTCACACTGACTTCTGCATGCTCCACTTCCAGCCCGGAACGTTTGCAGCCTTAGAGGCTGATGTTGGGAGAAGTGACAAGTCCATGGGTAAAACAGAAAGGGCTCTGGGTAGAGAGTTTGGAGCTGCTCCTAGCCTGCTACCTGCTTTGTTACTTTGTGTGAGTTACGGCACCCTGGTGGTTGTAGTTCCCTCTCTGTAGGACGATTACCCTGGTATTTAGATTCTGGTTGCAAGGAGCTCTGAGGTGTGCAGCTGCAAACGGTGTCTGACTGCTGTTACTGCTGAACTGGCCTCTAGCTTGCTCACCTGAGCTGTTTACATCACAGGTCTCCAACTGTTACAGCACCTTGGTGTGTCCCATCACCCTGATGGGTGATCCTTATTGTTCCTGGGCTTCTCTTCCCCAGTCTGGGAAGGGAATAATTTGAGCAGTGTCTATAGAGAGTGATGCTGCTGCCCTGCCATCACCATTCATAGAATCATTGCATTGTTTGGGTTGGGAAAGGCCTCCAAGATCATTGAGTCCAACCATCAACCACATGTTTCTGGAGCACCTCCAGGGGATGGTTCCGCTTTTGTTCAGGAGCCTTTTCTGTCGCAAACTCTTGTTTGGAAGCCTCGGGATGAAATCCATTTCCCCATCTCTCCGTGCCAGATACCTCTGGCAGATACACATTTTAAGGGTGGGAGAGCCCCAAAGCATCACTTTGTCCTTCATGAACTGCTTAAGCTGTGCCACTAGGCACTGCGCTGGCTTCTGGAGAATGCAGGCAGGAGAGCAGTGCAGCTCTGCAATGCATTTCTTTGCTGTGTACCATCAGGCAGTATTCCTTTCCCCTTCACAGGAATGTCTCTGGCTCGCAGTTCAATGTTCATCCTCTCTTTTTCTACCTACCCTCTCCACTTCTTGCTGCTTTATTTTCTTCTCCCCTTGCTGAGATTTTCTGCATTGCTTGCTTGCTTTCTGTTTGCTTGCTTGCTTGCTGTCTCTCACTGGTGCAGACACAGTTCCCAGGTACTGCTCCAGCTTGTTTTCTGATTCTCTTTCCCCTACGATTTCTTTTGTATTGTTTCAGTGCTTTCTCTTTTGTTTGTCTCTCATTATTCTTCCTTTTCTCATCATTTTTCTCTGCCAGTTTTTCCCTTCTTTGCATATTTTCTCCTCTGCTGATCCCATCTCCTTCCCCTTAAAATAACCAACCTCCTCCTTTTATTTTTGTCTACCTTTTCATTCTCTTGATTACTCTTTCCAGAGGTTGATGAATCTAGCTTGCTCTTGAAATATTTAAATATTTAATAACAGGATGACAGCTATTCCCTAGGTACTTGTGTCAGCGGACAGACAAGAACCCCCTACCCTTCCATTCTCCCAGCAGGCCTTTTATGCACTAACACATACCCGGGAAGCAGGATTGCTGAGGGGAAGGAAAGGTTGCCATTGAAATTAAGTCCCCTTGAGCCATCTCTAATTCCTAGTCGGCTGAATGAAAATATTCAGACGTGTAATTCCTTCAGCGCCTTTGTTGCAGGTGATGGTAGAGGCTCTTCCTTTGTTCTTGAGAGCCTCTTTTCTCTTCATGACTGCTCTGGCCCTGTTACCAGCACGCAGCAGAGACAGCTGAAGTTATTCTGTGCTTTATTCCCTGGACATAGCAGGGACATCACTGGAAGTGACCTTCCCCTCCTGCCTCTGCCTGGCAAGACCCTCAAACTTTCTCTTCAGCAATATCTCTCTCCTCCTGTGCTACACACCTGCTGGAAACTCTGGGCTGAGAGTTGCCATCTTCTTTTACCACTGCTGTGATGTTTCCTGATGAAACTGGCACCAATGGAATTGCAATCTTCTCTGCCTTCTGGCAAGCATCCCCAGAACAGGGCTGGAGTCACCGTGCCTGGAGGTGTTCAAGCAGCCTGGGACCTGGTGCTTAGGGACATGGTTTAGTGTTGATCCTGCAGTGCTGGGTCGAGGGTCAGACTGGATGAGCTTGGAGGTCTCTTCCAACCTGTGACTCTGTGAGTCTGGGAATTTGCTCTTAGGCCATTTCTTATATCCAGTGGGCTGATCCAGAGGACACATGGTAGAGGAAGACAGATGCTTGGCCTTTTGTCTTACTCAGTTTTGTTTCCTCTTCCCATCAGCCGATCTTTTCTTTCCTCTATAGTTCATATAATCCCCTGAGTTGTTTGAAGCCTTCTGTAATAATCTCCCTGGTATTTCTCCACACTTATAGCTGCATTTCCTCTATTCTTTTGTTTTCCCATAGCTGATGACAGGAGAGGGAGGGATACTTTCAATAAAACACTTAGGCCCATCACTAACTCACAGCTCAACCCAACTGATGAAAGGTCCCCTTTGAACTAACTGCCAGACAAGCCTTTCTCCTCAGCCCAGGACAAGAGGGATGCCTAGGAGTTGTAGCTAAGATGACAAAACATGTCAAAATGGCAGCTGCTGAGAGAATGCAAATCCCTTCTCTCCAGAATTCTTTTCACATCTCCAGTCACACACTTCTGCCTGTAGTTCTCTATCACCAGCACTCCTGCCTGCCTTCCCTCTCTTCTGGACTCCTGACTTTGCTCTTTTGTTGATGCCTTCACCAAATTAGACCATGCACAGACCTTACCAGGGTTCCTAGATGAAGAGCAGGAATCCATTCACCCTTCCCTTCCCATTTAATTTTCTTCCCAGACAACCTCCTGTACATGCTGTGTGTGAAATGGAGGTCTGGCAGATTGCCTCCCCTGCCCCCCAAGGCCCCCATGCCCCACACAAACAAACTCAACAGCCACATACAGAAATTAGTGGAGAAAATAACTGAGAGTTTCTGTGACTTGTTGAAAGAGATGAGTAGTCTTGCCTTGCAGAGTGTTTCAGTCCTTGAAGGCAGGGAGTAGAAAAACATTTTAAGACTCTGGAATTTTCCTAAACTGCCTACTCTAAAATGAAATGGATGTCTTGGGAGCCAAGCCTGGGCTGCACATGCACGGCCAGGACAGGAGCCAGGTGATGCAAAGCAGCACTTGCTTTAGGTGCTCCCTCTCTGCTGGCGTGCTGAACTCCTTCAGCCCCACATTCTGTTCCCTGGCCTCAGCTAAAAACTGTTGTGCCACTCCTTTAGTTGGGAGGTGAAAGTCCCCTCCTGTACGCCCCACACAAGGTGTCAAGTTCAACACAAGTCACCTCCGTTAGTGCCAGTGGGTGGGGGGAAGCACAAAGGAAAAATATAACAACAACTCTGCTCAAGCCTTTGAAGTGTTAGACGATCAATCTGTCTGCTTGAGTCTGATTCTGAATCCCTCTTTAAAATGCATCAAATGTTTGAGCCTGAAGTTCCATCCTGACAGCATCTGTGAGTCTCTGTGGAGACATCTGCTCCACAGTTTCACAGACACTCTGTGTTCACAGGAGAAGGGTTTGATCCAAAGGCCTAGCCGGAGTGAGACTGTGCGGAGTGGAACCAGACAGGCAGTTTTAGCAGGGTCCTGTGGAGTCTCAGTAGCAAGGACCCCGTGGAGCTGGAGTACATGTTCTCTAGCAAGGGCCAGAGGTTTTTATTCTGCCTTTCATCCAGGCTGTTCTCCACCAAAACCAAAATAGCTACAGGGACATTTGTTGGGGAGAGGGAAGCAGAGTGCCATGGCTGCTTGGATGCTTTCAGTGGCAGAGCTGTGCCCCACATCAGCAACGGCGATCGCAGCAGAGCTGCCTCCCAGTGCTTGTGGCTGGAGAGCCAGGATCTGTTGGGTTTCCTCAAAGTGAGAACAGCAAATAACTCTGAAGGCTTGGAAGAACTGCTGTCCTTCCAGCCTGGCTGCGTGGCTGCTGCACTGTTCTTGGCTGTTATCTCACAATTAATGTGAGAAGTAAAGCAGAATTGCTTTTTCATCTTGCCCAAGCTTCCATACACCATAGACTTCTCTACTCAACAGCCAGGAACTGCCTTTTACTGAGCTGGATGTGTGCAGCTCCCTTGAAAGAGAGCCTGTAAAAAGTTCATGTTATGACTTAGCACCATATAGATTTTCCAATAGCTTTCCTGGACAGTCTGCAGTGTCAGTAGCTTTTCCATCACAATGGTCCCAGAGACCATTTTAGGGCAGTAGTGCTCTGTAGCTGTGGGTTTTAGCAGCAGCCTCAGTAATTGTACTGTTTTCACAAATGGCAGCAGCACATTAAAAACAGGCTGGGGCCATCTTTAAGGGTTATGAAATAATCTGAATTCACTCCTCGTGAAATTAAACCTGGACTACTTCAGACCTATGGGTGGAACTGTAAGCAGTCTTCTGAGATGGCAGCTTGCTTTATAGGGCAGCCTTCTCCTTACTGCATCACGCAGCAAGATAATAATTTGCTGATCTGTCATTACTGCCATCAACTTGTTTTTTATTTAAAAAAAAAAAAAAGCAGCCTCTCTTGTGTGTTTCGTTTGCCACAGTTCACAAACCCAGCAGAGCATTCGCACTGAACTTTTAGCAGTAAACAAGATGCAACCTTTCATGGATCGTGTATTTGAAAGGGTATTTGTTGACTCAATTCCTTACTCCTTTATCCTCTCACTCTATTATAGCATCATAGAATTGTTTTGCTGGGAAAAGACCTCTAAGATCATCGAGTCCAACCATCAGCCTAAGACCACCATGGCCATTAAACTATGTTCCCGAGTGCCATGGCCACAGGTTTCTTAAACACCTCCAGGGATGGGGACACCAGCACCAACCTGGGTGGTTTCCCAAGGAGCTTATGGATATGATAGGTTGGACTCGATGATCTCAAAAGTCTTTTCCAACCTGGCTAACTCTGTGATTTTGTGATTCTGTCCCCTCCCTGGAGGTGGTCAGGGCCAGGTTGGATGAGCCTCGAGCAACCTGAGTTAGTGCAAGGTGTCGCTGCCCATGGCAGGGGGCTTGGAACTAAATGATCTTTAAGATCCCTTCCAACCCAACCCATTCTATGAATATATGAATTTGGAGGCTTATTAATGTGAAGCTTTTTGATCTTAAGTAAGGGTACTGCCTCTTCCTAGAGATCCCAACCAGCAGGGTCAGCAGCAGCAGGCAGTTCTGCACAGCCACTCTCCTCCCCCAACCAGCTACAAACCACAAACAAAAGAAAAGTTTGGTTTTTTGGTTTTTGGGTTGTTTTTTTTTAAGCCCTGATTTCCTTCGAGACTTCCTGTTCACAGATCCTAGCAGCATTTTTGGCACATCCTGAGCCCCAGTCAGGATGACTGGAGTCAAGCAGATTGCAGGTTTGAAGGAATACATCTCCTCCTCCAAAAGGTGCCATGGGGAGAGCCAGCAGCCCTCAGCCTGCTGCCGGAGCCAGGGCTCTGTGAGCCACTCCAGCGGCCACTCTTCTGGTGAACACCGACAGCAGATTTTCACTTCAGTTGCTGTTTTGTTGTTTGTTGTTGTTGGTGTTTTTTTTCCCTGACACACAGAAATGTCTACTTATTCCATTTGGGAGATCAATATAATCCGTGGAAGTCGGTGCACATCAGCCAGATGGCAGATCTGAGCAAGTTGTGACCAAAAACTTTTGAACTTTAGCCCAGTTCCACGCCAGTGGAAGATGTGTCCCCAGTGGACCTGCTATCTGTGCTGGCTCGGCACAGCTAAGAAGGGCACAAATAAGTCCTCTGCAAATAATTGTGTTGGATCAGTTTATGCCTCACATTTACATGCAGCAGCTTAGTTGAATCGAGTGGCTAACCCCATGGCTCATTATCTGTTTCCCTGTCTGAGGGGTTTCATGTTTAGCACCCAACTTCCCTCCCCCCCCAAATGGTCAACCACTGTTCTGTGAAAGACTTCCCAGGGGCCTCCCAAACCTGTGCTGTGGCACAGCAGTTTGCTCAGCAGGGGGGCACTGGGAGCTCAATCACAGAATCAAACATTCAGGCTGGCAAAGCCTCTCAGGATCACCAAGCCCAACACATAGTCCTGCTCTACAAGGTGCACCCTAAACCATATCCCCAAGCACCACAAACAAACGACCTCTAAACACATCCAGGGTTGGTGACTCCACCACTTCCTTGGGCAGCTCATTCCAATCCTTGACCACTCCTGCTGGGAAAAATGTTTCCTAATATCCAGTCTAAACCTACCCAGTGGCAGCTTGAGGCCATTCCCTCTTGTTCTAGCACTGTTCTCACCTGTGAGCAGAGACCAGCACCAGCCTCTCCGCACCAGCCTCTCCACAGCCTCCTTTCAGGTAGCTGTAGATAGTGGTGAGGTCTGCCCTCAGCCTCCTCCCCCTCAAACTGAACAGCCTCTGCTCCCTCATATGCTCCTCATAGGGTTTATTCTCCAAATTGCAGGCTCTCTTAACGTTCTGCATCTGTTTCACATGCCAGGCTGCATCATCTGTTGCTTGGGAGTGCATTTTGCAGCCCTCTGTGGCTATGGATGCACCAAGGGGAAGGGGACAGCTTGCCCTGAAGTTCTCTTCAGCTTCCCAAACCTTCTTGTTCTGTCGCTATTTACCTGTGAGAAGAGGCCAGCACCAACCTCTCCACAACATCCCTGCTGCTGGATGAAAGCAGTTAGGAGGAAAACCACATGAAAGGCTGCAGGAGGGAGCAGGTTGTTTCCCAAGGCCTGCCTGACAGTTCTGTCAGAGAGGCTTTAGCCTTCGACTCAGTCAGGACATGGCATTGCTGCCTTTTGTAGTAATCAGAGCAAAGCAATAAAAAGAGATCAGTTAAAATGCTTGCTGGAAGTTATTGATAGAAAAATTCTTTCTGCACCAAAGATTATAAACAGAGCTTTATCTGAGGACGGATTTGTTTTAATTTGGCATTGATGTATTTGATACCTGGTAGGATCAAAGGGAAAGAAAGAATCAAAGAGCGAAATCCAAGCAGAGCTGCTTCTCTGAATATTGGCCTCTTTTATGGATACCCAAAAAAAAAAAAAAAATCTCAGGACTAGAGTGCTCAAATTTATTTGTACTGATGTTTGTTTAAAGATCAATATTAAATAAATTGGTCTGGAAGCTATAGTCATAAAGCAGCTGTTGGACTAATGTAATCCCACAATGCTATTTTGTCTGCTGCATGAAACCTGGTTAGCTGTGTACTGGTAATAATGTGTGGGCATGCCTAGTGGAAGGGGGAAGAGCTGAAGTGGATTAGCTGTCTGTGTGTCCATCCAGCCCAGAGTGCTGCTTGCCTGGTGAAATCAAGGCTGACTTTCAGATGGTGGTGATAAATTCCAACTCGAATTCGAATAGTTGCAGGGAAGGATTTTATGCCGTTCACGTTGCAAGCAGTGAGGGGGAGATGCAATTGTAAATCTGCCTGCTTTTTGGCTTTGGATGTGTCATAAATCTCCAGTGTCTAAATACACACAGTTTACATGTTGGAGAGTAAACACAGGGTTCTTCTCGGCCATTCTGCTCTGATTCTGTTGACAATTTGCAGGGATTTTCTCTGTGATTTCCCCAAATGAAAACAAGAAGAAAGGAGACTGCCTCCAAACGTAGGGCTGCTTTGCATTAGGGGAGTCACAGGAAGGACCTCTGACAAGTCTTGCATTTGAAAGGCTCAGAGCCGCTGGGAGCCAAAGAGGGGATCTGTTTGTTCAGTGGAAACCAGTTTGTCTGAAGCTCTGTGGGACACCTGAGTGCTCTGCAGAAGCACTTCTGGAGGAAGCCAGCAGCCTTCTTGGAAGGATCTGTGCTTTGGGTTCCTCGCACGGGTCAGGGCTGGAAAGGCAGCTGCTGTCTCCCCACCACACTGAGATCTGGGGAGCTTGTACCTGGGCTCTGCAGCCTGGAGAAGAGAAGGCTTCCAGGAGACCTTGGAGTGGCCTTCCTGGATCTGAAGGGGGCCACAGGAGGGCTGGGGAGGGACTATTGACAAGGACTGGGAACGACAGGAGGAGGAGGAATGGGTTTGAACTGGCAGAGGGGAGATGGAAACTGGATTTTAGGAGGAAGCTGTTTGCAGTGAGGCTGGTGAAACACTGGCACAGGTTGCCCAGGGAGTTTGTGGAGCACAGAATCACTGAATGGCAAGCGCTGTGTGAATGAGGGGAGGGGAGATCTGCTTTGTCTCTACGGCCTGTGCCTTTCCAGTCCACCCACCTCACCTGCCCTTTTCACAAGCATTGCTGAGCAGCTGAGGTTGTAAGCAGCAGTAAGTGTCCTCTCCAGTGTGTATTCAGGGTGGCGCTGCCAGTATCCTGCCACTTTCAACACCCTGATCTCAGCCATGCCCTGTGTGTAGGGATGTGTCAGCACTTCAGTGTTATCCAGTGGATGACTTCTGTGTCAGGATCATAGAACCACAGAATTGTCAAGGCTGGAAGGGACCTCAAGGATCGTTCAGTTCCAACCCCCCTGCCATGGACACCTCCATGGTTAGAAGTAGAACTTCTTTCTAACATCCAGTCTGAATCTGCCCATTTCTAGTTTTGCTCCGTTCCCCCCAGTCGTATCACTACCTGACAGCCTAAAAAGTCTCTCCCGATCTTTTCTCTAGCCACCAGCATCCCCAAATTCCTCTCCCCAGTGCTGCTCTCAAGCCAGGCACTGCCCAGCCTATATCTGTGCTTGAGATTGTCCCGACCCAGGTGTAAGACCTTGCACTTGGGATTGTGATGCTCACCCTCCCACAGCACAAACTCTCTGTGTTCGTGCACTGAGCCAGTGCTGCTGGGTGCACAGACACAGGTGTGTGCCTACAGACATTAGGATTCAGTGGCCATAGGTGTGGAAAAGGTCTTTTATTTGAAGACATACCCAGGGGCACACTTGCAACCTGAAAAGCCATTTGTACTTAATTGTAAAAGAAGATGTTGTGTGAATAAAATTATTTTGCAGCCTCTGCAGCATATTGAAACCTTCCTGCTTCCTGAAGGGATTTTCACAGTAATTCCCACTGGCTGCTGGCTTTGGGAATGCTGACCAGCCCATCCTGACTTCCTCTTCTCAGCTTTGCCAGTGCTCCCTCTGTCTCCTCGGGTGAATCACTTGACTGCTGCTGGCCACACCATTGAAACAGGGACATACTTTCCCTTGGGATGCAAAGCTCTGGGGGAATTCTGTGTGAAGATGACTTTTGCAAATTGTTTCCTGTGATCATGATGAAAAAAATGTCCCTGCAGTGACAACAGGATGAGAGGGCACAGTGAACAGGCATGGCTGGGGGGGAAGTCATGCATAAAGAAGAGCCCCAGTGACAGTGCAGCCACCTGCAGCCCTGTTCTAGGCATAGTCCCAGCCCGGTCTTGTCACTGTCACTCTGACATTGTGATTTGCAGGTGTGCAGCAGTATCCTGCAACCCATAGATTGCTTACCTAGCAGTGCCTCTGTGTCTGTGACCAGGCAGCTACAGACAGCAACCTTTTGTTCCTTGTCTGCTTCAGAGATTGAGCTCAGTGCGAGGCAGCAGGACATTAGCCACTGTGCATTCCTTCCTTTGGGAATTCAGGAAGGGTGCTATGTTGATAACCTGGGTCATCTTCAGGAAAGGCTTTAGCATGGGAAGCAGGAGAAACTGGAGGCAAAGGAGACAACCCTTCCTTCCCATGCCCTGGGTTCTTTAGTGCCCTTTCACTGCAGGCTCTGCAGCAAGGAACAAAATCCATTTCCCAACTGTGTAGAACTTTGGGTCTCCAGAAGCCTCAAGCATGGGAATGAAGGAACCTGTTTGCTGGCACAGTGTGCTGCTGCTCTTCTGGTATGTCTGACCTGCCCTGGAAGCAGAACAGATAGGTGAGGAATTTGTAGATATGTGACTGCATACTATATGTATNTTTTATAACAGAGACATAAAACTTAAAGCAGAAATGTGGCTGATTGTGCTGAATTATTACTCCAAGATAGATTCATCAAATCTCCCAGCTGTATAAGACAGGGCTTACTAATGAAGTTCCCTATCAAAAAGAAAAGCCTAATTTTGATTTGGCTTAGGTAATGAACTTCTTTTTCCTGGTGTGATTATCTGCATGGGGTGGCTAAAAGAGTAGCAAGAGAGAGTGCGCTCACAGAAGCATTATGCAAAATGTCTTTTGTCTCTTTTTGCTGGGATATATTAAATTTTCAATGTAGTCTATGTAATATAAAATTATGATAATGACTTTTGGCCCACTGTGAAGGCAGCTTGCTGGTCCTGAGCATGTGTGTCTGGCTTGAGCACTAGGATACACTGTGGGAGTTGCCTTTTCTATTAACAAACCTCAAGATACCTAATGATGAATTTTCTTTCACCAAATGTTCTCCTTTTGTCTAAAATACAAGCATTTTCTAAATTGCTTTTGAGAAAAACAAGAGAGGCAGAGAGGTCTATGGCACTGACAAGGGATGTTGAGACAAAGCAAGGAATTGGGTTAGCATCATCCTGGCAGTTAGAAGCCAGCCAAAAGGTTGATCTGTGTGGTGGTGAAAATATTTACTGTTTTAGTGAAATAAATGCTGGCACCGTGTTAGTGAAGGGACAAATCCAGCAATTTGCTCCTGAAATGGCAGTGCAAGTTCAAGAGCAGGAGACTTGACAGCTGAATTCATTGCAGGCAGTTGGCAACTCTTGTTGCCTCTGGTCTCTTCAGTAACAGTGACATCTTCTTCCTCTTCCACCCTCTTCCCCTGCTCCTCAACAGCTAGATGTGTTCCTGGGTGACCTGGGTGATCCTGCTCTGGCAGGGGGGTTGGACTGGGTGAGCTTTGGAGGTCCCTTCCAGCCTCTAACATTCTGTGATTCTGTCACATGGAGCAATGGTTTGAAACTGGAGCAGAGGAGATCTAGGTTGGACATCAGGAGAAAGTTCTGCACAATGAAAGAAGTGAAATGCTGGAACAGGTTGCCCAGGGCTGTGGTTGAGGCTCCATCCCTGGAGACATTCAAGATCAGACCTGCTGTGCCCTTGGGCAGCCTGCTCTAGTTGGAGGTGTCCATGCTGAGTGCAGGGTGGTTAGGCAAGATGACCTTTGAGGGTCTCTTCCAACCTGCTACAGTCTGTGAATCTGTCATACTCGTGGGGCTGAGATTTGAAGGGAGGGATAAGCTGCAGCACTCTGACACTGGACCATTTTCAGTCTGTTGCCATTAGCAGGATAAGAAATGTAATGAATCATAGATGGCAAAGATTGGTCTGATCCTGCCGCCCAGAAGTCCTTGTCTGCAGACAAGGAGCAGATCTCCCCCTCCCAAAGCAGCTCTGCAGGATCTGGCCCATATTGTTCCAGCCTGTCATATTATGAAGGTGATTATTCCTCAGAGTTTCCCAGGAGAGCTGAGCTGCCCCCAAGGCAGCTCCAGCTGGTAGCCTTCGGTGGCCTGTGTCAGGGAAAGGGCAGTGCTGGAGGTATTTCCATACCTGATGATCACAACAGAATCCTCCCTGCCTCCTGCCTGCCTCCCTCCAGTTGATTTTAATTGGTAGAACAGGTTAGTTACCAAGAAACCACTTTGCTTTTGCAGGATATTTAGGATTGCTTTGTAGCAAAATCTGAGAGAAAAAAAAAATGAAGTAAAATGCAGTGGAATAATAAAAATAAAAGCTTCATTTTTCATTTTCTGGTGCTATAGAGAGCCAACATAACCTTTAGTGGATTAAGAGCAAATCTCTCCAGCAATGGAATCAAGCCTGCTTCTCTCCTAAGCAAAGAATCTATTGCAGGGTCTGCATTAAATAAAAGCTCTGTGAATATCTGAGACCACATTAGTAGGTCTAAAGGTTGGGAGTGTGTGCAATTAATTAATTAAATTATTAGAGAGTATAGCTGGGAGCAGTGTAAGCCTTGAATTGTTTGACCCTCCTTTCTCCTTAGCCCTTATTGCTGTAAATGAAGACACCCAGGGATGGTGCCTGCCTTCCACTGCTTTAGGTTTCGTTTTCCTGGTAATTGAGAGCTGGGTGTGTCCATCTTGGAGAACAGAAGGCTCAGGGGAGACCTCATCACCATGGACCAGTATATAAAGAGTGCCTGCCAGGAGGGATGGGGATTTCTGGGTGTGCCTACCCTGGTAGCTGAATATGGATGATCCAGGCTGCTTTCCTTACACACCTCCTGGCTTTCCCCTGACAAATTTATGACACTGATGACAAAGTAGAGCCTTGCAGTGCTGTACTTAAAAGATGCAGTCTGGAAAGTGTCCAGAGAAGGGCCGCAAGAGTGATCAGAGGACTAACAGCCCTGCCAGATGAGGAGAGCTGACAGCTGGGGGTGTGCAGACTGCAGAAGAGAAGGCTCAAGGCAGACCTCATCACCATGCACCAGGACATGAAGGGAGGCTGCCAGGAGGATGGAGGCTCCCTCTGTACAAGGAGTGCCATGGCACAGCGAAGGGGTGATGAGGACAAGTTACTGCTGGGGACATTCCCATGGCACTGCAGGAGAAAATATTTGCCCCTGAGAACACTCAGAAGCTGGAATCATCTCCCAAGGGGAGCAGTGGAGTCCCCTGCATGGGGCAGTCTGAAGGCTGAGGCTGGCAGGGTGCTGGGCCAGCTCAGTTCAGCTCTGCTGTGAGCTAGAGGGGTTGGAGCAGATGGTCCTTGGGGTCCTTTCCAGCCTGTTCTCTGGGACTCTGATGTGTTCTGTGTGATCTGCTCTGGGTGATCCTGCTCTGGCAGGGGGGCAGGACCAGATGAGCTTTGGAGGTCCCCTCCAGCCCCTGACACTGATTCTGTGCTTCTCTATGTGCTGCCTCTTAGCCACACAACCAGCCTCTCCGTGCCTGGTGTTTCCTTGTCACTGCCAGTAAGCTCTGCCTGTAATCTTTATTAAATCAGTCCTCCAGCCCCTGTGAGAACCATTTCCTATCTATAACTATTCAGATTTCCCTCAAAAAATAAATAATGAATCCTTGGGAGGCATATGGCATTCTACCACAGGTGTCATGGCCTCTGAGGCTGCCTTCTGCATAGCAATGGGCGCGGATCGATGAGGGAGCTTGAAGGCTCTAAGAAATGAGTCTGCTGGAAGTTGGAAGGGTGGAAGGCTCCAGGATGTAATGAGGTTATGTCTGCACTGCTCTTGCTTTCCTACTGGGCAGGAGGCAGTGTCCTGCTCTGCTCACACAGCCAAAAAACCACTGTTCTTTTGGTCACTACCCAAGCTCCCATATGTTACCACTTGGTTGGAGTTTGGAGGGTTTTTTTTCCCTTCCTTCTTAGATGCAGCACTTAGGTAAATGCTGAATGAATCAGACTGCATGAGGTTGTGTTCAAACGGCAGAAAGAGCAATCTTTGGCAGCCATCTTCTGTGTTTTTATCCTTAATTCTGCGTCTGTGTTTTATCAGCTGAAGCAGACAGCAGCAGATGAGCAGAAACTTCCCTGCAGAAGGACTTCAGGAAAAGTAAAACTGGGCAGAATGAGAGCAAGTGGCTGTGCTGCAGCTGGAGCAGGCTGGGAGCAGCAAACTGGTTGTTGACAATGGTTTTACCTGGCAGTATCTCATTCATGCATGACACAGTGATTCCATACAGAGTATTTGCTAATCCCATTGATAACTTTTGGTGTCCAAAGCCTTTTTTCCCCCTTTGTTTTCTGGTGTTTGGGAATTTTTTTTTCCCCTTTTCTTCACTCCTTGATCAGTTTATTTTACTGTGAGGTTAACTCTGTAGTTTTAGATTCTGCTAAGTCCTAATTCAGGATCCTTTAGATCACATCCCCATCACAGATGCTTGCATAACAAATGAGTTCAGTTCACAGAGATTAGCTCTGTGTGGCTTCGCCTTTTCAGAATGCAGAACTTTAACTTATTCTGCCCCTTTGCTCTGCTAAGACCCCACCTCAGGTATTGCATCCAGTTCTGGTGTCCCCAGCAGTTGGAGTGAGTCCAGAAGGGGCCACGAGGATGATCCAAGGGCTGGAGCTCCTCTACTGTGAGGACAGGCTGAGGGAGCTGGGGGTGTGCAGCCTGGAGTGGAGAAGACTCCAGGGGAACCTCACAGCAGCTTTACAATACCTGAAGGGATCCTGCAGGAAGGCTGCAGAGGGTCTTCTGGGGGTGTCTAGAGACAGGCCAAGGAGGAATGGTTTGAAGCTGAGGCAGAGCAGGGTTAGACTGGATCCTAGGATTCAGTCTGAGTGTGGTGAGACTCTGGAACGGGTTGCCCAGAGTGTCTGTGGATAATCTCTCCCTGGAGGTGGTTAGGACCAAGCTGGATGAAGCCTTGGCCAACCAAATCTGTCCCTGTCCCTGGCAGGGGGGTTGGAGTGGGTGACTTGTGAGGTACCTCCCAACCTAAGCCACTCTATGATTCTTAGCATTTCTTTGTGTAAGGAGATACGACAGCAGAACGGGAAGGGAATCTTTCACCTCCTTAACCCATGGCCCATGCACTCGCCAGAGAGAATCCTGGTCTCTTGCCTCTGCCTGGGGTGTGTGCAGATCTCTCTGCAGCCCCCCTGGCTGGGGCACCAGTGTGCTTGCATTAATGTATCTCCTGTTCTTCGAGTAAATGGCTGGCATTTGGGTTTTGTTGGTCTGCCAGCCAAACTATGAAGTGGTAATTGAGTCTGTTTTTAAAGTGGAATGCTTTAGACAGTGCTTTAATTGTACTCGAGCCAATTCCATAAATACACACTCCAGGATTAAGTTATTTTCTGCTATAAGCACTTGTGCAGAATCCATTTGTGTTGTGTTTAGGAATTTTGCTCCATTTGTCTTTAAAAAAAAAAAATAAATCAGAAATGTCCCCAGAACTCCTGCCTCCCTCTTGGCCACTTGTAGGTGACAGAGCAGGTGCCCACCTTTGAAAGTGGTCCCTGGCCCTCCCTGCTCCCTCCACCGTCTGTGTGCAGAGTGTCTCATATATTATCACACCCAGTTTTATGCCTCTTCCAGATGATTTAACTGAAGTGATGCTGTGGAGGATATGCTGACTGGCACTTTTCCCATGCTTAATGTGTTAACAAAAGCCAATAGTGTCAGTTCTAACAGTTTTAGTTAAATTCCCAGGACGCCCTTAACAAACGTTGAAACCTCTGCCATGTCTTACCCTGACAGATTCCCTGCCGTCACTGCACACTTAAAATAAATGTCATCCCCAATCAAAAAGTTCACATTCTTTCCTGACAATATAATTTGTTACTTTGTTCCTGTTTTATCTCTCTCTCTCTCTCTCTCTCCAGCACAATAATCCGTGGGTGCGTATAGAATCTTAGAGCCACAGCCTCATCTTGGCTGGAAAAGCTCTTTAAGGTCATCCAGTCCAACCACTCTCCAACTCTGCCCGAAGCTGGGGCTGAGCCATGGCCCTCAGCATTGCATCTCTGCCTCTTTTGAGTGCCTCCAGGGATGGAGACTCCACCACCTCCCTGGGCAGCCCATTCCAATGCCAATCTCTCTTACTGTGAAGAATTTCTTCCTAATATCCATCCTGAACCTGCCCTGCCACAGCTTGAGGCTGTGTCCCCTCCTTCTGTCCCTGGGTGCCTGGCAGCAGAGCCCAACCCCACCTGGCTGCAACCTCCCTTCAGGTAGCTGCAGAGAGCAATGAGCTCTGCCCTGAGCCTCCTCTTCTGAAGACTGAACCTCAGACTTCCCACTGTTGGAAAGCTCTTTCAGAGCGGGCAGGGGAGGGAACCCCACAGAGGGGCAGTCCCTGGGCTCCCCTTGGCTGTGTATTGGAGCTGCGAGCTGGCTGGAACATGCTAGCTGTGGCTCTGCAGAGAGAAGGCTCTTTGTGTGCAGCAGCCTCTCTTTGATCTAACCTGTGCAAGCCTTTCTGGCGAGACAGTAGGCAGAGTTTTTTTAATTATTGCATTATAGGTACAATTGGCACCTCTCTCCTTTCCTCCCTCCCTCCCTCTCGCCGTGTCTGTCGCGCTCAGAGACGGAGCGAGGTGGCTTTCACAGCAGCTGGTTAATTTCCCTGGCTTCACACTACTGTTTAATGATCCGTTTCTCCTGTGCCACCTCTCTCATCTACTGAAAGATAGGTACAAATTGTACCTATAAAAATTATAATACAGCTCCGGATTAGCTTTGTTTTTTTTCAAATTGTGATCATCTGAGCTGAGGTTTTTTAAATATTCTTCCCTCGCAGAGTTCTTTAGAAATAGCCCAGGATCCATCACCCCATCGATGCGTCCTACCCAGAGCCTTTTCTGGTGTAAGGGTTTTGGGTCTGGGGCATTTGGCAGCCTTTCAGGTGGTTGGTTGTTTTTGAAGGTGGAAGATAAATCCCGTGGAGATGTCATCCAAAGAACCGTCTGGCCACTGAGCCAGCCTGCAAACCATTGCAAATGGCCAGCTCCATTTGGCAGGGCTGGCCAGCAGGCTGCAGCTGGCTCTGGCCACCTCAGAAGACCTTGTAGCACTTGGCTGTGCTGGAAAGAGGTGGGTAACAAAATAGCTGTGAAGGAAGGACGCAGAAAGAGTTAATCCTTCCTCAGGGCAGAGAGATCAAGGCAGAGACTTCTTACTGATCAAGGCAGAGACTTCTCAAAGTTGTCCCCTGCCCTGGGTTATGCTCCTAGCAGTGGTGGGTAATAGGAAGGGGAAAGTGTCACCCATACCTAGTGAATTGCTGTCTTACCTCTCAGAGTGGTCCCTAAAATCAGGAATGGATTTGATACAAGAGCCAGAGGGAAGTTTACATCACCACTCACTCCTCACTGTGTTCCTTCCAGGGCTAAGCTGCAGTCTTTTGCCTTTGAAGAGTGCCCAGAAATGTGTTTTAAATGCCTCAATGTATGGCAGAGTCTGAATTTTCTTTTTTTACTTTTTTTTTTTCCCCCCCGTAGTCTCTAACTGGAGGATATTGGGACCAGACCCAACAATCAAATAAAACTTTGTCTGCACAAAAGCAGGGCAAATGTTGGGGCCATTTTAGAGGGGATGTCCAAAATAAATAATCTCTGATGGGGAAGAGGATAAATTTAAAAAAAAAAATCATCAGCCCCAAAGAAAAAAGAAAATAGAGGAGTGCCAGTGCAGAGAAAGGTTGCACATTTGGAGCTGCAGATTCTAATTCAGCTGGAAGCCTTCTCTAGAGTATTACGGCAGAGTTTAAAGGGACCTCCGTAATGATTGATATTCAGTAGATTTTCATGTGTTTTCAAAGTTTCTTTCTTAAAGGGAAGCCATTCACATGCCTGATTAGCAAGCAGGCAGCAACCCTTCTTAAAAGCTGTGCTGGGGAGCTGGGGAATCAGCATCATTTCGAGGAACGTGTTGGACAGAGGGGGTTGGAAGTGAAGGTAGGGCTGCCTTCTGAGCAGGGATCTACCAAAGAGTCCTCCTGAGCAACAGTCACTGGATCTTCTTCTAAAAGCACTGAATCACAGTTTGCAGAATTTAGAGACTGGTTTTGAAGTCTTCTCCTAGCTAGCATGTGTGAGGCTGTCTCTGGATGCCACCTTTGTAAATCGAGCAAGTGGAGAAGACATTTCAGGCAGGCAGCCACGTGTTGTAGGAGGAAATGAAGCTGGCTGTAGGTGTACAGACATCAGAGACATCACAGAAGGCAAGACAGGCCCAGGACAGTGGAGAAAGAAGTCAAAAGGGAGCCAGAGGTGACAGCATTAGCCATAAAGCAACTGACAGTGGGAGCCAATTTCACAGAATTCATTCTCCCATTGTGAGTTTCATACTTGTCCTTCTCAGTTTCCTAGGGGAGATCTCACATCAGTGACTCCCCCTGTCCTCATCTTCATTTTGCAGTGTAAGAGTAAGATAAAACCATCTACAACTGATCCCTGGTGACCTCTCCTCTCAAGGTGCCCTGCTCTGCTTCCTCCTGCCGTGAAAGCCAAGAGCATTTCAGTTCTTCTCTTCCCCCAGCAGTCCCACCAAGGTCCATATCCTTGATGTCCTTTTTCAGAGCTGCACAGTGCAAACAGAGGAGTTTCTCTGTGCAGCCCTTTCAGCTTGCAGCATGACAATTTGGAAAGTTTCTGGGGGAAGTACAATTTGGAAAGTTTCTGGGGAAGTATTCTGCTGCTGATCCCAAGGTTGGGGCTGCCACTGGCATCAGGATAGAGCCTTAAGACACCTCCTTCCCTCCTGGTCTGTGTGCATACCTCCCCTGCTAGCCAGTAAAGCCAAAGCCAGCAGACACTGCCTAGTGCAAGCCCTGCAGAGCTGGGAAGACCCTCTGCAATCCAACCACATGAACAATGCTTGTCTAGAATCATAGAATCACAGAATGGTAGGGTTGGCAATTACCTCGGCAGATCAAGTCCAAAGGTGATGCCAAAGCAGCTTCACCTAGAGGCAGGAACATAGCCATCTGTGTCTTGAAGGTCTCCAGAGAAGGGGACAAGATCTTGGAAACACCACTGTCCATTTCTCATACTTCCCTGTCTGTTTTGAGCTGTGACTGTGACTCCACATGGGCCAGAAACCTTCCCACCAGCTTCAGGGGCTTGTGGTTGCAGCACATCAGGGCAGCGTAGGTTGTGTCTTTGATCAGCCCCAGCCATGCTGCCTGGCAGGCACTGCTGCTGTGATACAGCCAGCTTAGCACTCATGGCTTGCTAAGACACCAACCTTCACAAGCCTCTCAGCTTCTCTCTGCCTACTTACCCTTCTCCTTGGAAAAAGTGATGATTTTCAGTGTAGCTGGGAGCATGTGGTGGAGATGCTTTAATGACTTCAGCAAACAACGTAGCCTGTGTGGCTTTTTCCAGATGTCAGCACTTTGTGGGGGTCTGTTGCCAGTGGAATGGTGTTTGCAGTATTCCATTGGTAACTTGGCTCATCAGTATAACATAGCTGCACACAGATCCTACTACCCAGAGAAAGATGTGCAAGAAGTGAATGCCTAGTCAAAGGCACAGAGATAAATATTGTCTACGGACAGCACCGTGCAGAACATGCATTGCAGAAGGACTTTGCATCAGAAGGAAGGCAGGGGGATGTTGGAGCAGGTCCAGAGGAGGCCACAAAGATGATCAGAGGCTGGAGAACCTCCTCTGTAGGGACAGGCTGGGAGAGTTGGGGCTGTTCAGCCTGGAGAAGAGAAGAAGGCTCCAGGGAGACCTTACAGCAGCGTTCCAGTACCTGGAGGGGGCTACAGGAGAGCCGAGGAGGGACTTTAGACAAGGGCTTGTAGTGATAGGATGAGAAGGAATGGCTTTGAGCTGGCAGAGGGGACACTGAGACTGGAGATTAGGAAGAAATTCTTTGTAGTGAGGGTGGTGAGACACTGGCACAGGTTGCCCAGGGAGGCTGTGGATGCTCTCTCCCTGGAGGTGTTCAAGGCCACGTTGGATGAGGCCTTGAGCAAGTTGTTCTGGTGGGAGATGTCTCTGCCTATTGCAGGGGGATTGAAACTGGATGAGCTTTACGTTCCCTTCCGACCCAAATCATTCTCTGATTCTATGATACAGAAGGTTTCAACATGCTGACTTGACTGCAAGAGGAGCACGGAGCTCAGTCCCCAACTCTTGCTTGTAAAATTGCCAGTAAGGATCATAGAACCATAGAATGACCTGGATTGGAAGGGACCTCCAAAAGTCATCCAGCCCAACCCTCCCTGCAGTCAGCAGGGACATCCTCAGCTAGATCAGGTTGCCTAGACCCATGATGAGACTACATTGACCTGGAGGTGGAAAATATCCTAGCACCCAGTTTCTTTTCAAAATCCTGGCTGCCTGTTCCTTTCCCCCACTTTCTGTTATTGTTGCTTTCTCCTTGCTCTGTGTTCTTTGGTTTTCAAGCAGCAGGAAAGAAAAAAATCTCCCTTAATTTGCTCTGACTTTTGCCTGAGTAACTAATGCATTGTATGCTGTGAAATCTATTAAAGCCCTGCACTTGGAATAGAGAGAATGTGGACAAACTGACTCACTCTTGATCCTGTGGAGCAGGGAGCACAGTGGATCCTGTGGAGCAGGGAGCACACTTGGTCCTGTGGAGCAGGGAGCACACTTTCCCCTCTACCCTGCTGTCAGCTGTGCAATCAGCCAGGCCCTGTGGGGAGGCGGGGGGGAGTCCCTGCTGTCTCTTCCTTCATCATGGTGGCATCTCTCAGGGGGCCTGCACCGAATCTGCTCAGATGAGCTGTGTTCCACATTAGTGACAGGAGCTGCCTGTCTCTCAGGAGTACATGATGCCATGGTGCTGCTTCCTGTTTGAGCAAAATCAGGGCTTTAATTGCAGGGAATTTTTTTTTCATTACCTGTTAATTGATAAATCATGCTCGCAGGTCTGTGAAACGAGCCACATTGCGACTAATCTTCCAGGTTTCTCTTCCTCCTCCCTCAGAAGCAGGATGCATCCAGGACTGGGAACAGAGCACTGGTGGCAGGGGAAAGCCTCCACCCCCGCCCAAAGCACCCTTGAGCAGCTCTTGATGCGTGCAGAGCTGGCTCAGGAGCCTGTGCCTTCCCCTGCTATAGGTCACAGCATCGTTAAGGTTGGAGCTCAGGTGATGGAGCCTCAGCTGAGAGGCTCTGCCCCCCCTGCCATCCTGGCACAGCAGCAGAGGCAGGTTTCTCAGCCCTGTCTCCCAGGCTTGTTCTCAGCTGCCTGGGCTTTGGGCAGACCACAGGCTGCTGTGGCTTGGCATGGGCTTGGCTAGAGGCAGCAGCAGATCTGGAAGAGGGAAAGGTGAATTCCAAGTCACCTTCATGCACCTGCGTGGGTAAGTGCAGCTCCTTTTGTTCAGGGCAGCCACAGCCACAGGTCAGGCCTTTGATCTAAAATCAACAACACAAACTGAGCTGGGCATTAAAGCCTCCATCTTCAGCAGGCACATGAAACATGAATTATTTTTTTTTCTTTAAGATCTCTTTTGTCATTTCTGTCCTTTTTTATTCTTGCTTCTATTGCAAGTAGCAAGAGGCCACCGTCTTGGGAGGAACAGTAAAAATCCTGAGTATAGTGAAATAATTTAGCTGATAATTCCCCACTGTATAATTTTCTACGCTTCCTGCTAGCTGACCTTGTGGGCTCCTGTCAGGTTGCTAAGGGAAATCCAGCAGGACTCCTGCTCTGCTCCTCTACTTTAAAAAAAGTATTACAGGAAATGGAGGCATGTTTGTGTCAGCTTCGTTATGTGCCTGTTTGATCAAGTGGCATTCTCTAACCCTTTCCCTTGCTTTGCTTTTCTTTGGGGGAGGGGAGGGGGAAAGCTTTCTTAAAATCCTAATGATGGCTCCATAGAGAGGAGCTGCTCCCAGCTCATCTCTTGGGATTCTGAACATCAGAGGATCACCAAAAATCAGGGATCTGCGATGTGTGTGTGCAGGAAAGGTAGAGAGCACAACCGGGGCAATGGAGGGAAGGGTCGGTAGGTGTTGTAGGAAAGTGGTCATGCCCCTGTACTCTGCACTGGTGAGGCCACAGCTTCAGTACTGGGGTCAGGTTTTGGCCTCCTACTAGGAGAAAGACATTGAGGGGCTGGAGCAGGTCCAGAAAAGAGCAACCAACCTGGGGAAGGGTCTGGAGAACAGGACTAGGGAGCAGCTGAGGGAGCTGGGAGTGTGCAGTGTGGGGAAGAGGAGGCTCAGGAGAGACTTCATTGCTCTCTGCAGCTCCCTGAGAGGAGGTTGCAGTGAGGTGAGGGTTGGGCTCTGCTGCCTAGTATCAAGCTATAGAACAAGAGGAGCTGGCCTGAAATTGTGCCAGCAGAGGGTTAGGTTGGAGATGAGGAAAAATGTCTTTGGTGCAAGAGTGGTCAGGGATTGGAAGAGGCTGCCCAGGTTGGTGGTGGAGTCCCCATCCCTGGAGGTGTTCAAGAAACCTGTGGCCATGGCACTTTGAGACACGTTTTAGTGGCCATGGTGGTGCTGGGCTGATGGTTGGACTGGATGAGCTTAGAGGTCTTGTCTGACTGAAACAATTCTGTGATTCTATGAAGCCAGTGGAGTTGTGCCCAGGGCTGCCTGTCTGGTGCCTTCATGCTTAGGTAGGTGCGTTGGATCCACTGAACAAAGATAATACTGAGGAATGGGAACATTAAGGCTACCAGTGCCAGGCCATCCCACCTTGCTAGCATGAGTACAGCTGTTAAGATCTCCTCAGCATTTGATGACTTGTGCACAAATGAGTTGACATTCACATTCCAGTTTTCAGCAGACAAATGTTCCCCACAAAAACACATCTGCCGTGGGTGGTGCTTTCAGTGGCTGCAGCACAGCAGAGAAGGCAGGGGCTGGCTGCACAAAGGATAGCTGCAGGTGATGTGGAGTTGGCTCTGTAGCACTTTGAGGTGGTCCCTCTGCGGGCTGAGGAGGCTTGGATGGGAAGCAGGGGCAGGAGGCTCGCGCTGCTGCTGCCCGAGCTGTGCCTGGTGTGCAGAGAAATTGAAATCCTTGCTCGCCAGGGCTATCAATCTGGCACCTTTGACATCCCACAAAAATAAATGAATCCATTGGAATGGGTTTGGCTCATGCTGCAGTTTTTACTGCCATGGTAACTGTACAAATAAAACTTCAGAGCTGGGCTGTGCTGTGGTGCCATGATGTGCCCGGGGTTGGAATTTCACCTTCTGGGCTCTGAGCTCTGCTTTCCTTTTTATTTTTTAGCATCCTTTAGGTTTTCCAACTTCTAATGGCAGAGGTCCCTTTGGACCTGATGCTGGGCCAGGGAAACCAGGCTCAGCTGAGGATCCCAGATTGTCCCTGTGGCCTCTAACCATGCTAGAGGGTAGTCAAGGTGACTCATGAGGTGCTTTGGCATGAGAGGCACTGCAAGCAGGTGCAGCCGTTGCTTCCGCTGTGATTTTCCCTGACCTAGGAAAGTTTCCCTGTGCAACTTGCACAGGGAATAACAGACCATTGATTGGTGTCTGACTTGTTTGTAGGTAATTATAGGCCATTGATCCAGCAGAGCTATGGCACTGTAAGCTCTGCAGCCCTCATTACCTCTGACCCGGTGACAGCAGCATCAAGGCATTGGAAAACTCATCCAGAGCAGAGTGGTACCTGAAGTGTTTGTCTGCTGTAGGGAAAGCCAAGGTGAAATGGTCACTTGTAAGTTTTAGCAGGCTGCAGGTGATAACTTTGCAGCCCAACAGAGAACCCAATTGCATGGTAGGAATCCTTGGGACAAGGGAGCTGCCTGCACTGTCCCACCTTTTGTAAGCTGGTGGCTTTAGAGCAGGAATTGCATCAGAATCACACAGACTCCAGCATGGTCAGGCTTGGAAGTGATCTCTGAAAACCATCAAGTCCAACTCCCTGCTGGAGCAGGGTGACCCTGAGTAGACCACACAGGAACACATCCAGGTGGGTTTGGAATGCCTGCAGAGATAGAGACTCCACAAGCTGTCTGGGCAGCCTGGTTCAGTGCTCTGCCAGCCTCAGAGTGAAGAATGTTCTCCTTATAGAATAGAATCATAGAATCAGAGAGTAGTTTAGGTCAGAAGGGACCTCAAAGCTCAGCCAGTCCCAAGCCCCTTTTCCATAGGCAGGGATACCTCCCACTGGAACAGGTTGCTCAAGCCCTCACCCAGCCTCCACACAGGTTGTGGATCACAGAATGTGATCAAAGATGACATTGGGTGATTCTGTGCTCCACAACCTCCCTGGACAACCTGTGCCAGTGTCTCACCACCCTCACTGCAAACAACTTCCTCCTAACATCCAGTTTCAGTCTCCCATCTGCCAGTGTAAAACCATTCCTCCTCCTCCTGTCCTTCCAAGCCCTTGTCAGTAGTCCCTCCCCAGCCCTCCTGGAGCCCCCTTCAGATCCTGCAAGGCCACTCCAAGGTCTGCTGGCAGCCTTCTCTTCTGCAGGCTGCAGAGACCCAACTCTCTCAGCCTGTCCTCAGAGCAGAGCTGCTGCAGCCCTCTCAGCATCTTGGTGGCCTCCTCTGCACTGGCTCCAACAGTTCCAAGCTTGCACCAACCAAACTTTCCACCAACATGTTTAGGTGTTCCAGTTGGCATCCACTGCCTGCCTGTTGTCTCAGCTGTCACAGGAGGATGCAGTAGTACTGAAGCTCAGGTGTCACTGGCCTGTGGCACCAAGATGGGAACATGACACTGCTTTGGATTCCACCCTTTTAAAATTCAGCAGTGGTAGCAAATGATGTCTGCTATGGATTAAACACGAGCATTTTTTTGATCTACATTCAATTGCATTCCCCAGAATTTTTATCAATAAGCCCAAGATTTATAGGCATTGATTTTGCAGGGACTTTTAACAGCAGAATAAAAAGGGCCCTCAAGGATCGAACTCCAAAACTATTGCTCTTGCAGAAATCAGGCACTTTGTATTAGTGAAAGTGGCAAATCTTGGATCAAAGCAGCCTAGGCAGTGAGTTGTCACTGAGATCATTTTGGGATGTGTGTGGTGCTGTTAATTAATGTTTGCTTTTAGAGAAAAGTAAACTCTGTAAGTAGCTGTTTGGGTTCCTTGTGGTTTGTCTGCTCTGTTCATCCTCCATGGGTCCAGTCTCACAGCCCCAGGCACAGTCTCAAGCAGCACTGTGGAAGTTAGAGGAGTTTGCTTATAGAACCACAGCATCACTAAGGTTGGAAAAGACTTTTGAGATCATCAAGTCCAACCATAACTCAACCACCAAACTATGTCCTGGAGCACCACATTAATACCTCCCTGAACATCTCCAGGGACACCTCCCACTAGTCCAGCTTGCTCAAGGCCTCATCCAGTCTGGCTGTCAACACTTCCAAGCTTGAATCCTCCACAGCATCTCTGGGCAACCTGTTCCAGTGCCTCACCACCCTCTTGGGGAGGAATTGCTTCCTGGTGCCTAACCTACAGCTGGCTTCTTCCAGCTTGAAGCCCTCACCCCTCATCCCAGCAGTTCTCCTTTTTTTTTTTTTTTTTTTTACCTCTTTATTACCACTCATTTTTCCTTTTCCACCAGCACCTGCATTCATAAATAAAGGAAAATATTGTAGCTGCCAGGAAGGATTACAAAAGGCACTTGCTTTCATGTCAGCTTCCATTATTGTGAGCAGGTTGTGTAAGGGCACCCAGCCTGCTGCACTGGCATCTGCCTCTGCTTTGTCCTCACACCCAGATTTGAATCCATTTGATGTTAGTGGTGGATTTTTGTTTGCTGCAGCTGACAGGATAGCAAAGCTGCCCCATAAGCCTAGCTGCTGGGCTGCCCTTCTCCCAGTTCAAAGCACAGAGGTGTGCACTGGCAAAAAGTGATGGGAGACAGAGGGCATTCCGTGAGGGCGTGTTTGGAACATGATTTTCAGTGGCACCAAGTTTAGGCAGCCCCCATGAACACAACCTCTGACAGAGCAGGTCAGGAGGTGAATCCTGGCATCTGACACACTCTGCACTGGTAACTGTCTCTAAAAGGAAAAATTAGCAGCTTGTTCTACCTGGTAATGGGCTGCAATCACAGAATCACAGAGTGCATTGGGTTGGAATCTCAAAGGTCCTCTTGACCAACTCCCCTGCAGTGAGCAGGAATGAGGTTGCTCAGACCCCCATCAAGTCTGACCTCAACCACATCTCTGGGCAACCTGTTCCAGTATCTCACCACTCTCATTGTGCAGAACTTTCTGCTAGTGCTGAACCTACATCTATCCTGCTCCAGTTCCAAACCATTGCCCCTCGTCCTGTGCCCCTAAACAGTCCCTCCCCGGCTCTGCTCTAGCCCCTTCAGGTACTGGAAGGCTGTTCTAAGAGCTCCCCAGAACCTTCTCTTCTCAAGGCTGATCAGCCCCAAGCCTCTCAGCCTGTCCCCATACAGGAGCTTCTCCAGCCCTCTGATCATCTCCATGGCCTCCTCTGAACCAGCAGTTCCCTGTCCTTCTTGTGCTGGGAGCACCAGAACTGGGCACAGCACTGCAGGTAGGGTCTCAGGAGAGGAGAGCAGAGGAGGAGAATCCTCTCCCTCATCCTTCTGCTCACACTGCTTTCATCATCATCTTTTGATCATAGGAGTGAATAACAGAAGTCCCTCTGTCGCCCGAGAGAGCCTGAGGTTCCACATCCATAGAAGCACCACCGCCAGCAGTGTGCTTTTCTTCCACTCCAGGCTGCTGTGTGGGTGTTTTCCCCTGACAGAGAGGTGCCTGGCTCAGATGGGCACAGAGGCTGTCATTTGTGCATCCATTTGGTGTCTGCATCTTCTCAGCTCGTGGCATTGTCTCCTCTTGTTGCCCGAGAAGCTGAAACATTGACAGGCAGTGTGTTCACTTTTTCCTTTTATTGCAGTAATTTATAAGATATTTTAGCTAACAGGAGGACGGCCCAAGGGGGCATTCTCATGTTAATTACCAAATGTGGGCTTGTCAAAATCAAATAGCTTCAGGAGTAATGCAAGCAACACTGCATCATTAGGTTGTTTGGCCCTCAACCCCAATATTAGCTTATGGAAGAAGGGGGAGGGGGAATAAATAAACAAAACAAACCCAAACGACTTTTGTGATTGAGCTTCGAAATAAAAGAATAATCCTCAAGCTGGAGGCCTCTGAGGTTATCAGGTAAAGACCTCTGAGATCATCAAGTCCTCTTCTTTGAGTGGAAGAGGGATAGAAAGGAGAGTGTCAGTAATGGACTGAGTGGGGTTCAGATAACCTGGTGTACTTTTAGTCTTTTCTTATATTCAGCCAAAAATCTAAAAGATCTGTCACAGTGGTGATTGCCACTTTCTGACACTTCACATCCAGTCCAACCCTTCTCTAACTCTGCCAGGGCCGGGGCTAAGCCATGGCCCTCAGCACCACATCTCTGCCTCTCTGAAACGCCTCCGGGGATGAGGATTCAACTACCTCCCGGGGCAGCCTGTGCCAGGCTTTGAGAGCCCTTTCAGGGAAGAAGTTTCTTTTGTTGTCTAACCTAAACCTCCCCTGGTGCAACTCGAGGCCATTTCCTCTTACCCTATCACTTGTTACTATGATCTCACTCCAATCTCCTTTCAGCCTGTGAAAATCTAAGCCCTCCTGCTAAGCAAAAGTGGTGAGAAAGGCTCTAAGTAGTCACTGGTACCTGAATGGCTGATATAGACAATTATTCTCCAAATAAACAGCAGAAGATAAGCCCTAATAATACTTTGGCCAGTGTACTTCCACAGAATTTCCTGTGTTCTGTGGAGGAGCAGAACTATCCTGGTTGATCTGAGCAGAGCTTTAACCATCTGTCTAGAAGATGCTTAGGTAGGACACTTCCAGTCCAAATCAGAGAGGATGAGGATTTCTGGGTGTGCCTACCCTGGTAGCTGAGTATGGATGATTCAGGCTGCAGCCTGGCACCCTGGGACTCTGTGATCCTTGTGAGTTTTCAGTGAGGGTGAATCACCCCTTGAATCCAAACTGAGTAACAGCCCAGAGCCAAAGGTAACTTTTGGAGCCAAACTTCTTCTTAGGCATTTTTAGATCATTGGTTCCTTACACTGACAGAGCAACTGTACTCTCTGTAGGAGAGACCTGGGTTTGACTCTGAGGTTTTATTGTGTGTCCTGTCACTTCCAGAAATTCAGGGAGCATCACAGGCTGAAATTCAAGCAGAAAAGATTCATTATTCTTTGAGACTGCTACTCAAAACTTGATGGTGACTCTTGCAAATTGACTCTGACAGGTAGCTATCAAACACTCCTCTATCTCTTTTAGAGCCTCTGCAGCCACAAGAAATCTGCCTGGGTCTGACTAGATCCTGAAAAGAATTGCTCACAGCCAGAAACACTTGACTCCATCACCTGAAGCAAACAACCTGGATTAACCAGCTTGTTAACCACCTGTTTTCCTCGACTCTTTGCACAGTTAGAGCAGATTTCAAATGCGCTTTTCCTTGTGATCAATAGATTCAGAACTGGGCTTAATCCACTGGCATTTCAGCCATCATCCTTTCTGCTTCGTTACTTCGAGGTCATCTAAACTGTACAGCGGAGCTGATCCTGCCTTAAGGCGGGAGGATGCTCTAGGTGACCTTTGAAGGTTCCTTCCAACTCTATTTTCAATGATTCTACAGTAAGATCTGTCAAGACAAAATAGATGAGCAGGTACTTAAGGGTATTTAGGGTATATCTTCATCATTAATATGATTTGAGACCTGTGCAGCTTTTCCTGCTTAGATCCATAACAGTCGATTTTGACTTTTAGGAGGTGCTTGTGGAAAAGGAAAATGTCTCTGCAATGCTCAGTTCCTCCCACAAAAAAAATAAAAGGGAAAGCCAGAAAAAGAGACAGGGATAGCTGGCATGTGGCAAAGGCACATCTCCTGCTTTGTGTCCTGTGCTACCACACAGCCCAGATCAGAAATGTGTGTGGCCAGCTACACAGGGTGCGCCACGGGCCGGGGGGGATCTGTGCATCAGTGCATTAGGAATCTGCTGGTGTGGCAAGTGCAGTAGCACAGAGTGATGAGTGCAGAAGGCTTCAGTCTTGCAGTGAGGTGCCCTGTGCACAAACGCTGCTTGCTAGGTCAAGCCTCGCATTTATAATGGATATTCTTCAGCCAGCACAGTCTGGAGGTTGAAGATTTCCTCTGTTGGAGGCCAGATGTGTACATCCTGAGCTCACGGTGTCCTCCAGCCTCTCTCTCAGCTTGGGCCAAGCAGTGCTCCCAGCTGCGGCAATTACCAAAGGGAGCTTTGGTGGTGACAGCAGGAGGGAAATGAAGACTCCGAGAGGGCTCCTGTGCAGCCTGTTCATGGTGATGCTGTTGTCTAGGGTCAGCTGAAGTCAGCAGGTCAGGTCCAGGCTTCTACAGTAAGCTGATGGAGAAACTCTGTGGCTGTAAGGGATTTAAATGGGAACACTGTCAGGCTGAGTGTTCCCGTTGAGCTCAATTTGCTTGGTGGATTGTCAGCGGCGAGAAAGTCTCGAATGCAGCCCAACCCGAGGTCATTAGGGGCTTTAAAAGATTACAGTCAGGACCTTGAATTGTGCCTAGTGATAAACGGGGCATTAGCAGGGTATGAGCAGCTCACAATGGCTTTCTGCAGTAGGACTCCATATACAAAAGCATTAAGAATACTGCTTAGATGAAAATTTGCTCCCTTTGGTTGAAGGAAAGCAAGGGAGGGAGAAGGCAGTAGGAGAGAAACATGGGAAGTTTCTGTGCTTAAGCCACTTAGTGAGCTGAGATGGCTAAGAGGAGACAGAGTCATCTCCTTTAAATTAATAGAGCAAATGTGGTCACCTGAATCTACTTATAACAGTAGATCTAACGTTCAAAATGAGAACTCAACCCCTAGTAAATAAAGAGCACAGAAATATTCATGTAGATGCATGTTTTTGTCAGCAGTTTCACCAGAGAACCTCCAGATTTGAGTGGGCTTTTACACATAGGAGGGGGGACAAGGTAGCAAACCTCACATAACCCCTCCTCATAGTTTCCACCTTCAGTTTTGAAGTCTTCCAGTGCTCATTGTTCTCAGTCCAGATGTATCAGCAGCTTACACTAATGCCAGGTTTACTCTTCAGCACCAACATGCCATATTTTGAGATGCTGAGTGTTTGCAGTTTGTGGTTGCACACACCTGAAGGTGCAGCAGGGTGATCACACCCTTGGACAGAGGAGGAAAAGGTCTGCTAAGGGAAGGGCAGCCCAGCAGTGAGGGGCACATGCATGTGCCCAAGTGCTTGTGTGTGCAGAGGTGATGAGCATTAGGTTACAAAGGGAATGAACTACTGCCTGGTTAGCAGCTCCAGGGGATACCTCCATACTGAAATCTGTCTCTTCTGAGCTCCCATCATACTGGAGGTGTAGAATTGCTCACCCACAAAGCTGCTCTAAGCTGTAACACTGTAGTGAGCCCAGGGACCCTGTGCAACCTTACTTGGTGCATTCCTTAAAACAAGGAGTCTTTGACAAAGGGTAGTTGGTGAAAAGGATGTTGTAGTGTGGAGGGGGGCTGTGGGCAGCTGCATTTCAAGTCTCCTCCTTTTGGAGATCCATGTTTTATTGACCCTGATTCATTTGTAGAAGAAAAATAAACACAACTCCAGAACTGAACATCTTTCAAAACAGGGTTGGAGGAATTGAACGGAGACTGACAGGAGTGCTTAGCACTGTGGATATCTATATTCTGTCTTGCCAAAGGGTAAATAGAGGACATTCGTTTGTTCATCAGCTTCCAAATCTCCTCTCTCTCCCTCCCGAAGGGGGGGAGGGAAGGAAAAATAATTTGGAGAAGGGGGTTTGAATACTTCATATTCTCTTTTGCCCATTTCTAGCAGAGCCAGGCATGAACAATTAAATCCAGGGCTTCCCTGTGGTCTGTGAATAACAGAGCGCAGTGCTGGCCATCAGGGCACAAAGGCAGACAACAAAAGGGGCTTTTTTATTTTTTGTTTACCCTTCAGGACACTGTTTACCTTATCACTGAAGGGGAAGTTATCATCTCATCCCTTTTGGAAATTGTGCTGGGTTGATTCTGTACCTCCAGGTATCGGCCTGGCTAGTGATGAAGTGGGCATGTCAGCCAGGGGTTAGGGGAGTCATACTGGGAGCTGTTGCTCTCACTCTCCTGTCTCACTCCCTCATCTTTCCCTCTGCCTCTTGCTCCTTCTCTGTCAAACCATTTTCTCTCAGCCAGAATGATTTTTTTTCTTCTTTCTTTTTTTTTTTTCCTTCTTCTTCTCCCCTCCTCATTCCCCCTCCCCTCTAAATTTACTTCACAGCAGATTGTCTTGTAGTAAATCACCCAAAACCCAAATAGCACTAAAGCATTCTGATACAACATTAGCATTTGCTTAACAAGCACAAGATAAACATTAAACAAAGAACTGCATTTCTTTATTAGAGGCTGCAAGATACATAATCCATGAGCACAAGAAACATGGGACCCAGTGGATATGCAGATGTGTGTTATTTCATTGGCGCTGGGCGGCCTTGTTAGGAAAGGTTTTCATCTGAAGGCTCGGGGGTGGATGGTTGGGGCTGTCCCTGGTGGGGCTGTAACTAGATACGGAGACTGTTGCGAGCTAGGTCGGGCTCCCTGGTGGATGCGCTGATTGGACAGCCCGAGGAAAACTTGGGAAGCATCAGGAAGTGAACTCAATCACCTTGGGGATGAGAGGGGAGAACCAGATGAAGGCATTTGACTTCTTTTGTAACTCCCACTAAGGACAGATTGCCAGCGCGCTCCAGCCTCCATAACTGCAAATCAGGCCCCTTCCCCGGCGCCGATTTCATTAGAATGGCCAGCATGGTGCAAAGAGGAGGGAGGAAAAAAGGTTAGACACAGTCATTTTACAGGCAGGCGGGTACAAAAAAAATCTGCATAATTAAGCAGTCAAGGCTGCTAATAGGGGAGTTTATATGCTCTGGGACCAGGCAAGGGCAGCACATATGGATATAGCACTGGATATTAAATCTACGGCATGCAGACTTACTTCTGGGCCCTTGGAGAAAAGGCTAATTATAGAGAGAGGAATTGTGTTTACTGGTCTGTCTTGGGCAAAGATGTCGAGAGAAGTGCAACCAAGTTTTTTTGCAGTTAGACATGAACAGTCTGTTAATAGAGATATCAAAAAGCCCTGTGCTGGTGCCTGCTTCGCATCTCACCAACGGGCGAGACCCCCTTCTCCTGGTGAGACAGGAGGGGGAAGCACATCCACGTAGGTATTCCTGATGCAGGATGCGGATGTGATCATTATCAAATCGCTGGAATTGCATCTGGCCCCGGCCCTGTGTCATCAATAAATCACAGCCAGCAGTTTACCCCAGTTTAGCTGCGCCCATCTGAGGATGTCAGCGCTGCTGGGTACAAGCTGCAAGTCAGCATCTGGGCACAAATGGGTGATGTGAATGGAAGCTGTGCCGGGCAGGCCTGAGCAGTTAGGGGAAGGCAATGTTTATGTAACAAGTCCTGACGTGGTGGACATTAACATTTCATAATGCAGATCAAAGGTATGGCGAGGACCCAAGAGCCCTCAGTCGGAGGCCCCTAGCAACTTGTCTGGTATGCTCCATGAGATGATTTCTCCAAATTAGAAAGGCTTGGACTCTTCTTTATCCCTATAGGTAGCTAGAGTCCTTTTTTTTTTTTATATACTTTTCAAAGTGATTAACCTTTTTCTAGCTCCCTGCCCACTCCCCAGGGAAAGAAGTGTCATGTTTCACTGAAGGCAGAAGGCCATTATCATGAAACAGAGCCTCACATCCATAGCTGGGATGGGAGCCCAGCACCCACTGCCTGTTTTGCTGCTTTAGGCCTTTGGGGTTTTTTTGTGTTTTGATGGAACATGCCAAGCTCTGCTATCATGGGCAGCCTGTTCTGGAGTCCTGGAATGCAAGACTCTGCTGTGAGGGCCTCATTCAGCATGGTGTCAGAGCCACATGAGATGCTGGGCATCATGAGGCATCATGGAGTGTGCAGGGTGGGACCCTTTGCTTGACTTCCTTTGTTTCATGGGTGGGGAAAAAAACAAACCAGCACTTAGCAAATTTAGAATAATAGATTCGTGGGATGGCTTTGGTTAGAAAAGACCTTCATGATCGTCCAGTCCAACCATTCTCTAACTCTGCCAAGTTTGGTGCTAAACCTTGTTCCTCACACATCACCACAGCTTTGGAACACCTCCAGGGATGGTGATTCAACCACCTGTGTCTGTGTCTTACCACCCTCATGGTGGGGAGGATTAGTGAAAGTCGTATGCCATCATTTTTGCCATGTGTTGGTGAGGAAATCTGCCTCAAACATTGGCAGGGTGTCTGTAACGATGGCTTTAAAGCATCAGGATTGCCCCTTGTGAAGCACAGTCTGGGCAGGGTTTGCTACCAGTTTATGTGTCAGCAGCAGGTACCTGTGGAAGATGCTTGCTGCCAGGCCTGCTTCAGGAGTAAGTTACAGTTGCCAGAAGAGGGAAGAACTTCCTGCTAGCGAGAGCAAGCAGATAACCTGTCAATAGTGATGATCTAATGGCAGTCTCCAAGCTGTGCTGTGTCATCAGCCAGCTGTCAATCCCACCAGCCTGTCTCAAAAGCACTAATTGTTGTGATAGCATCAGTGTGAAAGCTGCTAAGTAAAAAAGACCAGAGTCCCTCGGTGCTCCTTTGTCAGAGATAGGTTGAGGATCAAAGTTCAACTTGGCTCAACTGGATTTCGGTTTTGCTTGCATAGATACCTGTTAACACATTGCTGAGCACCTAATTGTAGCTGGTTGCAGCTGCAGTTATTTTGCTGGTAAAAGACAGCAATCGAGCTAACTGCATTCTCCTTCAGAAAAGGTATTTGCCAGCTCCTTATAAAAGCATCTCCTCTTCTCCTGTGCAGCCCCATTAGGCTTGGGTCAGGGGGAAAATGCCTAATCCTCATTCCAGCTGATATTAGAGACTTTTCTCTGGCTGTGGTTTAAAGAGCAATTCAACACTTGGGGCATAATCCTGCTTAAGTAGGGGTTCAGGCATCATTTCTCTATGCAATTTGAAATGCATATGCATGTCTGCTTTGCTGGAACACGTGTCCATGCTGCTGCCCTTTTGCCAGTGCTTGACTGTTAGGTCCTGCAAAAGAGCAGAAAGTATTTCTCCTTCTCTTTTGATTAGGACCTTCAAAGGCAGAAATAATACCTGTGTTTAGATAGAGTCTAATGTGACACTGGCATCAGAAGAGATACAGAATTACAACCAGCAGACACCTGTCACTAATGTTCTCTCAATATTCCTCCACTGTTATTTTTGGCTCTCCTTTTCACTCCGTTAATCCACCCATTCCCATCTTCCAAATCCCTCTGCTGTTTTTTCCTTCTCATCATCTCAGAGGTCTTCCCTCTTCTTCCCACCTCTACAGCCAGTTCTGTCATTAGAAGCCAGGCTACACTGCACTTCAGCCAGGTTGCTTTTCCTCGGACTGGGCAGCTGCAGCCACCAGGCTGGGTTTGGGTACTGAATTTTGTGGTTTACTTACAGTTAACTCATGCCAAGTGCAAGTGTCTTGTGATCACTTTCAAGGGCTTCTGCCCAACCCAGTGGCACTTTGGGGCATGCTGTAATGGCCATGGTGCTGTTGGGTTGATGGTTGGACTTGATGATCTTAGAGGTCTTTTCCAACCAAACCCATTTTGTGGTTCTAACCCTGCTTACGCTTCCTTGCTGAGATTTCTGTCCCCCTACCTTTGTGCTCTTCTAGTGCTCACAGCTTTGAACAACTATTTCTGGAGTCACATCCAATGTCCCATTATCTTTTGCCACAGGGCTCTTGTGCTCTGAAGAAATGCTGTCAGCACCCTGCACAGCTCTACCTTGTCCAGCTTTGTGCCCTCTTCAGCATCTGCCTTCTGTCAGGCTCGCCTGGAGTGATTGTTTCAGAGAAAAGGACACAAATCCGTGTACCTTACTCAGTGTTCCCAGTCACATTCTTTGCTGGCTGCATGTCCTCACATGGAGAGGTTCTCTGGGCTGGGGCCACCTGCCTGGCACACAGCACAAGCTGCAGGGAACGGGTGGCAGGGGCAGGTGACAAAATATTCTGCTGCTTTTCTCCTTCCTTCCACCTCTGACAGATTACCCCCACAGAGCCACGTACCTGCCCACATCTCTTTTGTTCTCAGATACCTTCAGATGGTCTAGAAAAAATAGACTTTTAAGAAGCCTCGAGTGACTGGGCACCGAGGATTGGGCAAATGTTATGCAATCAGGAGGATCTGGGACTCGATCCTGCAGATACTGAGGGCATTTTGCAGAGCAGAGAGGCAGGAGAGCAGAGGCTATATTTATCCTGGTTGGCAACACCAGGGACACGGAAACAATTGACCCCTTTGTTTCTATTTCTCCCCACTTTTGCAACCCTGCCAAGCCTAATTTAGCATCTGCACTCACCTTCCCTGAAGGCAGTGCAGTCTTTTACATGTCTGGAAAGTGTTTTCCCAGAAAGCCACATGTCAGCTGGCACAGGGAGAGCTCTCCTGGAGCAGCGGTGTGGGAGCTGCCCGCTGTGGATCCTTGCTGCTGCTCCAGGTGCGCCTCAGGAGACTTCTGCAGCCTGCAGGATGCATTGTTCTCAAGTGTCTAAAGGGCCTCTGGGCACAAAGTGTGGAGCCCTTCAGAGCCGCCCAGCGCCTGCGAAGGCAGCAGGAGAGGTGCAGCCACGGGGAACATGCCAGGCTGGGGCTGAAGAGCCGCGGATGTCAGCGGCACCAGTGAAGAGGATCACTTCTCTGGCTGGGTGAAATGGATGCTAAAAATACACAGTGCCCAGCCAGTCCTCCTGCTCGCTGCTGCAGCCCAGCTGCCGAGCCAGGGACTTTTATCTGCATTTGTGACACATCCTGCATTAAATAAATAAATAAGTAAAGCAGGGAGCGCAGAGTAGATGCAGTTTACTGCCAGGGTGGAACTTGGCACTCCTGTCAGGGGACCTTTTTGTAATGTTTGTAGTGTGCTGCTATCGTGCTTTAGCAAAGAAAAATGTCACTGCTGGGCTTTATTTTTAACAGGCTTTTTTTAAAAGCATCAATTAATGCAAGCAGATCTTCCTGGGTTTTTATTTATATTTGGGTGAAAGCAGCAAGGGGGCTTGGGAGGGGCAGTGTGCATGGGCAGGGGGCAGAGGGGGCTGACAGGGAAGTTTCTTCTGCAGTCCCACAGCAGAGAGATGGGCTTGAGCTTCAAGGTGTGTAGCTGCAGGTGGGCACCTATCATCTGTGGAGTTGAGAAGCCAAGCTGCCTAGAGAAACCAAGCTGCCTTTGAATGTGTCATTTGTGTAGCAGCTTACCAAAAAAATCTGTTGCAAAGCTTGCAGCCCAGGTTACAGAATCACAGAAACATTCAGGTTGGCATTAGTATGGCCAGCAGGGCAAGGGAGGGGATTCTGCCCCTTGGCTCTGCTCTCCTCACACCCCACCTGCAGCACTGTCTGCAGCTCTGCAGCCCCCAGCACAAGCAGCACATGCAAGTGTTGGAGCCATTGCAGAGGAGGCCACCAAGGTGCTGAGAGGGCTGCAGCAGCTCTGCTGTGAGCACAGGCTGAGAGAGTTGGGTCTCTGCAGCCTGCAGAAGACCTGCCAGGAGACCTTGGAGTGGCCTTGCAGGATCTGAAGGGGCTCCAGGAGGGCTGAGGGGGACTATTGACAAGGTCTGGTAATGCCAGGAGGTGGAGGTGGAATGTGTTTGAAGTGGCAGAGAGGAGGTTTAAAGTGGATGTTAGGAGGAAGTTGTTTGCAGTGAGGGTGGTGAGACAGTGGCACAGGTTGCCCAGGGAGGTTGTGGCTGCTCCCTCCCTGGAGGTGTTCAAGGCCAGGTTGTATGAGTCCTTGAGTGACCTGTTCTAGTGGGTGTCCCTGCCTATGGCACAGTGGAGTTGGAACTGGATGAGCTTTGAGGTCCCTTCCAACCTAAACCATTCTGTGATTCTATGGAAAAAACCCTCAGGATCACCAAGTCCAACTGATCAGGTCACCATAAGAAGTGACATTTGTCACTTATTGCATGAGCCCTGTAAGAGTTGCATGTTTATAGAGATGTGCAGGTGAGTGGCAGGAAGCTGGAGCCAGGCTCTGCTGGGTGATGCTCACTGACAGCACAAGAGGCAGTGGTGGAAGCTGAGGCATAGGAAGTTTCATTTAAACCTGAAGAGAATTTTTTTTCCCTGTGAGGATGACAGAGCCCTGGCACAGGCTGCCCCNCAGGCTGCCCAGAGAGGTTGTGGAGTCTCCCTCTCTGGAGCCTTTCCAGCCCTGTCTGGATGTGTTCCTGTGTGACCTGCCCTAGGTGTTGCTGCTCTGGCAGGAGGGGTTGGACTGGATGATCTCTGGAGGTCCCTTCCAACCCCTGACATCCTGTGATTCTGTGATCCTCCCCCCCCCCCCACACCCCCTGTTTTGTTCTTTTTTTTTTTTCCTTCTAAACCACCTCAGTTTTTCCAGATATGGCTACAGGGGCAACACTTCTCCTTGACCTTATTTTCTGTTATTCAAATCCTGCCTTGTGTTGAATCCCTCAGCTCACCTCCAGGTTTAATAAATTAAAAGATGCTTCTTGAGTGAGATGAAGGAGGCAACTGAAGGGGCTGGGGGATATATTCTATTTGCTTTACATCTTTGCAGCTCCAATGCTTGTTTTGCCCACTTTGCTTGCAAAAAGACTGTCAAGTAAGCACAATGTGCTGAGCTCAGTGCAGAAACTTGCTGCCTGCGAGGTTTGTGATGGAGACACTTTGCTTTTAATGGCATCAGGCTCCCAAACAATGCCTCTCTAGCTTCCAAATTGAAAGGAACAGGAGAGTTCAGTGCACAGCTTGTACAGTTCTGTTAAGAAATACTTTTATTCCATAGATTCATAGAATGCCTTGGGCTGGAAGGGATCTTAAAGATCATCTAAGTTCCAACGCACCTGCCATGGGCAGGGACACCTCCTACTAGCCCATCCAGCCTAGCCCTGAACACCTCCAGGGAGGGACCATCCACAGCCTGCTTGGGCAACCTGTGCCAGTGTCTCACCAGCCTCACTGGAAATAATCTCCAGTCCTAACCTCCCCTCTTCCAGTTTAAATCCATTGCTTCTCATCCTGTCACTCCCAGCCTTGGTCAACAGTCTCTTCCCAGTTCTCCTGGAGCCCCTTCAGGTACTGTCAGGCTGCTCTAAGGTCTCCCCAGAGCCTTCTCTTCTCCAGGCTGAACAGCCCCAAGTCTCCCAGCCTGTCTCCATAGGGGATCTTCTCCAGCCCTCTGAGCATCTTTGTGGCCTCCTCTGGACACACTCCAGCAGTTTGATGTCCTCATTATTCTGGGGGACCCAGAACTGGTCACAGTATTCCTGAAGGGGCTGATGGAAACAGAATCCTGTGGAGCTGACCTCCGTGGCATAATCAGGCTACAGGATATTTAAATGAACCTGCTCAGGTCTTAGCCAAATTGTCATAAAGTTAAGAAATTACAAATGCCCCTGGAGCAAGGATGCCCACAGCATCTTCCTCACTCCACAGGATAGTTGCAGAAGTCTTTCCAGCTTTTGGGTTGGTTGGTTGACATGGGGAGGGGGGGGGTTGTGTGTGCTGTATGTGGTATGTGTGTGCTGTGTGCTGCGTGTGGGATGTGTGTGGGGTGTGTATGCTGTGTGTCTCCTTCCATTCTTCTGCTTATTCTTTAACTGTGTCAACAGGAGGTGTGGATAAATAAGATTCCATCAGGAATGCTGATACCATCTTCCTTTTCCCTTTCCCCTCCTCTTAATGCAGGGCAGAGGCCTGTTAAGATAACAGAGTTAGGCTAGCTGGTACATTTGTATGTCTGCTCTGATGAGAGGTCTGCTGCAGTGAGACTCATCCACTGCTGCTGCTGCTTCTCAGCAGCATTAATTATTCTTCAGACTCGCGTAGCGTGGGTATGGAAACACAAAATCAGTGATCAGGGAGTGGGATATTTTGGGGTTTATTTGTGCTGCCAGTGACACTTCCACTCTGACACAGACTCAGCACAAGGCTCCTGCTCTGTAATGAGGTTGTGTCCCAGGACGTGTGTTAAAGGCACTAAGCAGTCCCTTGCTCATTCCAAATCCTCGTTTATCTGAATTAATTTTGTGTCCCCCATTTCATTTGGGTAAATTAGGTTTCACAACCTGATCACAAGCCTCACCGTGTTCAGTGCTTCCTTTGCAACCTGAGCTCCTCACGTGGCAGCACTGAATCAAAATCTGCCTTCACTTAATAACCATCAAATACTCACTTCCCTTGGCACAGGGAAACCCTCTGAGGGGAAACTGCCCAAATTTGGCTGCCCAGTGCAGAATCCCAGGCATGGACCTGGTTAAATCTCATGGGTTTTACCCCATGTCCCAGTTTTGCAGCTTGTGGCATGAGCAGTGGTTGCAGCTACTGCTAAACCCCTTGTGTGCATCCACAGCACTCAGTGGCAGCCTGGGCTGGGCTGGCTTTGGAGGGTGCAGAAGGAGCCCAGCAGAGAGAGTCATAAAATGGCATAAAAGGACCTTAAAGCTCATCCAGTTCCAGCTCTAAGGTCTTCCTGGAGCTGCTATCTCTTCTCCAGGCTGAACAGCCCCAACTCTGCCAGCCTGTTCCCAGAGGGAATGTTCTCCAGCCTCTGATCATCTTCATGGCCTCCTCTGGACCCTCTCCAGCAGCTCCAGGTCCTTCTTGTACTGGGGGCACAAGAACTGGAGGCAGTGCTACAGGTGGGGTCAAAGCAGAGGGTCAGAATCCCCTCCCTGTGCTGCTGCTCACACTTCTGCCCATGCAGCCCAGGAGAAATTGCCCTGAGCCAGAGTGGTTTGCTGGCACGGAGGGGTGGGGAGCAGGTCTGACTCTATTTGTTTGGTTTTGTGGGTTTTTTTTTCCCTTTGGTAGTACAATTCCATGCCTTATACTTGTGACCTGCTTAATTGCTTATTGTTATTAATTATATAGTGGTAGCATTGTTGACTTGAGATGGTTTGGCTTTAAAAATCCACTCTATCATTACTGCTGTTGGACCTGCACCACACTGCCTAAGCTCTGTCTGCTTCTCTTCATTTCTCCAGTGAAATTCAAATGAGGAATAAATCAACACTTTGCCTGTGCCTCTGCCTCCAGCTAAATTCCATGCCCTTGTCCTTCTTCTGCTCACTGCCTCTTCTCCATCAGCCTTTTCAGTCCACAACTCTTTTGTCTTTATTGTTGCTGCTACATTTCTTCTCCATCCCCACCCACTCCTAGCCTGTCAGTGATGCATCTCTTCTCAGACAGCTTCTCTCTCCTTTTTTCTACTCTGTTGGTTTTTTCTTTCCTCTTCTTCCCTGATTATTTCACTAACTTTGCCATTCTGCTACCTGCAAGTTCACTGGAAAGGGAGGGAGCTGTTGTCAGGCACCACTCCTCAGCTGCAGGCACAGTGGGAAACTGTGTCTTGGCCTCAGCAAGGAACTAGGTCTGATGGAGAGTTGGAATAGATTTGTAAAAGAGGCATTTAGAATTAAAAGAAGAAGAAAAAATAAACCAACCCACAGACATGTAACAATTAGAGGAAAAGTAACTAATTGGCCCTCATTATTCTTTCTTCCACAAACAAAGAACTTTTAATAGAGAAATCCCAACAGCTGTTTGTTCAGCTCAATGGGAAGTCTTAGCACCAGCAGAGAAAGTGGGAAAGAGAGAATGAAGTAGGTTTAGAATGAAGTCTGATATGTGAGCCCAAAGCTGCTTCCTTGCTTCAGAGCAGGAGCAGAGAGAGGCAGGGAAAGGTTGGTGCAAAATAAACCTGGAATCATCGAGTCATTGAATTGTTTTGGTTGGAAAAGGCCTCTGAGATCCAGTCCAACCATCAACCCCACACCACCATGGCCACCAAACCATGTCCCCAAGTGCCATGGCCATACCTTCATTGAACGCCTGCAGGGATGCGGACTCCACCACCTCCCTGGGCAGCCTGTGCCAGTGCCTTTCTCATGCTTTCCTAAATGAAGCAGCAAACTAAGGCAGCTGAGGAATTGAGGTAATTCTTCAGTTAAGCTGAGCTTTCTCAGTTGAACATCTTGCTGTACAGGATCTCCCACACCAGTTCTGGGTGCTTGGCTGAAGAAAACCTAACTGAATGCTCACTTATCAGCATATGCCTGAGGGCCTTAACCGCCTGAACTGCTCCTTCCTCCTTTCTGAGGAGTGGGGTTGAGAGTTGGAGCTCATGAGGAAAGCAAGCAGGGAGCTGATACAACCCTAAATGAGTTGTAAGAGCTGGAACAATATCCTACCTATTGCTGCTCATTTCAAAGTGTCCTTCACCTAAAAAGATGTCAAATAATCTTGGACTTACATAATGGCATTGAGATCTGGAAAAATTTGTTAGTAGGATCTGAAAGGCACTATTTCTTCAGGCTATTGATTCAAATATCCAGATGTATTCCCCTTCCTTTCCCTTCCCTTCCTATTCTATTCTATTCTATTCTATTCTATTCTATTCTATTCTATTCTATTCTATTCTATTCTATTCTATTCTATTCTATTCTATTCTATTCTATTCTATTCTATTCTATTCTATTCTATTCTATTCTATTCTATTCCCTTTTCCCCCCTACATTTTCCTTTTCCTTCCCCTTCTTTTAAGAGCCAGCAGGCAATTCCTTGTGGACTGGATAAAAAAGCATTTTTCAGCACTTAGAGTCTTTATCTTCCAGACACCTTTACACCAGGAGATGGAAGGCAATCTTGAGCCCTTCTGTATACTCAGGACAAAAGAAATACCTGCTAAGGGTTCTGTACAAAGCATCATTTTTCTAGTGCTGTCCCACTCACCAGCTTGTGGAACTGATATGGGTACTTGGATTGTCTCCACACAAAAAGATACTTTCCCAGTACCCCTAAATTTGGAGCAGGTTGCATTGAATTTATGCAACATGAATTATCCTCTCCTAGATAACAATTTTATGTTTTCTTTGTGCAAAACTTAAAAGTTGTTTGGTTTGGTTGTTTTGAGTTTTTTTCACACCTCTACTCCCACCAGTTCCAGAAGCCCCAGAAGAGTGGGCGTTAGCAATAGGCATTTAACATCAAACAGCAGAGCAAACTGCTCCTCCAGCTTCTTCAGAAAGCAGAAAGGAAAGAAACTGTAGCAGCACAGTGAACAAAACTACTGAAACTGAATCAGCAAGGCTAAGAAAGCTGAAAGTTTTTATGTATATTTCACTGTTCTTAATTCTTTGGAATACAAATGTGACATTTTTATTAGTTTTTTCCCTCTACAGTTTGATTAAATTGTTAATAACTACTTTGCTCAAGCAATCTCTGAGCTATTCGGATTGCAGTTTGACTTTGCCTAGAGAAAATTTGGTCCAAAAAGCTTTTGTCTTGGAAAGAAATAGGTTCTGTGCTCATGGGGGAGAACAAAGAACAGCTCAATTCTGACCTTACTTCCAGCACTGTATCTGCAACAGTGGGGAGATGGAGCAGGGCCTGGCTCTTCACAGAGCCATACAGTGAAAGGGGTCAGAAGGGACCTCTGGAGATCCAATCCCCTGTGCCAAGGCAAGTTAGCCTAGAGCAGGTCACAGAGGAACACACAGAATCATAGAATGGTTTGGGTTGGAAAGGACCTCAAAGCTCAGGCAGTTCCAAGCCCCCTGTGCCATAGGCAGGGACACCTCCCACTAGAACAGGTTGCATCCAGCCTGGTCCTGAACACCTCCAGGGAGCACAGAATCACCAAATGTGATTCACATTCGATGTTTCTGTGCTCCACAACCTCCCTGGACAACCTGTGCCAGTGTCTACCACTCTCACTGCAAAGAACTTCCTCCTAACATCCACTTTCAGTCTCCCCTCTGACACTTCAAGACCTTGTCAATAGTCCCTACTCAGCCCTCCTGGAGCCCCCTTGAGACCCTGCAAGGCCACTCCATGGTCTCCTGGCAGCCTTCTCTTCTGCGAGCTGCAGAGCCCCAACTCTCTCAGCCTGTCCTCAGAGCAGAGCTGATGCAGCCCTCTGAGCATCTTCAGATCATCCAGGCAGGTTTTGAGTGCCTCCAGAGATGGAGACTGCACCTTCTCTCTGGGCAGCCTGCTCCAATGCTCTGTCTCCCTTCAATTAAAGAAATTCCTCCTCATGCTTAAATGGAACTTCATGTTTGTGCCCACTACTTCTTGTGCCATCACTGGGGACCTCTGAAAAAATCCTGGCCCCATCCTCCTGACACCCACCCTTGGGGTATTGACGAACATCAATGAGATTCTCCCTCAGACTTCCCTTTTACAGCCTAAAAAGACCAAATTCTCTCTGTATCTCCTTCTCCATTTACTGCAGTGTAGCAAGAGAGGTTTTCCTCTGCATGAGGTGGGAAAGCAGACATGTAGCAGCCCAAGCAACAACTTTCATCGTGGTGTGCAGTGTGAGGGTGAAGGACTTCACCCAGCACCCTTGGCAGAATGCATTCCCACCCAAAGTCTGGGGGAGCCCAGGAGGGCAGGAGCCCTGCTCCCCCCAGTTTGCATTTGAGGGCTCAAGCTGTGAGGTTTTAATCAGTGCTCACTGAGTGCTGTCTGAAGAGCTAAACACTGAGCTGGATCATCTGGCTACAAATAACTCCCACCACTCGGCTTATTCCTACCGGTTTAACTTTCCTTTTTTATCCCGTGGTAAAATTGTTTCCAAAATAAGCTCTTATCACACGGGTTTCGTTGCAGTGATGGAGTGTAACCTTGTAACGTGCACAGCTACCTGATGCAACCCAGACCTTGCTTCCCAGCACGTTTTAGGATCTCTTCCTGGAGCAGTTACTGACAAGGAGTAGCAAACGAAGCAGGTCCCATCGATCTGTGTATTCCTGAACTCTCTCCTGGTCGCCAGCTGCCCAGAAAGTGCTGGTCTGTGATGGAGAGGGCATTTGCTGTACTTAAATTGTTCTTGGCACTGAAAATATGGCAGTTATGAAGAAACAGGCCCTGCCAGTTACCCTTCCCTTGTCTTCATCCATCCTCACGGAAGGCAGGAGGTCTGTGGCTTCACTAGAACATACAAGGCACATGTGGTAGGAAGCCTTCACTTACAAGCAGCCAAAGTGAGTGCAACCAAGCAAAAAAGTGAACAGTTGGTGAAGTGAAATGCATCCCTTGCTTCAGACAGGAATGCAGTGGAATGAAAGTTGCAGCAGGCTGCCTTTCCCTCAAGCAGATCTAATTTCAAAATCTGGCCCTGGAGAGATGAACTTTTGCTTTAATTGAGGAGGTGGATCCCAGCTCTTTGTCACTCCATCAATCAGCACCCTTGGCGGCGGTGGCGCTGCGGAAGGATGCAGGATTTATTCCCTGCACGTTGAGTAAGGCTTCCTGCCCGCTGCTGCTGGCAGCTGGGGTGGCCTGGCCTCTGCAGCACCCTGCAGACCCTGTCCTCTTCCACACCCTGCAGATCCTGTCCCACTTCATCTGATACTGGGCAGTATCCTTCAGGACACAGTCAAAGCCCAGGCTCAGCTTTCCCTTTGGGAGGCTACAGTTGTTGACTTAGGAATGTAAGCTTGTTCCTTACATCTTGTCCATCTGTTTCCTCAGACGTGGGCAGAGCCCTGTCCAGAAATCTTTCTGTCTCAGAGAAGAGAGGAAGCAATGTGAAGACGGAAAAGTTGTTTTAGGGGCATGGTTGGCTCAACAGAAAAAAAAAGCTAAGGACATTGAGAGTGGGAGCTGTGCATGCTTTGGAGCTATTAAGCAGCTGCAGGCACTTCATTGCTCTGAGCAGAGGACAGAGTTTGCTCCACTTCTTAGCAGATACTTCTAAGCAGGGGCCCAGCCTCGTGATGACTTACCAGGAGGACATCAGCATCTTTGGACCTTTGCCTATAGATTTATCCAGAGCAAAAGGCAGAAGGATCCTTCTGGATGATCTCGAGGGTGAGCAAGAGAAAAGAGTTCCTTATAAGCTGCTACAAACTGGTGCTGGGTAAGGGCTGGAGTGTTGATCAGACAACATCAGAGGGCCCCCAGTGGCTACCGACTTAACAGCTGCAGCTAAGACAGGCAGTGAACCTTTGCTTGTAGCTGCTCTGGTTTGTTTTTATTGACGAGCAGGAAGCATAAGCATGGGACAAGCAGTCCAGAGGCTGCTTTAAAGGGCTTCTCTTGTTTAAAGTGTACATGGAAATGTCAGGGCCTTCCGTGAAGTGCAGGAGTTGGGCGGTGAGTCGGGAACACTAATTGGGCCACCCAAAGCTGTGCCTCGGGTGGGGGCGAGGGCATCTCTCCTGCCCACAGCAGTTACTCAGCAACTGCACAGTGTGGGGAGCTGCTGCGAAGACACAGGATCCCCACGTGTGAGAGCATGCTCAGCACGAAGGCAACTCTTGTTTGCTTTTCCAGCTGGTTATCAAGCTAGTTCCTGAGGTAATGGGCTGCACCTCAATTAAAGTCTACCTGCCCCCACTGAAACATTTAGTATTTGTGTAAATATTAAATATTTAGAAGAATATCAAATGCATTTGTTTGGAATTGAGCCCTGTTTACATTTTCCCACTGTCTGAATAAAGATTACAAATGGAGAATAATTTACTTATGCAGAAATTCTGCATGCATCAAACTCAGTTGAAGAGGAGGCTGAGAGGAGACCTCATTGCTCTCTGCAGCTCCCTGCTAGGAGGTTGCAGTGAGGTGAGGGTTGGGCTCTGCTCCCTAGGATCAGGTGATAAAATGAGAGGAGGCCACCAAGATGCTCAGAGGGCTGCAGCAGGTCTGCTGTGAGGACAGGCTGAGAGAGTTGGGGCTCTTGGAGTGGCCTTGCAGGATCTGAAGGAGCTCCAGAAAGATTGGGGAGGGACTATTGACAAGGTCTTGTAATGAGAGGATGAGGAGGAATAGGTTTGAAGTGTCGTAGGGGAGATTGAAAGTGGATGTTAGGAAGAAGTTGTTTGCAGTGAGGGTGGTGAGACACTGGCACAGGTTGTCCCCAGGAGGCTGTGGAGCACAGAATCACTGAATAGGATCTTTGATCACATTCTCCACAACTTCCTTGGAGGTGTTCATGACAAGGCTGGATGAGGCCTTGAGTGACCTGTTCTAATGGGAGGTGTCTACTTATGGTGAGAGGTTGAGACTGCATGAGCTTTGAGCTCTCTTCCAGCCTAAACCATTCTCTGACTCGATGAAATTGTGCCAGGGGAGGGTTAGGTTGGAGATGAGGAAATATTGCTTACTGAAAGACTGAACAGGCACTGGAACAGGCTGCCCAGAGAGGTGGTGGAGTCACCATCTGTGGAAGTGTTCAAGAAAGGTGTGCCCATGGCAGTTGGGAAGAGGGTTTGATGGCTATGGTGGTGTTGGGTTGATGGTTGAACTCAAAGATCTTGGAGGTCTTTTCCATCCAAAACACTTGTGCGGTTCTGTGATCGTTTTGTCCACCAGGAGTGGGTGAACAATCCTCACCTGCGCTGCAGGGTGCTAGCTGTGCCCAGACTCACATCCTGTCTGTGCCAGAGCAGCAGTTGTGTGCTGCACAGTGGGTACTTGGTTCTTGCCTTCCTGATGGGGTTGTCAGGTCCCCAACGTGAGGGCCGTGCTGACTTGTTTTATGATGCACCGCACCAGGGAGCTCAGGGCGCAGGTTTCAGTCAGGTTTGGAAGAGTGCAGGCTTTACAGTAAAGCTTCATTTCTTTCATCATTCAGCTCACTCATTTGCACCGTAATGTACTTTCACATTCCTTCTCCTGATAGTTGCTGCTTTTATACCTATTTTGCAAGCCATATTTTAAAGTCTAATCCATACGGCAGTTGGCTAAAATTCCATAGCGTTGCTTATTTCTTACCTATAACTCTTCATAAAAAATAGGGCTGTGCCAGCCTATTATATCCTTAATAGAATATTCTAATGGTTATTAAATCAATTGACTCTGAATCTCACTTTAATAAATGAGTCAGACAGTATTTTCCAATTACTGTCAGCCGCCACCTTTCCAAAGAGCAGATTATTTTGATTGAATTTTTTAAAGCTGTTCAGCACTTTTTTTTTTACTTTTTACTTTTTTTTTTTTCTTTTTCCTGAGAAGAGCCAAAAAGCAGTAGCTCTGTTCTGCAGAGGAGAGGCTCTTGGACTGTACCTGACACTCCATTCCAGATGTATCCCAAATGAGGACTGAGAAAGTGACATTTCACCAGCCCGTTACTTATAGATGGCATCATACTTTGCACTTCCAGAGCACCCTACCAAATTGTTTGCTGAGCAGGAAAAGCAAGACAGGGGTCAGTGTGTAAACAGAGACCTTTGCATCCTCTTTCTGCATCTGGCACCTTTGCAGGAGCTGCCACACCCAGGGGAGATAAGATGTTCGGCTGTGCTTTGAAATTCCCGAAGGAAAGCAGAGCAGAGGGACAAAGCTTTGCCCCTCATCCTTCTGCAGCGCTGCGTGACCCAAGCGGGCAGGCAGTTGTGTGCCTGGCTGTGTTATCTTAAAGCTTTCCAAAGGCAGATGGCAGTGATTCTGGCTCTTCTGTGTATTGTAGATGGTCCTGGACTCAGCTCCAGCTCCGCCGTCCCAGTTGTATTAAAAAATCTTAAGGGATATTAATTAGGTCAGCCTGTTAAAGGAGAAATTAAAAATTAACACCTCTCCTTTAGAGATGGGGAGTCTGAGAGACACAGGCTGCCATGCCCAGGGTGGTAAGAGCAAGTCAGTGCTGGAGTTTGGAATGGAATCCAGCACTCCCAGCTCTTCTGCCAACGCTGTAACCTTCTCTGCCTCCCCTACATTTATATCACACTGGCCTTGTGCTCTTCAATTCAAGGGCTGGAACCTTGCCCTTTGTTCCAAGGCTGCAGCACAGAGCAGGTGGCGTGCACAAAATGGGTGAAAGGAGTGTGAGGGGAAGGGTTTGCAACCTTCTGAACAGTCAGATTTGGAGCGGGGTGGGGGCAAAAAAAAAAAAAAAAAGTGATTCTATTAGTTATACAAATGTAGTCATATTTTAAATGCAGTCTTTAGAACTAGGAGACCAAAAACATTTTATTTTTAAGAGACGGCTTAGGTTCTGCACAAACTGATGTCTCTTTGCCTGGGGAAGTTTCCTATCTGCCCCAGGCGAGTGGGTGAGGGGATTTCTCAAACCCTGTTTATAAGCCTTTAGGAAAAATCGGATTTGCAAGATGCAGTAATCAAAGAGGTTTTGATGTTTGTGACCAGGAGATGGCCTCGGATCTGAGCGGTGTGGGAAATGCAGTGGGGTCACTCCTAATGGGGTTCAGCTCTTCTTCAGCAAGCACAAACAGTGCAGCTGAAATTAGCTCTGCTTCAGCACCAGGGCACATGCCTGCCTTCCTCCTTCCTCCTCGTTAGCTAAGGTAATGGAAAAGCCTTCTCTGTCTCTTGTAGCTCCATATAAAACTACTCCTTTTTAGGAAGTCTCTCTGCCCTGGAATGTTTGAAGAACTCCCCGTTCAGTGTTCCCGTGCTCCAGAATGATTAGCATGGTTCATTTACACTTTGCCAACAGTAACTCTGTGATTTGAGAGCTGGCATCGATTAGCTTCACCTTGACATGTGGAAGGGCCTGAGATGGAGCTCCCTTTGTCCTAATTCCTTTGACTGTGTGTGTCAGCACAAACAGTTTGATGAAGAAACTTCACCCTGCAGGCTTTCTATCTCATGATTACCCATGGTGGGGACTTGCACTGTCTTCAGAGCTATTTGTTAGGTAACAACCTGACTGGGTAAGGATCTGGATGTAGGAGGCAGGATCTGGTCACTCGTGGCAGTCTGTACATCCCTCATAATTGATTGGGAAGTTAAGGCAAGAGGAGGCATTAAAGTATGGCTCGTTGAGCCTTCTTTCTCCCTGCAGTTCTCCACTCTGCAGCTTTGCCCACAGCTGTGCCTTGCTGCTTGTTGGCAGAGCATGGCATACAGCCTGCCTCACAGGATGTGGCCATCTCTCCTAGATGCAGACTGCTGCTTGCCAGATTCTTTCCCCTCCTGCTCCCCTTCACAGTGCTTGCGTGGTCCATACCTGTCTTGTCTGAGCAGCAGCAAAGGCAGGACACACTGGAAGGGTTTGTCAGTGCTGGTGGAAAACACCAAGTCCAGGCAGCTCTAGAGAATCCACTACAGTTGTCCCAGCTGAGGAAATAGTTCACTTTTATTTGCTAAGTGGTTGCTAATGTATCTATGCAGAGTCAGGAAAGATGTCACCTGCCCGGTGAGGAGCTGTCACCTACCCCTGGTGTGCCCCCGGGAGGCCTTCTGCACAGTGTCCAGCCAGGATGCTCTCCTGCATCTTTGCTTTCCCTCCCGAGCACTGCTGGAGCTGTGCGGGTCTGCCGGCTCTGGGTTCCCTCCCGGCTGTGATCAGCTGCAGTGTTTACCTGGAGCTGCGTGCGGCTGAGCGCTGCGGTGACATACAGCAGGACCTTTCCTAAGCGGCGCTCTGGGAATCCAGGCCTCTGCAGCAGGGCTGGAAGCCACTTCTCACCTAGCAACTGTTTCTAAGTAGGACAGCCGACGACTGCCCTGATGGCAGAGTGGATGGATCCTGCAGCACCCTCAGGAAGGGAGCCTGGTGCCAGGCTGCAGCGGCCTTCGGGGGACAATGGCAGGAAGCGGAGGAACCAGTGGCAGGGAGTGGGGAGGGTTTAAAGCCAGAGGATGTTGACGGCAAAGCTGCGTCAGGAGCTGTGCGGGGACTTTCCTGGGCCGTTAAGAGGAGAAATGCAAATAAAGAGGGGGAAAAAAAATCTTGGATTGTCAGCAAGGGAGCTGGGAAATCCTGTGGCTTGCAAAAGAGTTTGTGTATGCCCCTGGGACTGCAGACGTGGAGCAGGAGTGTCTCATGCTGGTTATGAGAAGTTCCAGGTCAGCCAGGGTGCCCCAAATGGGTGCACTCTCAGCTCTTGGCCATGGTGCACCCAGTGACCAGCCTTGCTGATCAGCCTCACATCCCTCATGCTGGAAGTGACTGCCAGAGAGGTTATGGAGTCTTCCTTCTCTGGAGATTTTCAAGGCCTGTCTAGATGCATTCCTGTGGAAGCTGCCTTAGGTGACCCTGCTCTGGCCAGGGGCTTGGGCTGGATGATCTCGAGGTCTCTTCCAACCCCTACCGTCCTGTGGTTCAGCAATTCTCTGTGCAGATGTACTTGGTTGTGTCCAGGCAGCTCTTGTAAGAGGTACTTCAGGTCCTACTCATCATTTCCTGCTGGAGTCCAAGGCTCTGCATTCTATTTGGTGCTAACTGGATATGGAATATCTGTGCTTGTGTGTGCAGTTCAGTTCTGCACATCCTGAGACCTTCAGGGAGGAGAGCACTTCAGCAGCCATAGGTGCTGAGGGACCTCCTCACCTTAGGAAAACCAAACACCTCTTTTGTTTCACAGGTGGTGTTGGACTTGCTCTTTGAGCTGTGGTGAATTTCACTTTTCCTCTGCTTTCTCCTGCAGATGAAGGACTGAACCATGAATGCAAGCTCTGCAATCAGACGTTCGACTCTCCTGCCAAACTTCAGTGCCACCTGATAGAGCACAGCTTTGAAGGCATGGGGGGCACCTTCAAATGTCCAGTGTGCTTTACAGGTAGGAGGCCATTGCTGCTGGTCCCACTCACACTTAAACTTCCAGCTGTGCCATGTGCTGGCTTTAGGTCAGTTTTAGGAGACCCCACCTGGAGCACTGTGTGCAGTTCTGGAGTCCTCAACACAAGCAGGACATGGAAGTGTTTGAACCAGTCCAGAGGAGGCCACCAAGACGCTTAGAGAGCTGCAGCAGCTCTGCTCTGAGGACAGGCTGAGAGAGTTGGGGCTCTGCAGCCATCCACCTTTAAGAACAGCATTTCAAGCTCCCCTACCAGAACTCTGAGGTTCCTCTAACCACAGAAGTGACAGCCTGGTACCTTCCACGGTGTGACATTCATTACCTTCCTGTTCCAAACTCACCAAGGTTAAAGCTCCCTGTAAATTCGTGCTTCATAGCTACAGATGTTTCACCTAAAAATTAAATACCTGGAAGCAGAACCATGCAACCCAGCTAGGCACAGCCTGCGCAGCCACACTCTCTGGTGGGGTAGGAAACTGCCTGCACACGTTCATGGGCTTGTGGTGAGAAGAAACACCCTTGTAAAATGCTTTAGAAAGCAGTCCATGCTTTCTTGCCACAAGTCAAGCTCTGCTCTCCCCTGACACAAGTCCAAGTGTGGAATAATGCCCCCCCAAGTCAGCGGTGTTACTCGGTAGTAAAACCCAAGCGAGAAAATAACTTGACCCAGTAGGGCTAAGCACTGCAGTGCCTGGGCCATAATGAGGAACAGAAAAATGCTGTTGTTGGAAATGAAAACACATTAAAAGGATGCCTACAGAGCTGTGAGCTTTTTTAAGGACTTCCTAATAGAACATTTCATAGAATGATAACCTAAAACATAAGCGTTAATATGTGTGGCTTACATGCCCGATTTTGCTTTACAAGACCAAAATCAAAGATAATCACAAACATGATAAAATTCACTTTGGCTATTCTGGCAGCAGTGGCACGCTAATCCTGGAAGCCATTCAAGGTTTCTGGTCTCCATTAATGGGAGTGAAGGATTTTCATTGATAGGCAAATAGCCCCTTTAATGCCTTCCTTTTACTTCTCTTTGTTTGGCATCTCCCCTCCCAGTAAACCCTCAGTGTGTGCCCTGCGCAGGAAAATGAGGAGTGAATTTTTCATCTCTCAGATGCAGTGGCTGGCAGTGGTGATTACCTCACTGCCTTCAGCCTTCACAGGTTTCTGCGGGTTGCACAATTAAAAAAAAGAAAAAAAATCAAACCACAGAGTTCATCTTCACTGCACAGCTTGGCACAGCCCTGTCTGAGCCCTCAGCAGTTTGCTTCTTAGGAGGCTGTGCTCAGTAACGCTTTCACTGAGGCTTTTTTGATTGCTTGGTTGTGTTTTTTCCTAGTTTTAATACTGATTCTGCTCATTCTGGTTTTGGGTTGGTGGTTTGGTTTTTTTTGTTGGTTTTTTTTTCCCTCTTGATTTTGTGTACACATTGTGATATGATATTTCTGTAGTATCCTGTCTATTATTTCAAAGTTTATGGGAGTTGTAAAGACAATATGAAAACTTGCTTGTACAATTCTTGTGGCTGGGAAAGCCCTCCAAGATCATCCAGTTCAACCATTGACCCAACACCACCATGACACCGAAACCATGTTCCCAAGTGCCATGTCCCCAGGTTTCTTGAACAGCTTCAGTGATGGGGACTCCACCAGGTGTCTGCCAACCCCTGACCACTCTTGTACCGAAGTAATTTTTCCTAATCTCCAACCTAACCCTCCCCTGGCACAATTTTAGGACATTTCCTCTTGTTCTATCACCTGAGACTAGGGAGCAGAGCCCAATCTCCACCTCGCTGCAGCCTTCTTTTAGGGAGCTGTAGAGAGCAATGAGGTCTCCCTCAGCCTCCTCTTCTCCACACTGCACACCCCTATCTCCCTCAGCTGCTCCTCCCCAGCTCTGTTCTCCGGACCCTTCCCCACCTTCATTGCCCTACTCACCCTCACTGCCCAGAGATGGTTCTCCTCATGAGCCAGTTCCCTGATGAAACCAATCCTTCAACATTGAGGCAGCAGCCTCCTGCAATGAGTTAAGGAGTACAGAGCTAAGTCGATTGCAGTCTGTGCAAATCACTTTTTGCTGATGGGGTAAATAGACAGGGAGCATTAATCATAAACAATGCTGCTTTATTAGCAATATGCCATTAAATTATTTCAGCAGGTCTCGCTCGAATATTAACAAGAAGTAAAAATCACCAATATAAGTTTTATGTGGAAAATGGAATCTGATCTTTTTCTCTTTTCTTTGTTTTAACGTTGGGGTAATGAGAAATGTGATTAAAATGTATGACTCAGAAGAACAATATTCTGATGGTTTTTGTTGCCTCGCAATTAGAATAATTTTAATGATTAGGAGTGGAGTCAAAGTCAAATGCCAGCATCTTTAATAAATCCTTTCCCTGCCTATACAGATTAATATTGTAGATGCAAACTTTTTTTTTTTTTTTTTTGGGTCACAGTGCACCAGGCATCCATCAGAAGTCAGTGCTGCCAACCCAAACACTGCCTCTGGCATATACAATTTAATTATTAATAGTATGTCTCCTAGGTAAACTGTTACACAGTCTTAGGGCCTTGTTTTGTAGTCATTAAAATTGAACATGTTTATATTATTGAAACCCTTGCATGCCGTCTGTAGGCAGAGCTGATCTTAAAGTATCCAAAGAGAATTTACCTGCAGTTCTGTTTCACATTTATAGACATTGCCCCGGTGTAGCTGTGGGATATCATTTTTAGCATTAACACATTTAAATACAGAGCTGTTTGTTAGATTTCACTTTAGGCACACAAAGTAAACAGGACTTTGGCATCTCTGTGCCTTGCAGACCTGTTGGTTGCTAGGAAATAAGTTGTGTGTGTGTGTTCAATCCAAGTGCAGCAAGCATGAAGGAATAATTCTGAGGAGAAAATGGCATTTTAAAATTCTTTAGGTTTCAGTTCCTCATTGGTTGCCCTCTTGTTGGACTTGATGATCTCGAAGGTCTTTTGCAACCTGACTGACTCTGTGATTCTTTCCTTCCTTCCTTCCTTCCTTCCTTCCTTCCTTCCTTCCTTCCTTCCTTCCTTCCAGTTCATTTCAGAAGCAGTATCCCACTTTGTGTTCAGAGTGCAATGTGACAGAGCAAATTCACCTCTTGGAGTCTCAATGAGATGTTGTTTATCTACAACTCTTTACTTGCAATATGGACTAATGCAAAGCTCATTCTTTGTTTCATGTTCCAGTGTTTGTCCAAGCAAACAAGCTGCAGCAGCATATTTTCTCAGCCCATGGCCAGGAGGACAAGATCTATGACTGCACACAGTGTCCACAGAAGTTCTTCTTCCAAACAGAGCTGCAGGTACCACAGTGGTCACGTGGGGGTTACAACTGCATTACGTATTTGGTGGCTGGGTTCAGAGCTTCACTGGCAATGACCTCCTCTGATACTTTCTCATCATCAGGATGGGAATGAGAGAGGGACAAGAGAAATTACAGATGATTCAACTCATGCTGCTTCTAAAAGGTGCTGGCAGAAAGCCATCTCGTACAGACCTGAATTTCAGGAGCCACCTTTGTATTCTTGCTCTGTAGGTTGTTGCAGCTCAAGATATTCTTGAGGAGAGAGAAATAGGTCTCCTGGTTTGCTTTCTGTTTGATATCTGTAGAACATTTACTCAAGCAGTGAAATGGAAAATAAGAGTATTCTTTTGTCTCTAAATATGAAACACTGCGCAGTGAAGTAAGAGTGTAGGGAGGGGGGAAGTAGGCACAATTTATCTTGGTTTACCTGCTGCCCATTTCCCATAAATACTAACCTGGTGAGGGAAAAATTAAAGGGTCAGATGAATGGCTCAGCTGTCTCATGTGCTCTTGTCAGACTGGTGGTGATACTGCTCACTAATGGTAAACAAAAGGAGAGAGAGGAAGAAATAAATGTTGAACAGGGTATGAAAATAATTTTGGATGAAGGGATTATTTACTCTATATTTAAACATCCCACTCTGCTTGTTTGGCAGAGAGAAGTGCTGATGTGTTATGCCTGACTTTGAGACAGCAGCAGCAGAGTGTTTCCCAGTGGGGTTGGAGTGTTAGGATAGGCTGATAGAGGGGAAATTTCTGGGTCTGTGGTGGTCTGTAGAGATGGAAGAAGGAGAAGAGTTTGTTCCTACCCTGTCTGCCATGTGACTTTTATTAGGAATGAAGGGAATTTTCAGCACTTCAGGTTTTTCAGCAGCTTTCTAAGCACAGGCCCCCATCTGGACCCATTTGATCTACAGCCAGCTGAACATGAGCCAGTGTGTGGCCAGGTGGCCAAGGTCAACAGCAACCTGGATCAGTGACCAACGGGCCCAGGGATGTTATTGTCCCCCTTGGTTCAGCACTGCCAAGGCCACACCTTGAGCACTGGGTTCGGTTTTGGGGTCCCTCACTTCAAGAAATACATTGAGGGGCTGGAGCAGGTCCAGAGAAGGGCAACAAAGCTGGGGAACAGAGCCAGACACAGGCTAAATGTAAACAAGCAGGCACCACATGCAGGCTCTGACCCAGCGTGGAAGAGGAGGACAAAGAAAAAGAGACCCATACGTAGTGATGGACAGAAAGAGTCAAGATTGACTTTTGAAGTCAAAGAATGGTCTGGGTTGTGTAGAAAGTTATTAGTCTTTGGAAAAAAAAATACTGAGTGGAACGAGGAAAGGTCAGAAATTAATTTAGTTGTATGTCTGTCTTTGCCAGCATTATTTTTGTGGCATCATTTCTTTTTGTTTGGTTTCTGGCAGTTTATTTTGGTCAAAATCCTTATTTATTTGGTTTTTTCCAAAAAAACCTGTTTCCAATAAGGTGAAGCTGCCTTTTTATTTTTTTATGGGGAAAAAAGAAAATTGAATGCTTTAGGCTTACTGATCTGGAGAAATCTTGTCATTTGTTTCTGATTAATCAAAATGGAGAAGTGGGAAGAAGTAGAGGCATCAGCAGTTTCTGCAAAGAGAAAGGAGAGATTGTTAAGGAAGAAAGACCAAAAGGAAAAAAAATAAAAGGAAAAAAAAACAAAACCAACCAAACTCAGGAAAAGATAAGGCATGGAAAGGATATGTATGGAAAGAAAGAAACAGAATCAAGAGGCTAGAAATTAGTTTGAACAGCAGAATTCAGCCTGGATTTTAAAAAGACAAGAGTAGGGAACTGGGTTCTGAAGATGGAAAATACACCGAGGTGCAGGTGTAGCTGTGATGTGTGGGCACCTCCTCACTGCTCTGTCCCTGGGAAGTACCCTTTTGTTTCAGCATACCTGGAGGCCTAAGCAGCTGCCTTCAGCTTTTCTATTGTAGCACACATCCCTGCCCAAGACTGAGGGCAAGATTTTGCTCTCTCCATCAAAGCCAGATTGGATGGTGCCTTGAGCAAGCTGGTCTAGTAGCAGGTGTCCTTGCCCGTGGCAAGGGGGTTGGAACTAGGTGATCTTTAAGGTCCCCATTCTGTGATTAAAACTTCAGCATAACTGAGGCACCTGGTTTGCCAGTGAAGGGCACGATAGGATGTTGCTGCAGAGAGATCAGCTGTGCTGCTCACTGGCTAGGTGACAATCAGTGTGCTGGTGCTCCGTGTTGCAGCAGACCACATCTCCATCCCCTTACAGGCAGCCTCTCTCTGGCTTTTCTCCACTTGCAAAGAGAAAAAGGTATTAATTTTCTTGTTCACTTAATGCGTTGTTTATTATTTTCATGAGCCTGGGCAGCCCCACCCTAGCTGAGCATGTCTCATGCTTTATAAAGCACAGTGCCTCCTGCCATTTGCATCCATCTGTTGGCATCTCTGCCTTTCTGCTCTTACCTCCAGGTTGGTGAAAGGGCAGCAAAGCACTTAGAGCAGTAGGTACTGACCTTTGCTTTTGCTGAAAATACATTGATCTGGAGCCTGCTCTGATTTAAAACCTATTCCAGGAGACATGGCTTTGTTCAGGCTATCTACCAGCTGAAGCAGTGGAATCTTTGGCAGCTAGCGTGCAGGTTCTGTTTCTCTATCCTTTCACATCACTGTGGCTTGTGTTTGGGCTTGCAGCAAGTGTATTTATTCCCTCTTATTAGGAATGGTTCCCTGCTTTTAATTTAAACATGCATCTGCAGTGCATCTCCCATGCACCAGAGATGCTAATCACCCCGGATTAGAAGCCACGGACAGCACTCTGTGGCTGCAGGGCAAAGGAGGAACATGAGCAAAGTAGAGCAGAGCAGAACACAATAGCACAGAAGCCCTATCCTCAGTCTAGCTCTGCTGATAATTAAAGGGAATTAATTCAGAGATACAGAAAATAAATGCTTAGCTTGTTGTTTTGCCCAGAGTGAGTCTTTGCCTAGCACTTTCCAACTCCTGTTGTGGGAAGAGTAGGCTGTAGGCATGTAAGAATCTCCACGTACCACACTCATCTCACCTTGGGGGGAATTGCTACCAATCTTCTCAATGCAAAAAACAAGTTAGACTCTCTGTAGAGGTCCCCAAGATTTCACTGCAGACCCTTGTTGTGAACTCAAGACAAAGGGCAATGTTCTGCTGCAAGCTGAACGCAGACACTCTCCTGTGGCACTTGGGGACGTTGTGTAATGGCCATGGTGGTGCTGGGCTGGTGGTTGGACTCAATGATCTTAGAGGGCTATCCTAGTGGAAGCAATTCTGTGATTCTATAAATTTGCTATGACTAAAAGTCTTCTCCAGCCATCATCCACAATACTGAACTCATTAATAAGGAAGTAAAGACACTCATCACTAGTTTGACTTACTTTTGAAGTTTCATCACTATTAACCGAGTCATTTATGCTCTTAATGTTTCCCTTTCTTGTCCTCATGCCATTTCTACTGCCTGTTTCTTTTCCCTTGGTCTCTGGGTTTAGGCAGTGCATTTCCCTTGCCTCTGATGAGGATCAGCCATTCCTTTCCTGTTTCCAGTCCTAGTGCTGCTTCCATAGTTAACACAACTGACTGTGGTTGCGGGGAGCAATGAGACCCTCTCGTGGGGTGTTACCCAGACTGGCTGAGTTAGAGAGGTCCCAATGTCCACTACAATTGCTGAATGGTTGTTCAGGTTTTATCAGTGTTTTAGTAGTGATGATAGTTAGTTCTGAGTATGATACTAGCCAAGGTTACATCACCTCTCCAGACCATTTTTACCCAGTACAAAAGCGATGTCTCTTTTTTGGTGAATTACAGCATTTACTTAACATTTTGTGACTAATAATTAGTTACTCCTGGGGTAGTTGAGTGTCCCTGCTTTGCAGACAGCAAAACTAGGGCAAGAAATAATTGGATCAGCAGTTGCTTCCAATCCTGTTCAAAAGGGACTTGGCCTCAGTGATTCACGCCCTTGCTGCTTCCCGTCTGGACTCCATCAGCACGGAGCAGCTGGGCATGAAGCCATCAGCCTGTCGGATGGTCCAGCTGATACAGGGAGCTGCAGCACTGCTCCTCAGGAGCACCTTCAGCCTGCTCTCTTGCTGGCCTACCTGCCTACCTTTGTCCAGCTCTGCAGTCCTTAGCATTCCAGGTGTGCTGGGTGTAGCAGGACACGGATCTCCTGAGAGTCTCTTCCCATTTGGCAGCAGTATGGTGGTTGACAGCTCTGCTTTCTAAGTGTTTTTATCAAGGAGAGGAAATGTCTTTGCACAGGAGCTAGGACTTGCTCACAGACTGGCCTGGGAGTGTGGAACAGGCTTCTGGAGAAGAGAAAGCTCTGAGGAGACCTGATTGTGTATCACATTCCAGTATCTGAAGGAGGCTACAGGAAAGCTGGGGAGGGACTTGTGAGGCTGTCAGGTAGTGATAGGACTGGGGGGAATGGAGCAAAACTAAAAGTGGGTAGATTCAGACTGGATGTTAGGAAGTTCTTCTCCATGAGGGTGGTGAGAGCTTGGCACAGGTTGCTCAGAGGGGTGGTGGAAGCCTCATCCCTGGAGGTGTTTAAGGCCAGGCTGGATGAGGCTCTGGACGTCCTTCTCTAGTGTGAGGTGTCCCTGCCCATGGCAGGGGGTTGGAACTGGATAATGCTTGAGGTCCCTTCCAGCCCTGATAATTCTATGATGCCACAGCAGTGAAATATCACCATGAACATCTTCAACTTATGCTTACTAGACACTTATCTACAAGTACACTTAACCTACACTTAGAAGAGTAGGGTGCACCTAAGTATGCCAAAGGTTCCCTTCACTCATATAAACAACTACCTGCATGTAGATCTCAAAATCTTCCCTCAAGCCCCAACCCACAACAACAGAGCTGTTCTAAAATGAAACAACACAGTTCCTTCCCCAGGGATGGGATGAAAGAAAGGAGGAAGCACTCACAGCAGATGTTACTCATGTCACTTAAAACAGCAGAACCTTCCCAGCTCCCAGTGCAAGCAGCTGAAGCAACGCAGGGCAGAGACAGCACAGAAGAGTCTCCTGAAGTTCTGTGTAGCTTCACAGGTTCATAAAATTGTTTCAGTTGAAAAAGACCCCTAAGATCATCGAGTCTGTCACCTGTGTCCCCTCCCCTGATGTCCATTTTTTACCATTGTGATGTTCCAAAGTTAGCACTGTTGAAATTAATCTCCCTATGTCTTCCTCATTTCTCGAAGGGTTAACTTTTCCAACGGCCTCTGCATTGTAGAGTGCTCCCAAAGATCTCAACATTTTAAAACAGCCTTTAAAACACTCTTGACCTGAGCTGGAGCCAAGCTAAGCAAGCTCTAGGCTATTTGAAGAACTAAAAGACTCAACTAAGACCTTTACTGGAGACAATGGCAGCTCTGGGACTCAAACGCTGCCATTTGGGGTCAGCAGGAGGAAAGTGCTCATTAACCTGGGCTGAGGTTTTCTCCTTGTGGCTAAAGTCTTCTGGGACCATCTGGGGAAGAGATGGGTGTGGGAAGAGCATCAGCCAAGGCAGCAGTGGGACCAGTGCCTCCATGGAGGATTGTTTGGCCAAAGTCCCCCAGCAGTTGACTCTGTTTATTGCATAGGTCCCAGCGACAAACCCTCCGTGGTGGCAGGGGAGGCTGTGAATAATTTATACTCTTTACACAAAGATAGGGATGAAACTTTCACACCTGCAGGTGAAGTTAAGTTTTCAAGGGTGTTTTCTTCACACAAACCCCTCAAAACATTGTTTTGTGTGTGCAGGTGGAGATTAGTTCTGGCATTTCTAGGTCCCCAGACTCTCGGGGTGAGCAGTGGAGCAGAGACGTTGCCTTTCTGCGCCCCAAAGGCCAGGAGCCAGCAGGGAATAACTTTGTCAGCTCTTCTTAAAAAGAAGCCTACCTGAAATCCAATTAACAATCAAAGCTTTAGGCCAACATTTTCCAACTCAATGGCCCGTTTCTGAGAGGGTGCTGAGCACCTCCAGCTGCAGATAAGGCCAGTGGAAGGTGCTGGTGCTGAGTACATCAAGAAATTAGGTCATAAATGCCTGTAGTTGGGAACCCAGATAAAAGCATAGGCACTGAGCAGTGGTAGCCTCGTTTTAAAGGCTTCAGCAAAACACTTTTGATGCCTCAACACAGGCACAGTCAGTAGTGGTGGCCTCAGCCCTTAGCAGGCAGTGAGGTTGCTTTTGACAGAGCAGATGCCTGGGAGTCAGCAGAGCTGGACTCAGTGGTGAGTTCAGGTACTGACTTGCTCCCCTGAACCATGCCTGCTCCCCATCTCCTGAGCCAGGATGCTGGCCAGAGGTACCAGGACTGTAGTTAATGTTTGTATTTTGAGGGAGCTGGACAGAGATGTGTGCTGTGTGAGGATTACTGCTCTGGGTGGGGCTTTTCTGAACCCGGACTGTGTTTCTGTTTCCTAGAGTCACAGAATTATTTTGGTTGGAATCCTAAAGGTTGGACCTTTAAAATCATTGAGTCCATTCTCCAACTTTGCCTAAAGTCTGGTGTCAAATGATGTCCCTCAGCACCATGTCTCTGCCTCTTTGAAAGACCTCCAGGGATGGAGGTATAACTACCTCTGTGTGCCAGCCTTTGAGAGCCCTTCCAGGGATTTTATTCTAATACCCAGCCCAAACCACCCTTCATGCAAGTTGAGGCCATTTCACAGCATCACAGAATTAACCAGCTTGGAAGAGACCTCTAGGATCATCCATTCCAACCTAGCACCTAACCCTTCTCATTAACTAACCCATGCCACTATGTGCTTCATGCAGCCTCCTCTTAAACACCTCCAGGGATGGGGACTCCACCACCTCCCTGGGCAGCCCATTCCAATGCCAATCACTCTTGCCAATGTCCAGCCTCTTATCCTATCATTTTTTAACTGGGGCAAAGAGACCAACCCCCACCCCACTCCAGCCTCCTTTCTGGTAAAGGCCCAGGGCTTCTCTCATCCTCCTTTCCTCCAGACTAAACCCCAGTTCCTTCAGCCACTCCTCACAACACCCTTCACCACTTTGGGGTTTATTTTGCCATCCCCTGGATCCACTTCAGCACTTCAGTGACTTTCTTGACACACTAATAGGGATATTAGCATCCACCAGTATGTGCATTAAGTATTTTTCTGTGCTTCCAAGATTTAAAACATTCAGAGAGTTGAGATTTCTTTCCCTGGAAGGGAGAATTGTTTCCTTTGCAGGATTTCTCCATGAGGCAACCAGGAGATCCATGGTGGAGGCACTCTCCAATTAGCTCTTTAAGGACACAGTTTCAAAGTGTTTCCTTTGCATTTCTTGTGCTTCAATGTCAAACAAAGTTTAAATACAAAAAAAACCAAAACAAACCCAAAAACCTTTGAATTCCCTTCCTGTTCCCCTTGCCTCCTGGAGATTGAAGGCTGTTGGGGCCATATTAGTTTTTTCCTCTGGTAATTCTTTTCCACATAAGAGATGCCCAGGTTTGGGGCTTGTGTGGGCAGCCTCCTTTCATTGGCCTCTTCAAATGGAAACACCCTCTGTGGGTCCTTCCTTACCTCATGAATATTTATAGCACATTGCACAGCCCACCAAGCCCAAAGGGCCAGAGATCTTCCTGGGACCACTTGGTTCTACTGAACAGTGCTCAGCCACACACTAACTCCTCATGCAGCAGGCAGCCTCTGAAGCTTGCCACACTTTTTTTTTTTTTTTTTCCCCTCCTGTAAATAAGCAAGAAATCATCTGCTCAAAACATCCCTTAGACAATCCCTGAGAGCATTTTCTGGAGCAACCGACTTGCAGTTACAGGTTTGTTTTGTTTTGGGTTTTTTTTCAGGTGCTTGAGTGGTGTTATTGATGAAACTGCAGAATTAATTGGCACGGGTGGTGTAGCAGTTAAGTGATAAATATTGCCTTTTAAATACAGCATTCTAATCTTGCTGAAACTCAGGCTTAAGGAACAGTAAAACAGCAAAGGATTGGAAACAAAATGTGCTGCCCAAAATGAGCACTGGGCTGCAGCCACAAAATAATGGAAAAAACAAAAAATAAAAGACAAGAATGTCTCTTCTTTCTCTTTCAAGGAGGAAAGGCAAACCCAGAGGTGTCTGTGCTTAGAAACAGAGAATCCTTTTGGTTGGAAAAGCCCTTTAAGATCACTGAGTCCAACCATTCTTTTGCCAAGGCTGGTGCTAAACAATGTCCCTCAGCACCACATCTTTGCCTCTTTGAAACACCTCCAGGGATGGAGATTCAACCACCTCCCTGGGCAGCCTGTGCCAGCCTCTCAGAACCCTTTCAGGGAAGAAGTTTCTTCTAATATCCAACCTGCACCTTCCCTGGTGCAACCTGAGGCCATTTCCTCTTATTGTATCACCTGTCACTGGGGAGGAGAGCCCAACAATCACCTGGATTCAGCCTCCTTTCAGATAGCTGTAGGGAGCAATGAGTTCTCCCCTCAGCCTCTTCTTCTTCTTACTAAACGACTCCAATTCCCTCAGCTGCTCCTTACAAGATCTCCTCAGACCTTTCACCACCTTCATTACCCTTCTCATTTCCTTTTAAATATTCATCTGCTTCTTCCTTTTTGTGCTTTTGTATACCTGGATTCTTGGAGCTGGGGCTCTGCAGCTTAGAGAAGAGAAGCCTGAGAGGTGACCTCAGCAATGGTTCTAAAGATGTGCAGGTGAGTGGCAGGAGGCTGCAGCCAGGCTCTGCTGGGTGATGCCCTCTGACAGCACAAGAGGCAATGGTGGAAGCTGAGGCAGAGGAAGTTTCATTTAAATGTGAGGAGGTTTTCCCTGTGAGGGTGACAGAGCCCTGGAACAGGTTGCCCAGGGAAGTTGTGGAGTCTTCTTCTCAAGATATTCAACAGCTGCCTGGATGTGTTCCTGTGTGATCTGCTCTGAGTGATGATGCTCTGTCAGGGTGGTTGGACTGGATGAGCTTTGGAGTTCCCTTTCAGCCCTGACATGCTGTGATTCTTTCTGTAAAATGCAGGTATCTATTTTCAAAAGAATCAGTAGGAACAAAAGTATTAACCCACACTTTGAATCTGTTCTTCTTACCACTGCTGAATAGGTTCTGCAGACTCAGGTGGTACAGAGCAGTTTGACTGCAAAGGTTCACAAAGTTTGTTGTCTCCATTCTGGCAGCAGCATCAACCCAAGTCATTCAGAATATAAACTGTGCTGTCCCTTTGTCTTTTAAAGTGTTGACTCTGAAACGCAGCAGTGGCATTGCATGTCAGCATTAACACCATTGTTGCAGCAAATGGAACAGCCAAGCTGCAGCCTAAAGAGGCAAATCAGAAGTAGCTGCAGAAAGGGAAATGCAGGGAAAGGCAGAGGAAGGAAATGAAAGGCAAAGGAGGAGAGGAGAAGTAAAAAGGAGATTATGGAGCAAACAAAGAAACGAGACAGAAATAACAGTGCTTGGAAAGGCAAACATTTTTTCTGCTGAGTGATGCTGATAGTAATGATAAGGCACTTGCAAAAATAAATCATGGTAATAATAAGGGGAAGATCAGCTCTTACACAAAGGCCAATTTCTACCCTCAGTCCTTGTAGAAACCTCTGCGAACATCAGGGAGTCCTGTTGCAGATTGAGGGCAGGGGAAGCAGTAAATGTATTCCCTGACCCACAAATAATCATTAGAAATGGAATTCTGCCCTTTGCAGAAAATGAGGTTTTATCATCTGCGCCCTGAGCCTTTCAGCCTACACCTTGCCATTAGTCAGAGAAGTTGGCTCCTACACCTGGCGCAAGCAAAAGAAATAAGCACTCTGTTTGCATTTGAATAATTTCCCTGGTAGATGAGTTCTCCTAATTGTACATCCATTAATTTCTTGCTAATGTAGCTGATATCGATGGGTGATTTTCTGTGCTAAACAGGAAGCACCACTCCTTCATGGCAGGACACATTCCTTCCCAGAACTGCCCTGCTGTTAGCTACCAGTAGCTGCCGTTCTATTATCTTTCATCTGGCCCAGAGCTGACAACAGATGGCCATCTCCGGGACTGCCATCAGTGTGACTTTATGAAGCATCCAGCTATGGTGTACTGAGGAGCTTCATGGCCAGTTCTGCAAATCTGCCTCCCTTCCCCCCAACCCACTGCTGGCCCCCCTCACTCCAACCCCATGAATAAGCTCATTCCTGGCTCCACTCTCCGCTGGTCGTGCAGTTTCTCAACGAGTGATGGCACAATGCTACCACAGAAAGAGTCCAGGTCTGCCTCCTCTTCCCTCCACAGCACTGGCAGAAGGTTGCTGTGGCCCCTCTACCTCAGCATCCTCACACCTCCATGGTTTCAGTGTTCCAACGCATAGGTAAAGGGGCTTGGTAGCAGCAGGACACCTGCCACCTCTTGAGAGCTGGAGTCTGAACCCTACCTCAGCAAGGGTTCTAAAGATGTGCAGGTGAGTGGCAGGAAGCTGGAGTCAGGCTCTGCTGGGTGATGCCCACTTACAGCACAAGAGGCAATGGTGGAAGCTGAGGCAGAGGAAGTTCCATGGAAACATGAGGAGGAATGAGGCTTCTTTCTTTTTTTTCCTCCTTCTTTTTTCCCTTCATTTTCTCTTTTCTTTCCCTTCTTTTTGTCTC
>VWZI01013880.1:77582-98564 GCA_013396835.1 Psilopogon haemacephalus | reverse complement strand
TTTTCTCCCTAATAAAAACTAGCATCATTAGATTGCTCCATTTCCAAACATTAGTCAAAAAAGACTCAGATGCAGATGGCTACACAACTGGAGCTGTTCATTACAAAACCCCAGCCAGGAGGAACAGCTTTTAGCTTCAGCTTGGCTACCTGTCATTAGGGTCAGGTTCGTTATGCTCTGATCAAACTGAGGCCAAAAGATGATTTGGGGTGGAGAAGGAGTGGATGTTTGCAGACTCTCATGACTTCTAGTGTGTTTTTTTTTTTCAAGTTGGGCTTCCCTTGTGCTCAAAACTGGGTGTCTTCCACCCTGTCAAGGGAAGAGAGAGAGCTGATTCAGTCGTGGTGAGCCAGCAGTGCCGAGTTATACACATTCCTGCGTGCAGCTTTAGCTGTTTAGCAGTAATGCTGTAGTCTCATTTTGCAGTGGAATCACTTAGATCATGGGTGCATAAATCTAGTTAGGGACACTCTATGTTGGTGACAGCTCTGCTTCCCCCCACTATTCTGTGTGCTGTGGGATATAAAGAACCTGTGATGGTGTTAAATGTTAGTGGTGCTTTTTGCTTGGCTTGGCGTTTGCAAAGGTGAAAGGTGGTTGTGCAGGAAAATAGAGCAGTATATTTGCTGTGAGACAGGCACTAAGAACTCACTCCCATGCTCAGTTATAATTCATGACTGTACTGGTGGGGAGCCCTTATCCCTCTGTGGAGTTAATGCATCTCCACTGTAGCCTGCTGAGAGCACCCTGTGTCCCCTCCCACCATCTGTGCATTCACTTGCATGCTTGCTCTCTCTCTCTCTTCACTGTGAGATCTCTGGTGTTAAAACTGTCAGACGACTACTGCCTGCTAAAGGTGGCTTTGTGATGTGTGTTGAGGCTGAATTGTCGCTTAAAGGGTGAGGAGGTAAGCAAGGGAGGTTTAAGCTGCCATTAGAAAACGCTGGTGAGCAGAGAGACAGAAAGGTGGGCTTGTTACAGCAAGCAGCTTGGAAGAGTGGATGGAAATTGCCACAGTGTAGGGCAAAAGCTGTCGATGGCAAATGGATCTTTGTTCCCAGTCTGGGCATGTGCTGCTCTTTCTTGGTACAGTGGATCTCAGTTTCTCCGTGTCAGATCTGAACCAGTGGCACCGTAAATTGAATAATATTTATTTAGCCATCAGCTGCCTTAGCTGACAACTATCTTATTTTCTACCAGTTGATCTCTTCTGTAGCTGAGAAGCTCTCTTGCAGGCTGCAACTTAATTGCTTCTATGCTACTTGAGTCGTGAAATTCATGTGGCCAAGTGCTGCAAGCCAGCACGATCTTACTTAAATAGGGAGTGTACCAAGATTTTTTATCATTGTTATTATTGCTGTAAGGCACTGTCAGAGAACCGGAGAGACTGTCTGGCTTCCAAAGAGCTGAGCTTGGTTCACGGAGGTTTGAGATGATGCTTTATCAACCTGGCACCTTACAGCAATACAGGGCTCAGAATACAGTTAAAAGACCATGTACTTGACTGCCACAGCAATATTAATTTGCAGTGTTTCACTGAGTGTAATCTCATGGAGTCTGTTATTTGTATTCCTTTAAAACCCGTAAATCAAATCCAGACCTGGAGTACCACTGTATGAACTTAACAGATGTGCTGCCATAAGGGACTTGCTAGGGATATAAACTGCAGAAATGTTTTGGGTTTTTTTTTTTTCCCTATTTCAGATTCCTGGCTTATTCCAGGGAGATTTAGGAACCAGGGGAAGTAAGGTGGGAGGTCACATGTAAGGACAGTAGCACCCACCCAGCGCCTGGTGCTGGCTGTGGCTGTAAGGAAATCCACCTCTAATTATTTCTCTCTTCAGCCACGGCAGCCTGCCGAAGCTCCTGAGCAAAAGTAGGGCAGGAATGAGACTCGAGTAGCCATGTCCAGGCTTTCCTGCGTGAAAGATCACTTTGAGATGACACAGCTGAGTAGTCAGGCTGAAATCCTGGTTGGTGTTTTATTAATTTTGCACCAAGATAAATCCTGAAACTCTGACAAACTCCATGACAGGTGAAATTCCTTCTTGCAGAATCTGCTCAGCAAGAGGCTGCTCATTTCGTTCTGTTCGGAGGCAGGCAACAGGAGGGCAGCTTTATAATCAGCCCTCAAAGGAGCCTCGGCCGCCCCAGAGCCTTGGACTGATTGAATAACTCCTGGGCCTCTTCCCCTAGGCCTCCATCAGCAGGGGTCCTGTGGAAAGCAATCTCCCGCAGACTGGCACTGAAGTGAGCTTTAAACTACTATTTTCTGCTCTCCAGAGGAGCCTGGAGTACTAAAAGATAGATGGACTGCAGATATTTTATGAGAAACTGTCAGAAGAAGAGCAGAGTAAATGTTTCTTTTCCTCCTTCTTTGAGTCACACTCTGCATCACTGGAGGTTTTGTTTTGGTTTTTTTTTTTCCTCAGAATCCTTTACACCAAAAGTTGGAAATTAATTGGTTGCTAACCTTGATTTCCTCCCTCCTCCTTCTTTGCCTTTTAATTTTTTTTTTCCTTTGTGTTTTGGTTTGAGGTTTTTTTTGGGGTTGTGGTGAGGCTTTTTTTGTGTTGTTTTTTTGTTGTTGTTGTTTTGCCTTTTTTTTTTTTTTTTTTTTTTTTTTTTTTTTTTTTTTTTTTTTTTTTTTTTTTTTTTTTTTTTTTTTTTTTTTTTTTTTTTTTTTTTTTTTTTTTTTTTTTTTTTTTTTTTTTTTTTAAATATTCACTCAGAGGCCCTTTCCTTAACCACAGTTGCAGAAAATCAGTACCACTTGCACTGAAATATTTATAATGACAGAATGAAAAATTGGATTCATTTTCTGGCCCGTAGCCGAACAGTCTGCAACTCTGTGCGGCGGCGCTCAGCATCTCTCATCCCTTCCTCTGGCCAGGGTTGGCTCCCAGGCACACACCCCCCACACACTGCCCCTGCTTCGCAGGAATGCTTGGCAAAACACTCAGCCATTTCCAATGTCAGCCCTGAGAGAACAGCCAGCACCTCACCCGTGCCACCATCCTGGGGTGGAGGCAAAGGGGTGGGCAGCGCGCAGGATTCCTCTCGCAGCAGAGGTGGGGCTGGGATTCAGCAGGCTGCTCCCGTGTGTGGCAAGGGGCAAGGGTGGGCTGCCTCCTCCGGATCAGCACAGGTTGGGGGATGATGATATTGAGAGCAGCCCTGCAGAAAAGGACTTGGTGGTGCTGCTGGGAGAGAAGCTGGGCAGGAGCCAGCAATGGGCACTGGCAGTCAGGAGAGCCAATAGCAGCCTGGGCTGCATCAAAAGCAGCGTGGCCACCAGAAGGAGACAGAGGATTCTGCCCCTCTGCTCTGCTCTGCTCTGCTCTGCTCTGCTCTGCTCTGCTCTGCTCTGCTCTGCTCTGCTCTGCTCTGCTCTGCTCTTGGGAGACCTCACCTGCAGTGCTGTGTCTGGCTGTGGGAGTCCCAGCACAAGAAGGACATAGACCAGGGACAGAGTGTCTGGAGAACAGCCAGGCAGAGAGTGACCTGGGGGTGCTGCTTGGCAGCTGAACATGAGCCAGCAGTGTGCCCAGGTGGCCAAGAAGGCCAATGGCATCCTGGCCTGGCTCAGGAACAGTGTGGCCAGCAGGAGCAGGGTAGTCCTTCTGCCCCTGTACTGGCACTGGTACCTTGAGTACTGACAGGCTGAAAGAATTGGGACTGTTCAGCCTGGACAAGGGAAGGCTCTGGAGAGAACTTATAACTACATTTCATTATCCGAAGGGGACCTACAGAAGAGCTGGGGAGAGACTGTTTAGAAAGGCTTGTAGTGATAAAACAACAGGCAGTGGTTTGAAACTGGAGCAGGGGAGATTTAGGTTGGCCATCAGGAGGAAATTCTGCACAATAAGAGCAGTGAAATACTGGAACAGGTTGCCCAAATATCTGGTGAAGGCTCTGTCCTTGGAGGTGTTCAAGATCAGACTTGATGTGGCCCTGGGCAGCCTGCTCTAGTTGGAGGTGTCCCTGCTGACTGCAGGAGGATTGGGCAAGGTGCCCCTTGAGGGTCTCGTCCAACCTGCTGCAATCTGTGAGCCTGTGACTTAGAACCAGGCTGGAGAACAGGATCTCTCCAGTAATCCCTGTTCTGCCCCAATTCCCTCGGTAGCCCTGGGAAACTCATTTGCCCACGAAGGAAGAGGTTGTCAAAAGCTCCCCTTTGTGCCTGAACACAGCATGTGCCTGTAGGAGTGCCCTGTGCTGCTTTGCACCTCCAGAAAGCAGAGGATGCTGCAACTGTACATATTTACTTCCCCCACAGCAATGGTGTGAAGGTGAAGTGGTTGATGTTTGCAAAGTGCTTTGAAAATGAAAGTGCAGATCCTCGGGCTCCAATTTGCATCCCTTGCCAGTATAAAAGGTACCTTAGTCAGACAGCCAAAGATTCCCTCAGTAGGCAGCAATTCCTGTTTATTTTGCTAGCTGTGTCTGTATCGCTCCCTTTTGGTCCTCACAAGTCTGCCTCAGACTGATGAATTCCAGGGATTTTTAATTGATATAACAATCCCCTGGGGCTTGCTACCAGCAGGGTAAGTTTGGGCAGCCTTGTGAATGCTTTGATGTGCACTGAGGAGTATGGTGGCCCAGGATTTGAATGCTCAGGCTGCAGGGGGTTAACAAAAATAAGCAGTGGCTGTGTAAGAATGAGATTGAATATGTCCAGAGAATGCTAAATCCATGCAGATGTCAGACTGGGGTGCAGAAACTGGTAGGGAATACACCTGTGGGAAGTGGTGGGTGCAAACCCCTGAGGAGTGATTCTCTGGTGACTCCAGTAGGTTGTCTGAACAATTGTGGAAATTCCTGGCAAAGTCCTGTGGCTGAAATCTTAGGCCTAAAAAGAGTCACCTTGCGACCATACTGGAAGTGGATTGGGAATTGGGGTCAAATTCTGCAAGGTGATGAGGATCTCCTGGAAGCCAAGGTGCCAGCAGTACAGCTGAGGTGGAGAGCTCTGTGCTCATGAGTACTGCACACTTCTTAGCATTCCAAAGTTTCTTACCAAAGTTTGTCACAGGTTTGCCTTTGTACCATCTTCCCTGAGATAGTTTGACAGTGATGAGCATTCTGACACAGGCTGCCCTTGTGTGTCTCAGAGATTTTGCCTGCAGTTGTTTTACCGTGGCATTGCTTTGATTTGCAAAGGAACCTTCTGCAAAGTGGTGTGGTTGAGGATATAGGAAGAAAAAACAAAGCAAATATCGTGCTGCATGAGTCGCAGAGATTTTCTGCTTAGCCCTTTTCATTGCTTTCTGGGTTCCTTTTTCTTTGTGCAAATGGAGAAAATGATCATTTTTGTGATTTTATTTTTTTTTTAACATTTACTAAGAAGTAAAAATAAGAGAGACAGGAAAGAAGATGAGCTCCACTTGCAAATATTAAATGTGTTTTGAAACTGACATTTTGAAAGCAGATTGCCCAGACGGTTTAGCAGCCTATTTCTTAGAGGTGTTCCAAAGAGGCAGAGCTGTGGTGCCAGGGGACATGGTTTAGCACCAGCCTTGGTGGAGCTGGAGAATGGTTGGACTGGATGAGCTGAAAGCTCTTTTCCTGCCAAAGGGATTCAATGAAAGACAACCTCAGAGCAGGCTCTTCCAAATCGTGAAATATTTATTTGGTTAGAGCTGACCAGAACACAAATCTAGAATCACAGAACTCTTTTGCTTGGAAAAGATCTCCAAGATCTTTAAGTCCAACCATCAACCCAACACCACCATGGCCACCAAAACCTGTCCCCACGTGCCTTGGCCACACCTTTGTTGAACACCTGCATGGATGAGGACTCCACCACCTCCCTGGGCAGCCTCTTCCAGTCTGTGACCACTCTTGCACTAAAGAAACTTTTCCTAATCTCCAACCTAAGCCTCCCCAACAAATTTTTTTTATGCCATTTCCTCTCATTTTATCACCTCAGACTAGGGAGCAGAGCCCAACCCTCACCTCAGTGAAACCTCCTTGCAGGGAGCTGCAGAGAGCAATGAGCTCTCCCCTCAGCCTCCTTTTCAAATGAGTTTGATGCACTCAGAATTTCTGCATAAGTAAATTACTTCCCATTTGTAATCTTTATTCAGACAGGTAACTGTAGAGAGCAATGAGCTCTGCCCTCAGCCTCCTTTTCTCCAGACTAGACACCCCCAGCTCCCACAGCTGCTCCTCTCCAGCCCTGTTCTGCAGACCCTTCCCCAGCTTTGTTGCCCTTCTCTGGACCTTCTCCAACAACTCAGTGTCCTTGTGTACAGCTGTGTAATACTCCTTAAGCTGGTGAAAAGATCTGTGGGGACAACAAGGCTGTGGGCCACAGCGAGGTGACAGCAGACATCTGCTGGGATGGTGCAGAAGTGTTGCTGAGCATCAGGGACCTGCAGAGCAGCCCCAAAGCGGTGCCTGCTGTGTGCGGCAGGCAGTGCAGTGCCTCTCACCTCGCTCTGCTCCCTGTTTTCAGTGCCTCTGTTTACTAAAGTTATTAGATTATACGTTTTTGCCAAGGTAAAGCAACCAGGAGAGCTTTAAATTAGGCTAAGTGCCACTTGTGTGTGGCAGGTTCCTTTGAGGGCTGATTAGAAAGCAGAGACCTCCTGGTGCTTGCCCCTTTCTCCAGGGCACCGCTGCCACGGGTCCTTGTTTACAGCTTCCCCTTTGAATCGCTGAAAGCCTTCACTGTGCTCTGCTGAGTCGCCCCCCGATAGCCAAGGTTCTGCTGGGTTTTGTGCTGGGTTCAAGCTAATGCTTCACTTTAAAGAGCTGTTTTAATTAGGTGGGGTTTATGGTAATGAATTAAAATTAAGTTGGAGTATCAAATGATAGAAGGCTGCGAAGGTTCGAGATTAGCCTCACCATAGCTACAGCACATCTTTCTGTAAAGGAATTAAACTTCTGTGTTTCAGACTCCTTGGCACTGAGCACAGACAGCAAATGAGTACAGGTGTTGTCTGCAGTTGTTCCCATCCTAAACGTGCCACTTCTCACTCACTGAAAAGATTGCCACGCTAAACCCAGTCCTGATGGGCAGGAGGGGGTGAAAGCAGCAGCTGCATGAGGCTGGCTCCCCTATCAGGACATAGCTGAGGAGACAGCAGTGCCAAATCCAGAGCTTGGGGAGTCAAGGGGGAACATTGCTTCAACTGTCAGTGCAGGGTCAAGGCAGGATCTAATGACATGTCTGACTGGCCAGCTGTGTGACATGAAATAAAATGACCAGCCTCAAAGAGTGGCATTTGGTAGGAGGACACTTCATCCTTCCTGGGGAGGAAGGAAAAAGGCATGAAAAGATGTTGCTTTGTGAGTACTTCTTTGGGGGCAGGGGAAGTATTAAAAAGTAGGAGCTGGGCAGTGCTGTCTTACCCCTTCTGTAGGATCTGAAAAACAGGAGAAAGTGAGAGTAAAATTCCTTCTGGTTGGCTGTGGTCACATTTCACACTTGTGCACAACTGCAAGTGACAAGGAGCAGAAGACAATAGAGAATGCAGACTCCAGCATGCCACAACCAACAACCACAATGACAAACAGCGATTTTTATTGGCCTGGTACCACTTGTCAGCAAATGCTCCAGATTCAGTCTCTTACAGTGTGTGTCCTTGCAAAAGCTAGAGAATCTGTGACTTGGTCAGAAAGGACACACTCACACTCTGCTCTCTCTAAAAGTCACCTTCACAGCTGGGAGTTTCTTGCACTGCAAAGGAGGGAACTCATATGGGGTTGCTCTGAGAACAAAATGTTTGTATATGGAGCTCTTAACTGCTTACCAGCTATAGAATCACAGAATGGTTTGTGTTGGAAGAGACCTTAAAGCTCATGCAGATCCAACCCCCTGTGCAGCGACACCTCCCACTAGAACAGGTTGCTCAAGGCCTCATCCAGCCTGGTCCTGAACACCTCCAGGGAGGTTGTGGAGCACAGAATCAATGACTGTGATCTTCAATCACATTCTGTGCTCCAGAATCTCCCTGGGCAACCTGTGCAAGAGTCTCACCAGCCTCACTGCAAACCTCTTCCTCACATCCAGTTTCAATCTCCCCTCTGCCAGTTCAAACCCATTGCTCCTTGTCCTGGCATTGCAAGCCCTTGTCAATAGACCCTCCCCAGCCCTCCTGGAGCCTCCTTCAGATTCTGGAAGGCCACTCCAAGGTCTCCTGGCAGCCTTCTCTTCTCCAGGCTGCAGAGACCCAACTCTCTCAGCCTGTCCTCATATTAGAGCTGCTGCAGCCTTCTGAGCATCTTCGTGACACAAGAGGGATAAAAAGTATCCTTATTTTCTCTCCCAGCAAGTAGACTTGCAGTTGACAAATGCACCAAGCCTGCCCCAGAGGCACTGTCCTAGTTCCCACTATTCCTTTCTTGAAGAGCTGTAGGAGTAAGGACTGCAAGATGTCCAAGATGGGCTGCCTCAGTAACCACTTGTGAAGGAAGGCAGAGAGCAAAACCCTGGGGGGCCTCTGCTTATCAGCTGCCAGGTCTGTGGCTGTTGCCATCAAATCTGCTCAGTCTGCCTTTCCTTGCAAACTATCCTGAAGGAAAAAGATACACCAATGTGCAGCAGAGTTTAGGGCATTTGGAAGTGGAGGGGAATCAGCAGAACTGGGCATTTCAAGAAAGACTTGGAATTGCTGGAGAGAGTCCAGCACAGAGCCACAAAGATGCTGAAGGGAGTGGAACATCTTCCTTTTGAGGAGAGGCAATGGTTATAAAGGTGTGCAGGTGAGTGGCAGGAGGCTGCAGCCAGGCTCTGCTGGGTGATGCCCACTGGTAGCACAAGAGGCAGTGGTGGAACCTGAGGCATAGAAATTCCATGGAAACATGAGGAGGATTTTTTTCCCTGTGAGGGTCCCAGAACCCTGGAGCAGGCTGCCCAGGGAGGTTGTGGAGTCTCCCTCTCTGGAGATATTCAAGAGCTGCCTGGATGTGTTCCTGTGTGATCTGCTCTGGGTGATGCTGCTGTGGCAGGGTGGTTGGACTGGATGAGCTTTGGAGGTCCTTTCCAACCCCTGAATCCTGTGATCCTGTTCCCAGGCAGGGGTGTGAGCTCAGCAATAGAGTGTGAGGTGTCTCTGCCTGTGCAGTAAGAGCCCAGAGAAGTTGCAGCACTTTTACTTCACCCTGTAATTTCTGCTGTAATGTGGTTGAAAGGAATTCTTGTACATGCACCTGTGGAAACTGGCAAGGATCATCGTTGTAAAGGTTGCCCTTTGCATATAAATCACAGCTCTGTGTGCTTCCCCATTTTAATTGGGTGACCTTTTTGAATCCAAGGGACAGAAGCTTAAATTCTGGACCTGCCCAGTTGGTTTAAGGTTTGAAGACAGTTCATGATCCAGCAGTTACTCTGCTTTAAATCAGAGGGGCCAGAGTGGGAATTGGAGAAGTTATTCCACTTGGCAGGCTCCTCATCAGAACTCACAGAAAACTTCATTGCAGACGAAACAGATGCATGTAGCATCCAGATTCATTTGGCAATGACCAATTGAGATTCAGTGAGTACAAGGGAAAGAGGAGGAGCAAGAAAATCGTAGTACTTCCAACAGGACATTTCTGTGCAATTATCAGTTTCAGTGTCTGGTATTATTTGTCACTGATTACTGCATGGAGCTGTTAAATATTTAGTGGCAGTCTGCTCAATTGGATTTGACCTGTAAAGGACTCTGCACATAGTGCAGGTCCAGTGCAGGAACCAGTTCCTCGCTCCCAGCTAGGCAAATTTGTATTCACATAGGATGAGCACACATTGTCAAACAAGGGGGTTTGGGCTTGTTGCCTGCATTTGTTGCCTCTCTCTCTCTCTCCTCCACAGATTTATTTGTCTTGAAGGTATCTAAAATTAGAGCACGGAGTAGAGGAGTGTTGCTCATGGTTGTAAAGTGGGAGGGAGGTCAGACTTAAACTTGTTTACAGATGTTGTAGTTTAGAAAGCAGCAGCATGATAAATTAAACATAACAAGGGGGGTGGAAATTAAAGCAGAGCACCAACTAGCCCATGAACACGTGTGCCTGTGCAGCACTGCCTTAGTCCCTGAATATCTTATTAGGCAGTATTGCCTATCAAAGCTCCCTGTCCCCTGTTACTCTCTTGTACAAGAGCTGCAGCTAAAGCTGGATTTGTTCAGCTTTGGGTTCTGCTTGCTCTTTGCCTGTCTGTGTCTGACAGGGTGAGGAGACTTCTGGCTGTGGCCTCTGCAGAGGGTGTGCAGGAATCAATCAGCAGTGTTCACTTTGCTTTCAATCCTGCACGCTTGGTGCTATTCTTACTTATTCCTTTCCTGAAATTCCTTGATTTCAGAGGAATTTCTCTTTAATTTATACCAGGGTAGTCATAACCACATTTTAAAGTAATAAGACTGTGGATAATAAGACTCAGTAATAAAAAATAAGACTCAGAAGTGTCTCTTTTAAACTTTTGTTGTTGTTGTTGTTGAAGCTTTTTCATTCCCCCTTAGTAAACTATTTTCTTAGACTTATGGATTATTTTCAAACATTTGCAGTATCACAAAAGCCTTCTTTTACTACAAACATGACCTAGACCTGCATCCCCATTGGCAGCACAGCTCCCTTTCATTGATTTGTAGATTCACAGAACGGGTTGGGTTGGAAGGGACCGTAAAGATCATCCAGTTCCAACCCCCTGCCACAGGCAGAGACACCTCCCACCAGCCCAGCGTGCTCAAGGCTTCATCCCACCTGGCCCTGAACACCTCCAGGGAGGAGGCATCCACAACCTGCCTGGGCAACCTGTTCAGTGTCTCACCACCCTCTCTGGGAAGAATTCCTTTCCCAGTTTGAGTGTATTGCTGTGCAGATGTTCCATCTGTTGCCCTCCCTCCCCATCCCCATCATTGTTTGCAGGGGATGATCCATGCAGCCAGGAACACCTTGCCTGAAATGGAAGAGGTTGCTGTAAGATCCACTGCATTTCAGTAAACGCCAGGCAAGGGAGGATTATGAAAGGCTATTTCCTGGCACTGGAGGTTAAACCAGCCTCGAGCTACTGTGATTTATGTCAGAGGCTTAACCAGGAGCCCCCTGCCAGCACTCGTAATGAGGAAGGTGCAAGGATGGTGCACAGATACCTGCGTTCCTGTCTGTTCTCTTCTGGTGACAGTGATGAAGGTCCTATTTGTTGTACCTAGGAATAGATGTCGTCCCTTGCCATGCAACAAATGTGTGATATATGCACTCACACACCATAATGAACCCAGAAGGAATCCCTGACATTTTATTAGTGACTTACTGGAAGCCTCTGAAGAAAAATCGGTATCGGGGGCTTTGGGTTGGGTTGGGGTTGGGTTTAATTTTCAGTTTGCATCCCAGAGAGCAGGCTCTCCAATTGGAGATTTTCTTTTTCTTTTATGGCTAGGTTTTCTCTGGCCCAGCTGGAAATGCTTGAGTAGAAGAACCAGAGTGAAGAGTTTTACATAAATACAGTAAAGGGCACAATCTGTTTAGCAGCCCTGCCCTTTCAGAGGCATTAGGGTAATATTGAATCACGTAGCTTATGTGAGCTAATTTGTATGAATAACTACAACTTGGTGTAGACTTTCCTAAATTGTCCTTGCCAACAGTGGTCATCCATGACCTGAGGTGACCATTTAATTGGCCATCATGTCTGAGAACAGACCTGGTTCTCAAAGGCTGGTAAACATCAATTCACCACACATAAGTGGTATTTATGGGAACACAGATTCTCTTGGGGCTTGGCCCCTTCTTTGTTGTGGAAATAGCTCTGTTTCAGTTCCTCATTTCCTTGGGAATCTCAAGTTTCAGAGACTGTATTTTATTAGCTCTGTGATCCAGCTTGGGCTGGGTACTCCATGCCTAGTTTGGTGTATTTAAGAATGCATTGGCACTCCTCCTGCTCTACCAGCTGCAGTGCAGTGCTGGAGATGCTGCTGACAGGGACACCTTGCCTGAAACTTTTTCTCTTCTGCCCAAAACTCCAAATTCTCCATTTGGCTTCCTTCTTTCATCCTGCAGAAGAGGAGGCTCAGGGCAGAGCTCATTGCTCTCTGCAGCTACCTGAAGGGAGGTTGTGGCCAGCTGGGGTTGGGCTCTGCTGCCAGGCTGCCCAGGGAGGTGATGGAGTCCCCATCTCTGAAGGTGTTTCAGAGGAGGCTGCATGAGGCACTCAGTGCCATGAGTTAGTTAATGAGAAGGTGTTAGGTGATAGGTTGGACTCGATGATCTTGAAGGTCTTGTCCAACCTGATTAATTCTGTGATTCTGTGAGGCTGCCAGGACAGCTGGGGCTGAACCACTTGCTGTGGGACTGGGACAACCTGCAGATGAGAGAGCTTTGGGAGCTTCTAATTGCTGCCTGCCCATGCCTTGAGCTAGACTGGATCCTAGGAAGAAGTTCTTCAGTATGAGGGTTTTGAGACTCTGTAACAGGCTGCCCAGGCTAGTTGTGGATGCCCTCTCCCTGGAGATGTTTAAGGTCAGGTTGGATGAGGCCTATGAGCAACCAAGCCTAGTTGAGACGTGTAGTTTGCCTGTGGCAGGGAGGTTGGAGTAGATGATCTCTAAGGTCCCTTCCCACCTGAGCCATTCCACGATTCTGTGATCATCTCCTTTCCAGCTCAGGGTTAAGTGTGACCCTTGAAATCAGAAGATAGACTCATTTTTCCTCAGAGCCATGATGATTCCTGGGATGAAACACAGCAGCAACATTTGTCAGTTCCCAGATTTCAGACAGAACAGTTTAGTTTTGTGGTTAGAACAACTTGTAGTTCCTGTTTTATGAAAGAAGGGAGGAGCCTGGGAGTGAAAATAATCTATGGCCACATCACCTGTTGATGAGCTCCAACTGAAATTGCACTTTCTGTCTTTCACCCATGTGAAAAATCTGGAAATATTTACCACCTGAGTGTTCATAGATGCTCTGTCAGCACAGTTTTGGACCTAGATATGTCCCTAACCTTCAGCTAATCCATTTGGTGGAGGTGGACAGTGGAAATGGTTACCTGGACTGTGGAAACACAAATCCCATGTCCACTACAGTTTTACCTGTACAGCAGCTGAGCCCAAGAAGCCCAGGTAGGAATAGTCTTAAATGCTTGCAGCAGCACTGGAGCCAGAGCCTTTGTGTTTTGGGGCATTCAGAGTAAGTTTACTGCTTTCAAATGCTTTGAAATGGCCCCAGACACTCTACTAAAACCACCTCCTGACTCTGCAGATTTGGTTCCACGTGTGATTTGGGACTGGCTGAGACTCTTCCTCCACTGGGATGAACATCAGGGGAAAAAAAAAAAATTCCTAACCCTGAGGTCTGTGAGAGTGTGAGACAATCTCCCAGGAGGAGCGTTGGAAGCTCTAATTAAAATTGGACTGGGCAAAACAGTTGAAATTGCTCTATAGGCAATAATCCAGCACTGGCAAGGTGGGTGGAGAAAACGCCCTGATGGGTCTCTTCTGCCTTTAACTCCTATGAATTCTTGTTCTTCTCTTTTGTTATGCTATTTCACCTTTATTCTTTTCCCCCCTTTGCCTTTCTTGAATGGTGACACAGTGCCAGCTAGAAAGTATTAGAAGCTGCTATTGTGAGCTGTGTAAGATGATGCTAAATGTCAAAAGAAAATGCAACAGTTCCTCTGCAGCCTCTATATGGAGACAAGAGAGAAAAAGAGAAATTGTGAGCAGAGGGCATCAGAGCATTTTCTGCTCGGTGAGGCTCTGCCTCATGCCTCCAATGTACCTGTTTATCATTTTGACTTTACACTTCATCTCTTTGCTTATAAGGAATAGGCAACATTCCACCCAACCCAGGGCAGGTGTGGGAGAGTCATTTCCTCCATCTCATCCCTCAGATTGCTGGAGACATCTATCCAAATGCTTCAAAGATCCCTAAAGATCTGCACTAAATAATACCTTCTTAGCTCTTAATGGATAGGATGTGTTTAATCTTAGTATCTCACAGATCTAAATATCTCATCAGTTTAGCCTTGGGTATAATCATATTACAGCTAGCCAGGGAAGAACCCTGCCATGGAGTAATGGAGCTTTCACAAGACTCTCTCTGCTGGGGTACTGAAACATTACAAATTTGAGGGAAGGGAATAAAAAAATCAACCTTTTCTATGAGTTTTTTCTTATCGTTATGTCTGAATAAGTTTTATTTGGTTCTGATGTTACCACTTAATACTCTCTTCCCTTTTCCCCCTGCCTTTCTGCGTGTATTGCGTCATTGTCCTGTGCAGAGCTTCCTGCATGAGAGGTCTTATGTCGTGGCAACCAACTAAGCAGTAAAGCATCAGACCTAAGTTTTGGGAACCATGACACTCTGGAACTGCACTCAAGCCTTTGCTGGGCTTGCCTCTTCCATGAGCTTTTATGAGGAGAGGCTGAGAGCTGGGGTTGTGCAGCCTGCAGAAGAGAAGGCTCAGGGCAGAAGGCTCATGGACCAGTATGTGAGTGGAGGCTGCCAGAGGATGGAGACTCGCTGTGTACAAGGAGTGCTATAGCAAAGCCAAGGGTTCATGGGGACAAGTTACTGCTGGGGACATTCCCATGGCACTGCAGGAGAAAATGTTTGCCGCATGAGAACAGTCAGGGGCTGGAATCATCTCCCAAGGGAAGCAGTGGAGTCCTCTGCATGGGGCAGTCTGAAGGCTCAGGCTGGCAGGGTGCTGGGCCACCTCAGTTCAGCTCTGCTGTGAGCTAGAAAGGGTGGAGCAGATGGTCCTTGGGGTCTCTTCCAACCCAGCACTCTGGGATTCTGTTGCTGATTCTGGACCATGCCCTGATGTACTTGTTAGCAGCAGACAGTGTGTGAAAAGTGTGGTACAGGATAAGAAGTTAGAATAAAGAAGAAAGGAAGAGAAGCAGAAAACGTTGATTAGAAAGTATAATTTAATAGAACGTTTATCGAACCAAATGTATTGATTAATGTGGAAGATATAGTACTTATATTGATTCCAACTAGAGATTTAGTACTAAAAGCTGTAAGCCAAAAAAGCTGTTGCAGATTGCTACAAAAGTCAGTTTAATGCTGTCCTTGAGAATGCCTTCACAAAGAAATTCTTCTAATGTTTGAGGAGTAGGTAGAATGCGGTAGATGTCAGTTTGATCCCGGAGGGTTTTATTTTGTACTCTAATAGCTGTTACGAGCCTACATTATATCCAAGGAGTAATTTTCCTTAGGGGTGCCCAGCTCGCTTTGTGTCAATATTCTAGCATTTTAAGTCACGTACAGTATGTGCTTCTGGGAACAGTGCAGGAGCCAGCCAGACTCATAATGGTCTGCATTCATTAATAAAGGCAGGAGCTTCTGTCCCTCCATTGCCCACTACAGGGACACCTCCCTGGTCTTCAGGGACCCGTACAGACACATTTAAAGAAAGCTTTATTTTGAGTGGGCAGGAGATGAAATGCAGGACTTGCAGGCATTTCCTAAGTCAGCTCTGTGCCCGAGCACAGGGGTGACCTTAACGGGTCAGAGAAGAATGCGGGTCAAAAGAGTTATTATCCAGCCTCTTGGAAACCAATTGCTTTTGTTTAAAAAAAAAAATAAATTTAAAAATATATGTAATATATAAATGGTAGTGCTTAAAGCTTGGGAGCAAGGTAGAGTGTTCTGCTTTACAGCAGGGTGGTGTGGGGCATCCTCTTTTAATGCAAGAAAAAAAAAATCCCCTCCAAGATGATCCACGACGTAGGCAGGTAACAGCCTCTGGACAGGAGATACCACAGAGGGGACCATAATCATTTCATCAGTGATGATTGATTAGTTGTGTTTGTGTTCCTGAACTAAGGGGGGAAAAAAACAACGTGCTGCTGTGGTGCTGGTACCAGCTGTTGGAATAATGCACCCACGTTTTGTCTTTGTGTTTCTTCACCTGTGCCTTCCTGGCGCTGGTTGTCAGCTACAGCCACGGCCGCTCAGTGAGAAAGCAGAGGTCCCAGTTTAGGCTGAACCTCATTAAAGATTCTAACGAGCCACTGAGGCTGTGGCTAGCTCTGCACCAGGTTGCTGGGTTGGTTTTTTATTTTTGTGGGGTTTTTTTTTTTTTCTTCATTAATTTTGATGCTGTGGGCAGGGACTTCTTGCTGGCTAATACTTCTGGTGTGCTCTCTGAAACACAAAGGCATGCACCAAACAGCAGCAAGCTCAGTACCTCTTTTGTCCCTAGCACTCCTGCAATGAAACCTTTATCTCTCCATAGGTGTTTTATTAATTTTGTTTGTTTGTTTGCTAAGGAGATTCTTCCTTCCGGTATTCCTGTGGCATCTTTGCATATACATATTTTTTTAAATTATTTTTAAATTATTTTTTTTCTGAACAATTAGGTTATTAGAATCATAGAATTGTCAGGGCTGGAAGGGACCTCAAGGATCATTTGCCCTGGGCAAGGACACCTCACACTAGATCAGGTTGCTCTTCCACCCAGTATTCTTGTGGCATCTTTGTATGGGTGTATATATACAGATATATTTTATATTTTATTAATTTTTATATATTCTGTATGCATTTATAAATTCTATTCAGTGTAAAATATTTATACTATTATATATTTTATACTTTTATTTAAATATATATGCTATATACACATACATATATAATATATAAATAATACATAAAGGAAAACATAATTATATATATAATTATGATATATAGAAACGTACATATGTTTATATATATAATTATGATACATTGTAATTATGATGTATTTATATAAATTTTATTTTCAAGTGGATTCTCCCACCCAGTATTCCTGTGACATCTTTGCATATTTTTTTTTTTCCCTGACCAATTAGATTCTTCCACTCAGTATTTTTCTGGTAAATTCCTACACCAAGTATGCTCCCATGTCCCTGCTGTGCCCCTGCCAGCAGGAGCTCCAAATTCTGCTTTCCCCACCTGCCTGGGCTCCCAGTGCTGGGGAGGAGCTGACTGCACACCAGGCAGAGCGCCTCTTTGAGTCGGGCTCTGCTCTGTGGATAATGGAGGAGAATTTCCTGCCCTAAATTTTTAAACACATCACCCCCCACATAAAAACAAGGAGAGTTCATAGCTGGGATTGATGTCTGCAATTTTCAGTCAGTGAGGCATGGGGGCTCCAGTGGATGGCATTTGGTGCAGTGCAATATGGCTCTCGGTGGGATTGCAGAATTCTCCTCCTTATCTCTCTCCTGCCATCCCTTGCCCTCTTGTCTTGGTGATGTTGTGCTTCTGAAGTGTTTCCACTCTGTATTCTTTTTTTGTCATTTAGCCAAGCAGGTATTTGTCCCCAGCCCCTCACATGTGGGTGGCCTCAACTGCTTTGGAAGCCTGCCTTTGTTTCGGTTGCTTGCAGTAAGTGCAGTTGGCTTTGTAAGGCCCAACCTGCTCAGAGCTTTTCCTCATGTTCAGATCCTGCCCTGTCTCCTTTTTCTCTCCAACCCTTGTTTGTCGTTTGGTTTGGTTTGGTTTGTTGGTTTGTTTTTTTTTTTTTTTCCTGTTATCTCTTCATTATCTCCAGAGAATCTCATTTTGCAGCAGGGCACAGGAGTCAGGGACACTGAGAGCAGGGGCAAGGCACAGTCCTTATGTTGTGTTTTATTTTGCTTCCTCCACATTTGGACTGGTTTATTTCTTAATAAAAACTGTCACCGCAGCCAGAGTCAGGGCTCCAGAACACCTTGGGCTGCTTCATATGCAGCTCTTCATCCAGCCCCAGACTGATTATTCCTGTTTCACTTAGGAAAAGAAATAAAACCAGGACATGACTCACATGCTTGTGCTGAGTAGATTAGAAACCCTCTCTGCAATATAACAACTGCTGTATGACTTCACCTGCTTGAAGCAGAGAACATCATCAGAATCTGCTCTGCTGAGACCTCACCTGCAGTACTGTGTCCAGGTCTGGAGCCCTCAATATAGGAAGGACATGGACCTGATGGAGCAGGTACAGAGGAGGCCATGAAAATTCTCAGGGGGTTGGAGCAGCTCTGCTGTGGGGACAGGCTGAGGGAGCTGGGGGTGTTCAACCTGGAAGACTCCAGGGAGACCTTAGAGCAGCCTGCCAGGACCTGAAGGAAGCTACAAGAAGGATGGAGAGAGACTGTTTGCAAAGGCCTGCAGCAACAGGATGAGGGCAAAGGCTTCAAACTGGAACAGAGCAGGTTTAGATTGGATGCTAGGAACAAGTTCTGCATGACGACAGAGTGCTGGAACACTACATCAGGTTGAGGCCTCATCCCTGGAGATACTCAAAGTGAGGCTGGACAGGGCTCTGGGCAGGCTGATGTAGTGGAGGATGTACCCTGCTGGAGTGCAGGACTGGATGAGCTTTGCAGGTCCTTTCCAACCCAGACCATTCTGTGACTCTACAATTCTATGAATCCAGGCTGCCAGCCCATATTGACCTTGCCCTGCTGTCTCTAGGTGCTGCAGGCTCTCCAAGAAGCCTGTGGTGTTCTGCTCCAAGTGCTGCAGTGCCTGGACACTCCAGGATGGCAAAGGAGCTGACTGTCAGGGGCTGACTGTCCAGGGCAGACTGTCAGGCTTAACTCTGCATTTCCTTGCTTTCATGGTGTAAAAGTCAGAGCCCATTACCTGTGACCAGCCAACATTCTCATCTGCAGCCATTGGTACTGCTTTACAGCACTTCTGAGGGGGTTTATGGGAAGGATGAGGAGCTAGATGAAATCAGGAGGTAGAGTGTGGTTTGGGCTTTTTTAACACTCTCTGGCCTTGGAGAGCCTGGAATTCCTGCCATCAGCATTAAATCATTTGGTATTCACATCTGGAAACTGCATCTCTGAGTGTCCCTGGGTCGTTTTCCTTTAATCTTGAGCATGGCACTGCATTAAAAATTCCTCAGGCTGCCTGTCAGCTCCTTCCCTTGCCAATGTCCCATGAACTATTGCTTGTGTGCGTGCAGGGGGCACAGGAGGGAGGGAGGGGGAGAGCTCTGCTGCCGCTCCACAGCCGCGCCAAGGCACACCTTGGCCTCACCAGGGCTGGCTCTGGAGGGTCTGCTTCAGCAGAGGTTCACCTTGGGCAGAATTATGGCTGCCTTTTGGGAACAGCTTCATCCTGCAGAGCATTACTCCAAAGGGGTTTTAAGACAGATTAACTTAATAAAGCAGAGTGAAGGGGCTGGGCGTGCTGGGAGCAAATTATGGGATGTGACATCCCTGCCCTCTGGGTCACTGGCCCAAGTCTGCCCCTGATTACCAAGGGGAAAATTCATCGCTAATCAGCGCCTGCCCTGGTGTCTGAGAAGCAGCATTCATGATGACTGGGGGACTTGAAAGGCTGAGAGCCCTGGGGCTGTTCAGTCTGGAGAAGAGAAGGCTGAGAGGAGATCTGATCAATGTGTGCAAATACCTGAGAGGAGGGGGGCAAGTACCTGGGCCCAAGCTCATTTTGCTGGTCCACAGCAGTAAGAGAGGGAGCAGCAGCTACAAACTGGAACAGAGAAGTTTTCAGCTCAACATGAGGAGAAACTTCTTTGCTGTGAGGATGCCAGAGCCCTGGAGCAGGCTGCCCAGAGAGGCTGTTAGTCTCCAGGGAAGGAGACTCTTCCACACCTGCCTGGATGCATTCCCGTGTGAACTGCCCTGGGTGATGCTGCTTGGCAGGAGGTTGGACTGGATGAGCTCTGGAGGTCCCTTCCAACCTCTTAACATCCTGTGACTGTGATTCAGAGGCCTTCTTCCATTATCTGTGGATAATGAACACTGCACAAGACCTAACATATATTGGACTGGATCTTTGCTCTTAGCTCCATCTCTGTGAAGGATCTGAGTCAGAACAGGCTTTGAAATAACATCTCTCATCCTTGAAGCTTGATGAAGGCAGTGGTATGAAATAGGGTGGAACTTGTGTTTGCTGCTGCATTTGGTGGCTACTGGTATGGGGAAGGAGAATTTCACACTCCATAGTCTGTGCTGTGTCACCTCACATGAGGCACTACATTTACTCAAGGTAGGTTTTGGTGACCCAAGGAAGGGCTGTGCAGCCCCTCCTGCATTCTCACCACTCTCTGAGCTCTCTGCTAGGCACAGAGCACACTGCTCCTACAGAGCACACTGTGTGTGCTGCTCAGGGGGAAGCAGGTTTTAACGCAGTAAAACATTTGAAGTGGTGCCACAGCCTAGGAAGCACAGCTCAATTAGTGTATTATTGGTTGGTAGGCAGCAAAGTCTTTTATGACAAATGATTGCACTTCCAATCTGCATCATGCATCAACTATGAGCTGTGTGTAAGCAAACCCTAGAACCACTGACCTGGTTTGCAGTGTGACTGGGGCAGGTCAGCCCACACCTCCTGAGAGAGAGTGCATTGCCATGGGAAAAACAGCAGTGTGGAAGGGCTGGGGAAACTCTCTCTGACAAAGAATTGACTTCTGGTTGCTTGAAAACGAGAACAGGGTGAACGTGCCCTCCCCAGCCCACTGCTGTGCAGCACATGTTGGGAGAATGGTTGAGGGATAGAACATCTCTCTTAGGAGGAAAGGCTGAAAGACCTGGGGCTGTCTAGCCTGGGGAAGACTGAGAGGGGATTGGATTAAGGTTTATGGCTATCTGAAGGATGGGTGACAAGAAGAAGGGACCAGGCTCTTTTCACTGATGCCCAGTGAGAGGGCAAATGGTAATAGATACAGACTGGAGCCCAGGAAGCTCCATCTCAACATGAGGTAGAACTTCTTTATACTGTGAGGGTGCTGGAGCCCTGGAGCAGACTGCCCAGAGAGGTTATGCAGTCTCCTTCTCTGGAGACTTCCGAGACCCACCTGGATGTGTTCCTGTGTGACCTACTTTGGCAGGGGCATTGGACTGGATGATCTCCAGAGGTCCCTTCCAAGCCCTACCATTCCATGATGCTGTGATTGGTTTTGCATCTTCCTTTCTCTCCTAAACAAACACCTGTGGTGTGACTAAGCCGTTTCTCCTCTTTTCCTTCCAGAACCATACGATGACCCAGCACAGCAGTTAGTGCAAGGCCTGTCTCTTCCAGAGAACTCTTGGTGGCACAAAAGAAAGGGAAAAAAAAAAA
>VWZI01013880.1:58594-76797 GCA_013396835.1 Psilopogon haemacephalus | reverse complement strand
ATGTTTTCTTTTCTTTTGGTTTTTTAAATTTTTTAAATTTTGTTTTGGGTTTTTTTAAATTTTGTTTTGGTTTTTAATTTTTTTTTTAATTTATTATTTTTGGGGAGGGGGGTTTGTTTCATTTTGTTTTCCTGGATACCATTTGAAGCATTTTGAGTGTTCAAGACTTTTCCTTACTGATTTCTCAACGGCCAAACTCTTGAATCGGTTGAGCTAACCTGTATGTTACTGTTATTAATGTTTACTCTGCGGTCTGAACCTGGAGATTACTGGAATTGTTTTCCAAAAGGAAATAAATTCAGTTTACCATTCATTACATTTGAGGGTGCTTGTGTCTTGTCTTCTTTCCTTACTGCTTGCTGCGGTGCTTAAAGGGCACTGCAAGAAACAGCCTGGGGAAGTGGCCTCTGGTTGCAGCAGGGGAGGATTAGAATCATAGAATCATAGAACCAGGAAGGGCTGGAAGGCACCACAAGGATCATCCAATTCCAATCCCCCCTGCAGGGACACCTCACACTAGAGCAGGTTGCTCAGAGCCACATCCAGCCTGGCCTTACATACCTCCAGGGATGAGGCTTCCACCACCTCCTTGAGCAACCTGTGCCAGGTTCTCCATGCCACCCTCATGGAGAACTTCTTCCTAACATCTGGTCTGAATCTCCCCATTTCCAGCTTTGTTCCATTCCCCCCCAGTCCTATCACAGCCTAAAAAGTCCCTCCTCAGCTTTCTTTTAGCACCCTTCAGATACTAAAAGGCCACAATAAGGTCACCTCAGAGCCTTCTCCTCTCCAGACTGAACAGCCCCAACCCCCTAAGTCCCTCTGGATGGATCCTTCCCTCCAGCTGGCAGGAGCACCACACAGCTTAGTGTCTCTGGCAAACTTGTTGAGGCTGCCTCAGTACCACTGCCCATGTTTAGGCTGGACATCAGCAAAAAATTTCTTCCCTGAAGGGTTGTCCAGGCCTGGAACAGGCTGCCCAGGGAAGTAGTGGAGTCATCATCCTTGGAGGGATGTGGAACATCTTCCTTATGAAGAAAGGCTGAGGGAGCTGGAGCTCTTTAGCTGAGAGAGAAGGAGCCTGAGGGGTGACCCCAGCAATGCTTATAAGTATGTAAAGGTGAGTGGCAGGAGGCTGCAGCCAGGCTCTGCTGGTTGATGCCCTCTGACAGCACAAGAGCCAATGGTGGAAGCTGAGGCGTAGGAAGTTCCATGGAAACGTGAGGAAAAAATTCTTCACTGTGAGAATGACAGAGCCCTGGCACAGGCTGCCCAGGTGGGTTGTGGAGTCTCCCTCTGGAGATATTAAAAACCCACCTGGATGTGTTCCTGTGTGATCTGCTCTGGGTGATGCTGCTCTGGCAGGGGGGTTGGACTGGATGAGCTTTGGAGGTCCCTTCCAGCCCCTGACATGCTGTGATTCTGCATGTGAGGGATTCAAAAGGTGTGTAAACCTTGTGCAGGACATCATTTAGCAGCTGCCATGGTGGTGTTGGGTTAATTGTTGGGGGATCTGGATGATCTTTCCCAGTCTTAAATGATCCTGTGGTTCTGGGACCCCACCATGTGCACTGCTCAGCAGGAGCAGGTCACTTCTCTCTGAGCTACACATCTAACTAAACGTAATCACAGAATCAATGTTAGGGGTTGGAAGGGACCTCCAGAGATGGCTGAGTCCAACCTGGCCTGCTGCAGAGCAGCGTGTGCCCGAGGGCAGCAGTCACTGGGGCCTGCTCTGGGTTGTCAGTTTAACAGTCTCAGCAAGTTCATGCCTGCCACTTGACACGCTGCTTGCCAGAGGAGTCACCACACATCTTGTGTGTGTCACCAGTGCTGTGCTCCAGTGCAGCATTCGTGAGTGTGTTGGGGTTGGGGCTGGTGCTGGCAGCCAGCAGCTGCAGCAGCTCTGCTGATCACCCATCCCTCACCCTCTCTCCAGCCATGGGCAGCAGCACTGGAGCTGGGGCACACCGTGAGGTGATGCTCAGCAGCACAGTGGCCCCTGGGCAGCTGTCACAAGACCTCACAGCTATGCTCAGGTCTGCACTGGCTCCTGGCTGCCTGCAGCTGCAAGAAGAAGAGAGGATAAAAACTCTCCTTGCCTACCAGTATCCCCTACCACTCCACCTCACCTACAGGACCTAAACCCCACATTTTCTGGCTATTGAAGTCTCTTATGCTATTGCTGGAATTACTGTTTTTATCCCATAGGAACCTGAAATAGTGCAGTTAAAGAGCTGCTCATCACTTTGGGCTGGAGCCGTTGGCCTGGTGCTGTCAGGGTAGGTATAAAATGTGATTTCCAGTTTGCTGAACTCTGCAGATGGAGCACGGAGAGGAAATAAGTAAAGTCAGAAAGGGGGGAGGGAGGAAATTAAAAAAAGAAAAAGGTAATGTTTAAAGCTCCAGCTTTGAGAATATTGAGCAGATTTTGCCAGATAATGATAATTTTAAAAGAATTTCCTGGTTTTTTCTCCGAGTGTCTCATTTGTGCTGACAAAAGGATAAACACAGGCAGGAGCACACAAGGCTTGTAAAGTGCCAGCTCTGTTTCTAAGTGAGAGGCTGCTCCTGCTCTCCCTCTCATTAATATATTACCCCTCTCAGCCAAATTGGATGTGATGATGTGTTCTTTCTTTTTGACAGATACCTTAAAGGACATAAGGCATGGCAGCCTTCATGTGTGAAAGTGTGACATATTGGTTAAGACTGGAAATAACACGATTCTAGGAGGGGGAGCAAGCCTATAGGAAATATTACACCCTACTGCTTCTGTAAATGCCAGAGTGCCACCGACTCGAGACAGATGGTAGCTGGGAAAGATGCAATCTTATAATCAAAAGCTAAAATATGTCAGAAATATGTTAGCAGGCAAAACAGAGCCTATTACCAGCGTCTCATGTCATGACAGCTTGCTAAACATACAGAGAGATGTTGAGTTTCCAGAGATATAAACAAAGGAACAGTAAACAGCAGCAGCCAAGCACTGAGGGCTTCCTGCATCCATCCCCACCTTGAGCCAGGGGCGGGGGCTGGAGGGGTCCTGTGCCCACAGGCAGCCCTCAGTGGCTTTCTAAGAGCTGCCAACCTGTCTGGAGTGCTGGAATCCTCTGACCTTGCCTGAAGTGAGAGGGTTCTCAGCCGTGCCTAAGAGCTGTTTCAGTAGCTTAGGGCAGACACCTGAACTTACCAGCCAGAGCTGAGCCTTCCCTGGAGAGGCAGCGCAGCGCTGGGGCAGCCCAGGCAGAGCTTGGCCCCATGGAGCCCCTGCCCTGCCTCAGCTAGGCACAGCCTCTCCTCCTGCCCTTCGCCTCCTCTGCAAGGACACAGCTACTCAGAGGGCTGTGTGGGCAGGTTGATGGGCAGGGGATCCTCTTACCTCTGAGACTGGCAGCGTTCCCAAGATGTCAAGTGGGCATGAGCCTCGGTGTAAGTGATAGCTGAGTGCAGCCATTAGCCCTTTCTGCTGGTTTCATGGGAATCAGAGAACGATCTGGGCCGGGAGGGACCCCCAGAGGTCATCCAGTCCAGCCCCCTGCAGTCAGCAGGGACATCCACACCAGTACAGGTCACCCAGGGCCCCAGCAAGCCTCACCTTGAATGTCACCAGGGAAGGGGCTTCAACCACCTCCCTGTACAGCCTGCTCCAGCTCTCCACCACCCTCACAGCAAAGAACTTGTTCCTGACATCCAATCTCAATCTCCTCCAGCTTGAGCCCATTGCCCTTGTCCTGTCCCTGCAGGCCTTTGTGAACAGCTTCTCTCCATCCTTCCTCTGGAAAGGCTCCAGAGAAGGAGACTCCACAACCTCTCTGGGCAGCCTGTGCCAGTGCTCTGGGACCCACACAGGCAAGGAGTTGCCTCTTGTGTTGAGCTGCAACTTCCTGTGCTGCAGCTTCCATCCATTGCTCCTTGGCCTATCCCAGGCAGCAGTGAGCAGAGCCTGTCCCCCTGCTTCTGCCCCGATCCCCAACCCTCAGAGATTGACAAACATTGATTCAATCCCCTCTCAGCCTTCTCTTCTGCAGACCAAACAGCCCCAGGTCACTCAGCCTCTCCTCACAGGGCAGTGCTGCAGCCCCTTGAGCATCTTTGTAGCCCTCTGTTGGACTCTTTCAAGTAGATCCCTGTCCCCCTTGCACTGGGCAGCCCAAGGTTCACAATTCCTTCACTCAAGTCCAGTGCTCTTGCTGCTCTACAGGAGTGACTCTAGAGGATTCGCTCTAGAAACACCCCCAAAAAATAATTCAGAAGCCCTGCCTGGGACACACCAGTGGTGATGACTTCATTCTTGACAGCACATGGAAAGTTGAAGTCCCCTCCACATCTCAGAAACTGGTCTTTGTTAGCAGCTCTGGTGTGACCACTCCCTTTGCTCATTACCACCATCCTTGACACCTGAGGAAGAGCCTCTCGTCCTTTCCTTACCAACATCTGGCACCTTCTATTTATAATGAGATTAACAATTCCTTCACACCTTGATTGAATCCCTCTTTATTGAGATGTCACAGCAGATTCGCACAGCCTGCGAAGGCAAAGGCTCCACAAACGTTAATATTGTGACAAGCAGGGCACAGGAAAGTAAACGAATCCTAATTGGTGACAATTAAAAATAGCTCAGTGTGAAAGCAGAATATTGCACTGCTGTCGCAGCCCTGTCGTGGGTGAGGCTGTGTGAAGGACTCTGCAGAAGGAGGATGTTGCCTTCACTGCTGCCTAATGTGCTCAGTCATACACTGATGCTCAATTAATGCTCACAAGCCCCTTTACACCTTGGTGGGCAATGTGCCCTTCTCTTCAAAGTTACTGCTTCACTGCTCTGGAGCACCTCCCCTACAAGGACAGGCTGGGAGAGTTGGACTTGTTCAGCCCGGAGAAGAAAAGGCTCTGGGGAGAGCTAAGAGCAGCCTGCCAGTGCCTGAAGGGGGCTGCAGGAGAGCTGAGGAAGACCTTTTTAGGAGAGCTTGAGTGACAGGATGAGAGGCAATGGATTGAAGCTGGAGGAGGGGAGATGGAGATTGGAGATTAGGAAGAAATGAGCAGTGAGGGTGGTGAGACACTGGCACAGGTTGCCCAGAGAGGCTGTGAATGCTCCCTCCCTGGAGGTGTTCAAGGCCAGCCTGGATGAGGCCTTGAGCAACCTGTTCCAGTGGGAGATGTCCCTGGGCACGGCAGGGGGGTTGGAACTGGATGATCTTTGAGGTCCCTTCCAACCCGACCCATTCTAGGATTCTATGATAAACAAATCTAGACCTATTTTACCAATACTCCACTCTGCCTCCCCATGTCACTTCCCTTATTTGTATGCAGAAGTTTCTTTAATTATTATTGCTGCTGTTAGTAGTAGTAGTAGTAGTAGTGAGCTGCACGTGCTGTGGCTGCACCCCGCAGGAGCTGGGTTGTCCCCGGCCCCCCACTCTCCTCTGTGCCTCTCCTGTGCCTGGCACACAAAAGCCTGACAAGGTCTCACTCATGTTTCAAAGCTGCCTCTCTTTTCAGAGCTGTTTGTAATTGTCTCCACCATCACAAGTTTCAAAAAAGGAAAGTTAATTAAATATGGAGCAAGACTGAACAACATCTTTTTAAACCATCATGTCATTAGAATTGCATCCCTCTGAGAGCTGCTTAAAAGGGTTTTGAGAACAATGACTGTTCAATCAGATATTTATGGGCATAGTTATGTAAACACACTCTTTATTGTCTATGTATATTTAATATAATTATCAGTTTTGTACTCGGACTCTCGAGAGACCCAACAAATCACAGTGTTGCTTTGAAAATGTCAGCAGAAAAGACAATTATGTTGCGAGCAAATATTCATAAATCATATTAAAAAGTCCTGTGGAAAATGTGGCCTGTGTTGCAGAACTGCTCTTGCACCAGCAGAGTCACCAGTGCCTTGCTTTGGTTTAAGCTCCTCCTGCCAGGAACAAGGAAGTTGCTCAAAACAAACTTGTCGTGGTTAAGAGGCTTCTGGTCCTGACCATGGGATGGTCACAGAGTCCTGGAATGGTTTGGGTTGGAAGGGACCTTGCAGATCATCCAGTTCCAGCCCTACTGCCAGGGGCAGGGACACCTCCCAGCAGCACAGCTTGCTCAAGGCTCACCCAGCCTGGCTGTCAGCACTTCCAAGCTTAGAGCTTCCATAACCTCTCAGGGTAACCTGTGCCAGTGTCTCACTGCCCTCATGGAGAAGAATTGCTTCCCAGTGGCTAATCTAAATCCAGCTCCATCCAGTTTGAAGCCATCAGCCCCTTGTCCTGCTACTCCATGCCTTTGTCACTGCAAGCCCTTGTCAAAAGTCCCTCCCCAGCTCTCCTGTAGCCCCTTCAGGTAATAGAAGGTGCTCTAAGTTCTCTTCTCCAGTCTGAACAGCCCCAACTCTCCCAGCCTGTCTTCACAGCAGAGCCCCAGCCCCCTGATCACCTTCATGGCCTCCCCTGGACCTGCCCTGAGGGTTCCATGTCCTTCTTGTGAAGGAGTCTCACAAACAGGCTCTAAGTGAACCCAAAGCACTCACTGGTTCATGTTGTCGCTCTGGGGCCTTGGCAGAGCTTTCTAAATAAGGTTTATTGCAATGAAAGGCAGAAGCAGGCTGCATAGGAGTGCCTGGGACAATCAGATTTACTCTTCTGAGGTGATCCCTGAGAAAGTCTGCCAAGTGCTGCTCATTATGGGTTAGTGGGGGAAGAGCAGATAGGTGAGGCAGCATTCAGCAACCTGAGTGTGCCAGGCTGCCTCGGAACCGAGCGTGTGCTGGAGTTTGATAAACACCCAGTAAGTGCCTGCAAATCATCTCTGCTGCGAGGTATACAATCAGCATATCAACATCTTAATTAGCAGCTAATGACATTTGAGTGGTGAGGTTAGCAGTGAGCACACAACTGCAGTTCAGTAAAGGGTAAAACGACATAGGTGGAGATGATTCAGCCTTTACTTTAGGTGTACAGCAGCTGGGATTTGTAGCAAGCAATCTGGGGTGTGCAGCCTGCAGAAGAGGAGGCTCCCTCTCCTTTCCTTCAATACCACCTCCCCTTTTCCACCATACCTGCCCCTTTCTCACCCCACACCACCTTTTCCCCTTTCCCCCCAAACGCAGAGCACCTGGGCTCTGTTGGTGTCTCCTCACACCCCAGGTGTGGCTACTTTGCCCTTCCTGCTCACTCCCCTTTATAATCAGCCCCAGGAACAGCAGCAGCCCTAAGCTATGCCCATCTGGGCAGAGGGATCCTCCTCCTGGCATCACTGGTGAGTGCTCCTAGTGCACACTGGGTGACTGGTGGAGGGGATCTAAAGGCCGGGGGGCCTGCTGGCCCCCCGGCTAGGTAGGGATAGCCTTGATGGTTGCTCTAACATCACCCATGGGTGCTGGCTGGGCCTCCTTACTTGGGCTGAGCTGCCCCAGAGCCTTCCCTTCTTTAATGGTCTCTGTCTTGTTGTATCATTTAATTGTGGTGTTCCTTCTAAATGTTTGATGCCACACGACCTTCATCCTTGTTGAATGCTCGTTTAGAAGAGCTGCTAACAGCCCAGTAACACAATGATGCCATTTGTTGGCCCAGCCACCTGGGCACGATCAAGTTCTGTGCAGACACATGGCACAGCAACATCTCCACGAGGTGACTTGTGTCCTGCTTGAATAACAGACTGAAGGTGAGTAGAAACAAAACTGGCTTTGCAGAGACAGAGATTGAGAGCATCTGGAAGCCAAACCCCATGCCAAGATGGTTTTAATTCAGGACAATGCCCACCTTTAACTTTTGGTTGGGTTTTTTTGTGTGTTTTTTTAATCAGAATGCAGCAGTTAGATGTTTCCCATCACTGCAGTCCTTTCTTTCCTCTCACTGCTCCCCATGCTCTAATTGTTTAATGATTGACTCAGGACCGTTTTGATTTTCTTAATTACATTTGTGAACCTGCATTTGATTTGGCAGCTAGGTCATCATTCCTGATGGATTTAAGGTTCATCTTGACCCATTCATCTTTTGACATATTTTATTTCCGAGCACCTTTGTTCTTTGGGCTTAATTTAATGCCATTAATTTTCTGGCATGAAATGAGAGTTGATTCTTGTTTGGGCGATGGCTTCTGATGGGCTATCTGTAAACCTTTCAATTGCATTCACAGCTTTTTCCTGGTCACTACCTGCCCTCTCTTGACTTTCTGCTTCCCTCCTCACAGTACTGCCTGCTCACCAAGCCACCTCCAGAGTCTCCCAGGCATCTCTACTCACCGTGGAGTCTGCCTCCTTTGGAATCTCTTCCTTCTCTTCCAACATATGGAGGCTCAGATGGGGATTTAGAGCTGCTCTCAAAGTGCCTTGTTATCACAGCACATGTTGCTTTGGTATTCACAGGCTGTGGCACCAGGAGAAGCAAGACTTGCCCATTGTCAGCTTTGACAGCTTACGTCTTTAATGCTGTTTGAGGGGGAGAAGTCTGGATTGACTTCTGACTCCTCATCAGCTACAGCAAATCAGTCTTTACCCTCTCTCCAGCTGACTTTCAAACCCTGAGAGCTCCTCTTCTCTCACTGGTAACATGTTTGCAGAATCTTTCAACACTTCCTTAATTGCTAAAATTTGCAACCCAGAGAAACACCCATGCCTAGCTGCCTGCCAGGAGTTCCCTCGGTCGGGCTCTTTCAATCTGTTGTGTTCTAGGGTTTCCCTCCTCAGATTTTCAAGGGGAATGGAGGAGAAGATTTAAGAGCTACCCAGATGTTGCATTCAACTGTTTCTTCATTACTTTCCTGGCTCACTCGTTCAAAGGAGTGCCTGAACAAAGGAGAGAGGTTCTCCTGCCCCTCTGCTCTGCCCTGCTGAGGCCACATCTGCACTACTGTGTCCAGTTCTTGACCCCCCCTCCCCCCAGTTCAAGAAGGACCTCACAGAACTACTTTAGAGAGTCCAGCACAGAGCCAGAAAAATGGCTAAAAGGTAAGGAACATCTCTGTCGTGAGGAGAGCCTGAGGGAGCTGGAGCTGTGCTGCTGGGAGAAGAGGAGCCTGAGAGGTGACCTCAGCAATGGTTCTAAAGATGTGCAGGTGAGTGGCAGGAGGCTGCAGCCAGGCTCTGCTGGGTGATGCCCTCTGACAGCACAAGAGGCAATGGTGGAAGCTGAAGCAGAGGAATTTCCATGGAAACATGAGGAAGAATTTTTTCCCTGTTAGGATGACAGAGCCCTGGAACAGGCTGCCCAGGGGGGTTGTGGAGTCTCCCTCTCTGGAGATATTCAAGAGTTGTCTGGATGTGTTTCTGTGTGACCTGCTCTGGGTGATGCTGCTCTGGCAGGGTGGTTGGACTGGATGAACTTTGGAGGTCCCTTCCATCCCCTGACATTCTGTCATTCTGTGGTACTTGTGCTACTCTGTCATGCTTGAGTGGGATCCCATGAGTCTCAGTATGAGATACTCAGTGCCTCAGTACCAGGGCTGTGCTCCTGTTAATACCTACTTTGCTCTGAGTTGGCATAAACCTTTGTTCAAGATACATTTTCTGTCTGATCTTTGTGGCTTTTGTTATCAGCATTCTAAGTGCCTGTCTGGATGTGTTGCTGTGTGCCCTGAGCTAGATTGGATGGTCCTGCTCTGGCAAGGGGGGTTGGACTGGATGAGCTCTTTGGGTCCCTTCCGATCCCTGTCACCCTGTGATCCTGTGAGTGCAAGCACAGTGCACCCCCAGGATGCTCCTTCCCTGCCCTGAGATGTTATATGTTTAAACAATTTGAAGTTAATTAAGAGTATTGGCTTGGAACTAAATCCTGACTCTCACACATCTGTGTTTCCTTCCCAGAAAAGAGGCAGTTTAAAGAATGCCTGGAGCTAAATACATCATTTTGTACCTTGCTAAAAAGTTGGGGTTTGGTTTTGCTTTTTTTTTCTTCTCCTTTAACCTACATTTGCTCGCTGCCTATGAACATCTCCTTTAAACTGCAGGGAGGTTTCTTTTTGGTGTTTTGGGTTTTTTTTAACTGATAATGAAAATTATGATTTTATATGCAGTTTAACTTCCCCCTCACATCAGCCTGCATAATTTAAAGGGAGGTTTCTTCACATACATAACATCATAACATTGCAGGGCTCCAAAGCCTCTGGTGGGTTTAAATGCCTGTTGGTGAGGGTTGACTTCAGATCCAACTCTCCAGTGTCCCAAGCCTGCTGCTGGAGCCTTGTGATGGTTTGCACTGGTTTCAATGGAATCTTCTCCAGCAGGCAGGTTAGCTTTTGCTTACCCTGCTTTAAAGCAGTTATTTTTGTGTCTGCTCCAAAGGTGGCTTTGATCACCCCTCTCCATGCCACTCTCACCTAAGCACTCTCAGGTAGTGCCAGCCCCCAATGATTTGTTCAAAAGCCTTCAAGAAAAGGGGGAAATTGCAACGTCAGATTTTCAGACAGTCAGCTGTCAGCTCTGGTTTGTGATTTACACTTGACATCATACTCATTATGGGCTACTTTATTTTTCCTGACAAAACTGGCATGTTTTGTTCCAAAACAATAAAAAATATGGATTTTTTTTTTTTGTTGGTTTTGTTGCTTTTTTTCTTTCACTCATTTATAATAGAAGCCTAGAATGATTTGGGTTGGAAGGGGCCTCAAGGATTGTCCAGTTCCAATCCCCAGCCATGGTCAGGGACACTTCCCACCAGCACAGCTTGCTCAAGGCCTCATCCAACCTGGCCTTGAACACCTCCAGGGAGGATCATCCACAACCTCCCTGGGCAACCTGTGCCAGTGTCTCACCATCCTCACTGCAAAGGATTTCTTCCTAATCTTCAGCCTCCATCTCCCCTCTGCCAGCTACAATCCATTGCCTCTCACCCTATTGCTGCAAGCCTTCATCAAAATCCCTCCCAAGCATTCTTGTAGCCCCCTTCAGGTACTGGAAGGCTGCTCTAGGGTCTCCCTGGAGTATTCTCTTCTCCAGGCTGAACAGCCCAACATATTTTGGCATAAGTGATGCAGCACAGCACTGACAGTGCCTCAGCTTCACCACCCAAAATGTGACTGTTCTGCAACTCCTTGCCACAGGAGTGGAAGCTAAAAGGCTACACAGGTTTAAAAGAAAGCATTAGGGGAAAATCGTGAAGCAAAATGATCAAATGTTACAGATGAAAGTGTCAGGCTGCTGAGTGTCCACCTGCTTAGGGGTTTGAGACCAAAGCTCTCAGAGATGAACAAAGGTGAGATCTTGGGTTCCTCTTGCAAAAGAGGCCACAGTGGTGCTTTGGCCAGCCAGACTGGGACTGCAGCATCACTGCTGCAGGCATCAGCCACTGCTGGGGCTGGGATTGCAGCATCTCCTGATCTCAGCCACTGCTGGGGCTGGCTGTGAGCACAGCCCCAGCCTTCCAGCAGTGCCTGTGGATGTCTGAGCATCCAGGCTGGCCATGCAGAAGGACACATGTGAAAATGCTGTTCCAAACCATGAGCCCATGTCACGACTATGCCCTACATAGAGCTGTCCCCAGCCCTGGAATTTAGCGCCCTGCTGCTGCCACCCTTTGCAGACCTCAACTGGCATCCAGGTCTGTGTCTGTTCCTTGAAGAAGAGTCTGAATTTCTGGCTGAGTTTCTGTGCAGCTCAATTAATATTGATAATTGCCATGGTTGCTTTCCAAGGTGAACCACAGAAACAAGCCGAACCCTAAACCCAACCCTGCTAATTTCATTCGAGCAACAGTGCCTGCTCCACAGGCCACAGAGGTTGGGAGGCAGAGCTTGCCTGACACAAATAGTCATTCCTTAGTGTTGCTGACCTGGCCAGGGCTCCAGGAAAGAATGAGATACAGTGGCTCCAAAAATAACCTTTAAAAAGCCTCCTGGTATCTGTTAAGAAAGTACAAGAGAGTTGTAGTGGTTTGCTCTTCCAAAAATATAACAGAAACTGGAGAAAGATGTCTTTCTTTTTTCTCTCTTAAGTTTTCCTTTCCTCCTTCCATATCAAAGGAACCTGCACTTACCAGAATGAGTCACTCAGCAATATTTGCCAGTGCAGTGCATGGTCTGTTCCGTCCAACAGGGTGGGAACAGATCCCACAAGGTCAATCTGCTCTGCAGGACCAGAGGCACATGTGAGCTTCTGGGCTGGGAGACCCAGATTCAGTCTCCAGGTAACAGTGGGGGACTCATCTTCATTTCCCTCCCTCAAGTCTTGAGCAAATATTTTTTGCTGTAAGGGGGCTTAGATGACCTGAGCAAACCAGCAAGCACTGTGACAGCCCAGACAGAAGCCGTGTGCTGGGCTGCAGCCCATTGCTGGCTCATGGTCAAGCTCCCATCCACCTGGACCCCCAGATCCTCTTCCCCTTCGCTGCTCTCCAGCAGGTCAGTCCCCACATTTTTTGTTTGTGATATAAGAACCTGAATTGATTGGGGATTTGTTCTGGACACTCAAGTCACCCTGGAGTCTCCTGGTGCAGTGGCCAGTGAAATGGTTAACTAGTCCTGTGTGGACAGGGATGGATTAGCTGTCGGAGTGCACTGCCAGTGCAGGGGGGTCGGGAGGCGAGGAAGAGGGACACAGGACTTCCTGCCTCCTCCTGTGCTTTCCAGCTGCAGGCTTCATTGTCCCCAGTCTCTCACTGCCCACAGGCTGTGCCCCAGCAGCTAACCTATTTCCTGGGCAACAGACAATGGATGCCAGTTGGGAAAGAGGCCACAATCCCTGGCTGGCAGGTTTTGTCACCTCTGCTGGTGTCCCCTAGCACAACAGGTTGCTGGAGAGGGACATCTGCCAGTGCGGAGAACAAAAAAGAGATTTAGGGGGAGGTCTCGCTCTGGGTTTTGTGCAATTTCCTGGCGGGATTGCTGGGGAGGCTGCAGCCCCGAGAGCCTGGGCTCAGTGTCCTGTCTGTGGGGTGGGACAGGCAGCCAGCAGAGCTTCCTACGCCCTTTGTTCCAGGCTCATTTCCTGGCTGCGAGGCTGCGCTGCGCAGGGACCCCGCGCCCATCACCGGCGCAGGGGTGAAGCTGTCTGGAAATGGAGACAGGTTGTTTTTGGCAGCAGGCCCTCCAGCCACAAACCTTTGCACCAGAAGAAATATGGTCGATATTTATGGAAAGCAGGATTCAGCTTTCAGTGGGGCTTACGTTCATAAGTCACTTAAGGCCCTTCTGAAAAGTCCCACCAATAACTCTTAAATTAAGCAAGTCAGCGTTTCCATGCGAGCCGAGGAGCTGGGTCCCATTTATGGAGCTGAACTGAGCAGCTGAAGAGCCAGAGAGGCCTTCAGAGGCTTGCTGGGATCACGTGGAGTGCTTGTTGGTGTGGTTAATGTGCAGAATGTGACAGCATCGCTCCAAGGAGCCCAAGGAGCCCAAGGAGCCCTCGCGTCCCGGCCAGCGCCACAGAGACCTTGGCAAAGTGCATGGGCTGGCCCCTGGTGCTCACAGCACAAGATTTAATCACCTCTGATTCATATTCAGCCTGGACTGCAGGAATTTGCAGAAAATGTCTGGAGTGATAAAGGGCTCTGCCGTTAGAAACACAACTCCACCAGGCTTGGTCCCAATCCCAGATGATTTCTGTTCTCAACCTGTGGCACAAAAATCTTCTTTGGGTATTTTTGCAGGATGTTGCATCAAGTCCAGAGAATCCCAGGGCCAAGTGAGCTCAGGCCAGTTACTAAAATCAGCTTTCAGACTACAAGAGGTGTGTTGAAGACAGCAAAGAAGCCTGGGGACTGACTGCCTGAGGAGCAGCTCTGTTGAAAAGGGCCTGGGGGTCCTGGTGGACTCCAGACTAAGCATGAATCCACAGTCTGTGCTGGCAGAAAGGGAGACAGGGGCCTGGGCTCATGGTATGTATGTATAACAGCACAGCTTACCCAGGGAGATCGTTGAGGCCCCATCCCTGGAAATTTTCAAAGTGAGGCTTGGCAGGGCTCTGGGCAACCTGATCTGATGAAGGATGTCCCTGCCCACTGCAGGGGGGTTGGACCTTTGGAGATGCCTTCCAACCCAAACCATTCTATGATTCTGTAAGGGGTCAGTGGATGTGGCTACTTCCATTTACTTGGCACTTGTTGGAGCACAACTGAAGCACTGTGCACAGTTTTGACACCACCACACCCCCCTCTCCCCCAGTATAAGAAAGGCACTGGTGAACTGGAGTGAGGTCAGCAGAGGATCAGCTTCCACTGACTGGAGTGAGGTCAGCCTGCAGAAGAGGAAGCTCAGGGCAAAGCTCATTGCTCTCTGCAGCTACCTGAAGGGAGGTTGTAGCCAGCTGGGGTTGGGCTCTGCCTCCAGGCATCCAAGAGGACACAGCCTCAAGCTGTGCCAGGGCAGGTTCAGGATGGATGTTAGGAAGAAGTTCTACATAGCAAAAAAGATTGGCATTGGAATGGGCTGCCCGGGGAGGTGGTGGAGTCCCCATCCCTGGAGGTGTTTCAGAGAAGGCTGCATGAGGCACTTGGTGCCATGGATTTGTTAATGAGAAGGGTTAGGTGCTAGGTTGGACTCAATGATCCTGGAGGACTTTTCCACCCTGGTTAATTCTGTGATTCTGTGAGGCTGCCAGGACAGCTGGGGCTGAACCATTTGCTGTGGAACTGGGGTTGGGTCAACCTGCATATGAGAGAGCTTTGGGAGTACCTAATATCTGCCTGCCAGCACACTGAGCAGCTGCAACAATCCCGTGGGCATTGAGAGCTTTGTCAGCTGAGGCTGCACTGTAAATGCCCCTGAAATCCCAGCCTGGAGTCACCAACCCAACTATGAATTGGGTGCATCTCAGGAGAGCTCTCATTGCCTGCTGCTGGACCACTTAGCTGAACAACAGAGCTGCTCTTCCCCTCAAGAAGCATCAACAGGTGGAGAAAGCCATGGAGATGAATGCTCACAATGACTGCAGTTGCTAAAAACACTTCTTAGACTACCACAGAGCACAACTTCCTTCAGAGTGTGAGTTATGAGGGCACGAAGCAAAGCTCTGAGGGCTCTCCTCAGCTTTGAGACCACCTCCAGTGGCAAATTCAGTTAGTGCTGCTGTCCCACGAGCACATAAAGACAGTGAACATGGAAGGTAATGTAACAAGATCCACTCCTCTGAAGAACATCAGAAAAAGCTTCCCCCAGCTCTTCGAGTAACCAGCAGTGGCCCAGCATTTGAACTGCCTGCCAGCTGTTGCAAACAATGAGCAGAAGGGGATGTGGAAGTAGGGAGCCGGTGGACATAAATCAGTATTTGTAGCTGTATAAGAGTGCTCTCCAGTGGTGACAGCAACTCTTTCCCTTGTCGTGTGATTCAGACTGTGCATTGCTAAGGAAGAGCCCACTGGTTGCAAACCAGTGGCTGTGGTAAGCTTGGCAGGAGCTGGCTGGATAAGCAGACACATGCATGGCTCTGGAATCATGGCCTGGAACAGCAAAGGTTTGGAGGGAGACATTTTACAAAATGGATCAAGAAGATTCAGATGTGAGAAAGAAAGAATGAGCTTTAAAATTGGCTCCATGACTTCTGACACCGAGGCTGGCAAGGTCTTGGTCAAGACAGATTTCACAGCTGTTGTAGGAGAAAAGACAAGAGCTGCTCAGAAGGTGACTTTTCTGGTAGCATATGTGGTGGATTGCTCTGCCTTGGTGCTACAGCAAAGACAATTTCCCTTTGTAGGACAATTAACTTCTCCGTGGCCTAGATGACTGAAGCTCCTTTTTGGCCCTGTTTAAGCAGGTCAGCTCACTTCTGTGCTTGCCTTTAGTGCCATACCTCACTGTTCTGATGATCCAGAGCAGCACTTCTGAACTGTCAATCACTTGCTACATTAGACACTGTGCTGCCAGCCCTTCTGTCCACTCCAAGAAAAGCCTTCAGCTTCCTTTTTAATACAGGAGAGGAGTAACTCTTATCTCTTTTCATGCTGCTGAAGAAGGCTAAGACAGAGATTAGCCATTAGCTACACTAAAGCCAGGCTTCAGTCAAAGAAAATGCAGAACTCAGAGCTTCAAAATCCTTCCAAGAAGGGAGTTACATTATTCATGTGAATGCTAAATGTATTTTCCGTTACTTTGTCCATGTGAATGCATTCTTGAACCACTCCACTCCAGATTTGTATCAGTTTCAGGCGCAAAAGCAAAGGGTGAAAATACTTTAGCAGTGATTTGAGTTGCCTAATAACTCTACATAGTGGACCCATTCCCAAAGGCAGTGACAGGGAGGTTGCTGAGACCCATTTCTGTGCTCTGTGCTTATTCTTTTCACACTCTGGTTTTACATCCTATGAGCCACCTTGGAAGCCGCCAAGCAAACCTGAGTTTATCTCAAAGGTTCCAGTCCCAACCCCCTGCCATGGGCAGGGACACCTCCCTCCAGCCCAGGCTGCTCACGGCCCCAGCCAGCCTGGCATTGAACATCTCCAGGGAAGGGGCAGCCACAGCCTCCCTAGGTGATTTGTGGTGATGGCTCCACACCATGGATATCTGCTACCGAAAAAGGGCAACAAAGTATTTGGGTAGGAAAAAGTAATAAATAAAAAATAGATTACTTTGAAAGGGTTTGATGGAGAAATTAAGTGGGTTTAGTAAAAATAGGTGTCCATAAGATGCCATTTTTGAGGCTGAAGTGAAGAAACTGTGCAAGACTGAGTTGTTTGAGCCTGGAGCCACCACAACAGCCAAACTGGGACAGACCAGAAATGAGTATTCCTGGGTGGCTGCAATACCTGCTCCTACCCCTGCCTCAGGGTTGGACAGAGCTGAGGGCAGTTATCAGCATGGTGATGTTTTCTCTTATGTGCTAAAAGCTGATCACAACACTGGTGAAAACCTTTTCCCTCCTTGCCATCCCCAAGAGCCCCCAGCACTGCTGCTGAGGAAGCTGCTGAGGAGAAGGAACCTCAAGAGCAGCCCAAAATATCTATTTGGCCTTTACGTCAGTAGGTCCTGATGAGGTCCATAAAGAAGAGCCATGACAGTGACATCCCAGCACACCTCACACCCTTTAAATCCAGAGAGGAAGGGGTGAGGGCAGTGATTTGCTGTGAGTCACTCCCAGACCTCTGGGTTCCCCCTGCACTTCCAGCCCAGAAAGCAAATGGTACCCTGGGCTCCACCTTCTCCATTTACATGGCTTAAGTGCACTGTGAGCTCTCCTGCCAATCCTACCAGTCAAAGTGTGCCAGGCCAGACCACTGCTGGTGGAAAATTATGGCCAGCCAGTGACCAGTCTTAACCATTACTTCCAGCTGCCAAAGGTCTCTCCTCACCAGTGACCCTCTTGTCACATCTGCTCTCTGGGCACAGATTGACTTCCGAACACAAATTGGTCCTTCCCATCAGCATTAAGTTGGAGGCATCACAGGAAGCTAGCAGGAAGCAAACTCCAAACAAACAAAATTAAGAGCTTTAGAGGCAAGAATGCTGCAAGATGTGACAGGTTTCAGAAGGCCACATAGCCTCCTGGGGAGACTGCAATTTATGGCAGACAAATGAACTGAAGATCAATAAATCTGTGGAAAGCACACCTGGTCCAGGAAGTCTTGTGCCACTGACGTGTTTCCAGTACCCAAAAGGAGGCTACAAGAAAGCCAGGAAAGGACTTTTTACAGAGGCTTGGAGTGATAGGATGAGAGGGAATGGACTGAAGCTTGAGGAGGGGAAATTTAGACTGAAGATCAGAAAGAAATTCTTTACAGAGACTGGCACAGGTTGCCCAGGGAGGCTGTGGATGCCCTCTCCCTGGAGGTGTTCAAGGCCAGGCTGGATGAGGCCCTGAGCAAGCTGGGCTGGTGGCAGTGTCCCAGTGCCTCCCCAGCAAGCTGCAGAAGGCTCCCAGGGTAACCAGTCCTGCTCCTGCCTTCTTGCCACCCAGCTGCTGCTGCCAAAACAGTGCACACACAGCCCAAGAGCAGCCCTTAGCCTCACCATGAGAGGCTTGATGCCAGGTGACAGGAGCAGGTCTGAGGCAGGGTTTCAGGAGACAGGATTCAGATAGGGGGTGGAGGAGTTGAGCTTTCTGACCCTTCCCTGAGCCTTGGCTAGAGGCCATCTGGGGATAAACGCTTGGCACAGGGACAAGATCTCGCTTGTGCCTTGCAGCTTTGTGGGGCAGGCTGCTCTCCATGAGCAAGCCTCTCTGCTGCTGCAGATCAGGCAGAGCTGACAAGAGGCTTCCTTGCATGTTGCTCAGTCAGGCAGCATTCCAGCACAGCAGAAAAACATCCTCCTTGTTAGGTCTTTTTTTTTCTTCTTCTTCTTCTTCTTTT
>VWZI01013880.1:35960-49207 GCA_013396835.1 Psilopogon haemacephalus | reverse complement strand
CCCTCCTCCCCCCCACAGAACCCAGACTGATTTATTAATAATTTCTGTTCCATTACCCAAAAAAAACCCCAAAACAACCCAAACCCACAACAATGGGCTTGTATGTGAATTGTACTGTGCCCTACAATTGCTCCCGTGTCAGATCATGATTTGCTGTTGGGTTCCAGGAGTGGGTGCAGAGCACAGTGCCATCTCCATATTCATATTTCAGATCTGTCAGGGCACAGGGAAGGCTGCTGCAGGCAGATGGATTTCCAGAGCTGAGAAGGGAGCTGGCCATCATGGGCTGATCCTGGGCAATTAAAATGAATAAGAGCTGCCACTCTCAGTGGATGTCTTCTGGGTTACCATGGGGGACAGAGATTGGTATGAGGTTTAATCAGGCACTAACAGCACCTTGCTGGGAACTTCATGGCTAATAAAGGCAGCAGCATCAGACCAAGTAGCTCCTCTCTTTTTAAAGGGGAAGCAGCCTTTTCCCCCTCCCCCCCCCACCTTTTAAATAGAACACATCCCAGGAAGTTTTGTAGCATTTGGTGGCAGAGAAGAGATAGAGGCTTTGGGGTTGCTTTTCTTCTCATCCCCACAAATGATTTGCCCCTCTTTGTTGGTTAAAATCAAGTGAAAGATGCACACTGGATGCCCTGAACATGAAGGGTTTGCAGGGTGGTTTTTAATTGCTGGTATTTTGCCTGTGCTGTGGCTACTAATGTGATATTTAGTTTTTTAAAAATTAATTTCGCTGTGACTTTGTGGCTATTGAAGGGTGACAGATTGGCAGCCTGGAGCTGGAAATCCTTTACTTATCCCCAGAACAATTACAAGGCAGGCAGCAGCAATGAAAGCATCCCCAGCTGGCATGGAAGGTCCAGAGCAAGGATGAAGGTGACTGTTCCCAGACTCTCTGCTGGGACTGCTAGTAAAGGTACCAATTAGTGCCAATCTGTATTTTGTGATGGAGGAAGCACATTCCATTAGGACAGGGCTGTAACTCTGGCACCTTCACTCCTCTGCTGGCTGCAACTTTCCATCCTTTTAGTGATAAGACAAGGAGCAATGGCTTGAAACTGGAGCAGGGCAGATTTAGATTGGCCATCAGGAGGGAGTTCTGCACGATGAGAGCGGTGAAACGTTGGAGCAGATTGCCCAGGGATGAGGTTGAGAGTCCTTGGAGACATTCAAGGTCAGACTTGATGTGTCCCCAGGCAGCCTGCTTTAGTTGGTATCCCTGCTGAGTGTAGGGGGGCTGGACAAGATGCCCTTGGAGGGTCCCTTCCAGCCCAGTGCATGCTGTGAACTGTGAATCCTTGACAAAATATCCTGAATGAGCACCCACAAACTTTCTGGACTAATCCAGTAAGGTGCCAAGTCTCAGGTGAGCTGTGAGCACCCTCCATGCCCTGTCATGCCAAGGAGTGATCCATGCAAGCCAGCAGAACAGAGCAGTGCAGAGGGGCAAGTTGATGCCCCCATAGCACCTGCCAAGCAGGTCTGGCTGAGCCTGCCTGTCACTGCCTCTTTGTTTAACAGGCTGTGCTGTGAGAGGGAATGGATTGAAGCTTGAGCAGGGTAGATTTAGAGTGGAGATTAGGAGAAAGTTCTTTACAGTGAGGGTGGTGAGACACTGGAACAGGTTACTCAGGGATGTGGTTGAGGTCCCCTCCCTGGAGGTATACAAGGCCTTGAGCAACCTGGGCCAGTGGGAGGTGTACCCCAGTGCAGTGTCCATCATTTCTGTGCCTCACCAAAAAGATTTGTGCACTGCACCACACACTTATTAATGTCTTCCTTGTAAGGCTGAAGAGCTCCGTTTATACATTTCCAGGTCATGGGTGTGAGAGGGGCCAGGGGTGAGCCATGGGAGGGGCAAGTGGTGAGCCATTGAAGGGTCAGTGCTGTGCCCTGGGCACAAAGGTTTTCCTTGAGGAAGACTTGACCATGACTGCACTGCCTCTGAACTGCCAAGCTGGTTTTGCCTGGCTAGGTTTCGTTTGTGGCTGTTATTTTTTTTTTCTTCACCTTTTGGAGACCCCTTAGCTCTCCCCTCTTAAATCTGTGCTCACCACGGAGCAGACATAATCCCAGATTTTCAGTAAATCAACACTATGTGCTCCCTACTGACTCAGAGAATTTGATGCTGACAGATTGTTACACCTCAAAGAAAAATGCTGCTGTAGTTTCTCTGCCAGGCTCTGCCTGCGACGCTGAGCAAGGATGGGTGTGTGATATCCATTATGGATGTAACAGCACAGGTAGGCTGCCATAATACACCTATCTTTAATTTATGTTTGATGAGGGAGAGCATGTATGCAGCTGTGGATCCCTGTCCTCCGCTTCTCGCTCCCTCCAGCCACCGTCTGCAATATTGCAGCTGTGCAATTAGCTCCTTTCAGCAGCAGCACTGCAGGGCTGAGCCCCGTGCAAAGCCTTTGTTTAATCCACACATGTATGGGAGCCTCCCCTGCAGGACAGCAACATTTTGCATTTCTGTGGCAGGAGATATCTGTGCACGGCTATGTGCTGGACAGAGGGGTCATTAGCATTGCCTTTCAGCCTCTCTCTTTGCTGGGTACATTCTAGACTGGGAGAGAAGTTATATTCAGTCCTAGGATGTGATGCTGAGCATCAGCAATGCCTGGATGTTGGATAATTCTCCCATCTACTCAAGAAGGGATTAAATGCATTTCCCCCTCCTCACCCTCAATTTTCCTGGATCCCTTAAAGGGCTACTACTGCCTGCATAATCTTCATCCCTGAAATAAAATCCTCTGGATCCTCTGGGGCCCTTATTAACTGAATGTCTGCTGTGGTCTGCCTGGAAATTGTCTTCAATCTCCTTCTTGTTTTGCAAAGACCATGCCATGATTTTTTGAGCAAATCCTTCCTCTTCATCTGTCTTTTATTAGTCCAGATGGACACAAGTGCAGGGAACTCTCCTTTTAGCAGTAAGATCTCCATTCAGTGAACTGCATAAAGATACCATATGCAAAAAAGTGAGGTTTGAGTCTGATCAGCTCCATCCTGCCCAGACCCACCACAGGGGCAGGCCCTTTAAGGAGCAAAGGTCGCAGCCTGCCAAGCCCAGGCTGTTCCTGAGAGCCTCTGGCCAGCATTTCTTCCTCTGAACAGACTCTTCCACCTTTGCAGTGCAGAGATCCTCATCAAGCTGCCTGGTTCTCTAATCACTCCTGAGCATTCCCCAGGGAATGGGCATGGACTGATTGAGAGGTGACAGAGAGGAATAGATGGTTGGAGGATTACCTTGACAACAAAGGGTAAATTTCTATCTCACTGGAGGGAGAGAAGTAGTGAAACATCAAGGAAACAGTGTGTTAAAACACTGCCATAAGAAAGAAATCAAATCCTCCTCCTTCGCCCTCATTTCCCTTTGAGCCATAAGGAGGTCTGATCAGTTCCCTGTCTGGGAGAACCTCAGTGTTCAAGGAAGGCTGGGGAGGAGGGAGGAAGTCTGCACCCTGGAAAGCTCTACTCTACTCTGCTTAACTCTACAGGTTCCCTAGCTTCTGGCTCTCATAGAAGCAAGAAAACACCTACCCATGATGAGGAAAGGCTCTCTCTGAATCCCAGGGCAGCTCCGGTAAGAGTTGTGGCACAGCCCAGGGCTCAGCTGGGCTGGAGAAGATCTGCTGCTTTCCAAATACCCCCCAGGACTGAGCATCCAAACACTGGGACTTGTCACTGCGTGGGTGGGGGGAAATTAATCAAAGAGCTATACTTGAAAAGAGAGCTCAGGAATACTGGAATAGAAAGCAAACATTTTATCTGTCCAGTTGGTTAGCGACTGCACAGACAAATTTATAGGTGTTAAATTGGACACTAGAGAGCTTCCATATTGTTCTGTGAATGGAGGCATTGCAGAAGCAGTTGTATTAAATGCAACAGAGGCGAAGCAGTGTTAAAACCCCCACATGTTCTCTGCTCTGTGCCATAATTAGCGGGGCTGGCAGGCAAATCACAGCTGAAAAGAAGCATTTTCTACAGTTTGGGGAGGATTCCTCTTAAATTTGCCCATTAGCCAGTGGTGACCCTCTCAGCAGAGCAGTGCAGAGCCGTGGGGCAGCACTTTAGAGCAGCAGTTAGGATTATTTAGGGCACTGGCCTAGGAAGGAGGGACAGCACCTAGTGATAGCCCAGCACAGTCTGCAGCAGCACAGAGTGCAGCACCTGGGGTTTTCCTTCAAGGTCTTTTGTCCAAACACTAACCTGACCCCACCTCACTTGGGTACCAGGTTTGACAAGGCCACCTCAGACCAAGGCTCCAGGGAGTGCTGCTCACCACCCTGCCTCGGCCAAGAGACGGGCTGCAGAGGCTGCCTACAAGAACAAAAGCAGAGCAGGAGAAAAGAGGCTGAAGCTAAAAAGAAACCGTCCTGGACTGAAGCTTATGTATTGGAAGTCTAAAAACATTGCAAGGCTTCTCTGAAAGGCTGGTTTGAAAAGAGTGAATGAATTTCAGAGCAGGAGCAGTGCCTCTGCACTGACTGCTCCTGGGATAGCTTTACAGCACAAACCCCCGGGGACCCATGCAGTGTGTGCAGCTCTGCTGGAGTCAATGGACTTGTGCCTGCTTACAGCAGAGATGAATTTAGTCTACAGAGAAGGGAAATGGGACTCAACCTGCAAATCACCTGCTAGAGAGGCTAACAACAGCAGAGATGATGAAAAGACAAGCAGGAATTCAGGAGATGCTCAAAATGCTTCCTTCTGTTCTCCTCCAGCTTGCGTTCTCCGCCTTTCTAATCACCAAACCTTCTCCCACCAGCCAGCAGTGTGAAAAGCAGCAGTTAGCATTCATCTGCCAGGAACAACCAGAGATCCTGGCAGGGCCACACTGCACACAGACACAAAATCATCACAGAATCACAGGATTAACCAGGTTGGAAAAGGCAGAAGCACAGTCACAGCCACATGCAGGCTGGCAAAGCCCCTCAGGGTCACCAAGCCCAACCTAGAACCCTGCTCTACAAGATTCACCTTCAACCATAGCCCCAAGCACCACATCCAAATCACCCTGAAACACATCCAGGCTGGGGGACTCCACTACCTCCCTGGGCAGCTCATGACCTTCGAGATTATCAAGTCCAACCTATCACCTAACCCTTCTAATCAAATAAACCATAGCTCCTTTTCAACTGTGACTCCACCACCTCCCCAGACAGCCCATTCCAATGGGCTAATCATTAATTAGGGCAATCATACCTAATCCCTGCTCCAAACAACTCTCACTTTTCTTCTGTGGACATGGAGGCCAGTTAGAGTTGGTGATGTCAGGAGCTGGAGTCAAGATTTAGCACTGTGGAACAGATACCTAGGGGAAATACCTGATGACAGTCTGGAGAACAGGTCTGGCTAAGGGACTTGGGATTGTTTCATCTGGAAAAGAACAGGCTGAGGGGAGACCTCACTGCTGCCTACAGCTCCCTGAAAGAAAGCTGCAGTGAGGTGGGTGTTGGGCTCTTCTCCCTAGTCTCAGGTGATAAAACAGGGGGAAACGGCCTGAAGTTGTGCCAGGAGAGGGTTAGTTTGGAGAGGAGGAAAAACTTCTTTGCTGCAAGAGTGGTCAAGGACCGGCAGAGGCTGCCCAGGGAGGTGGTGGAATGCCCATCCCTGGAGGTGTTGGACAAATGTTTATGTCTGTGGCACTCTGGGACTTGGTTTAATGTCCATTGTGGTGTTAGGTCAACAGTTGGATTCAATGATCTTAGAGATCTTTTCCAACCAAAGCAATTCTGTGATTCCAGACACATATCTACAGCACAGCCAATTTCAGGGAGATCGAGATTGAAACATGTGGACATCAAATATTCCAATATCAGATTAAAATTGATTAATAGATGAATGAGGGAACAGCCTGCTGCACCTCTGCTGCTGTCAATAGGGCAACCACTCACCAGCAGAGAAGATTGATGCAGGAATAAATTAAAGCTGTTTGTACATAAAATCTTGCATTGTGCCCTGTAAGTGTTCTGAAAGACTTGGATGAAAGTGACTATCATAGCTTATTAATACTGCTAATGATCACATTGATGATCTCAACACTGCTGGCTGTGAGGACAGGCTGAGAGAGTTGAAGCTCTGCAGCCTGCAGAAGAGAAGGCTTCCAGGAGACCTTGGAGTGGCCTTCCAGGATCTGAAGAGGGCTACAGGAGGGCTGGGGAGGGACTATTGACAAGGTCTGGTAATGCCAGGAGGAGGAGAAACAGGTTTGAAGTGGCAGAGGGGGGAACTCATGGAATGGCAGGGTTAGACTCATGGAATGGTAGGGGTTGGAAGGCACCACTGAAGATCATTGGGTCCAAAGGAGAAGGTTGTTAACATCAGTAAATCATAGAATGCTAATGTTGGAAGGGAGCCCCAAGAATCAATGAGTGCAATCCCCCTGCTAGAGCAGCATCACCCAGGACAGATCACACAGGAACACATCCAGGTGGGTCTTGAAAGTGTCCAGAGAAGGAGACTCCACAGCTCCTCTGGGCAGCCTGCCCCAGGGCTGCAGCAGCCTCACAGCGAAGAAGTTTCTCTTCACATCAAGGAGTGATTCTGCCTTCTAGTTTGAATCCACTGCCCTCTGCCCTGTCACAGGACAAATAGACTATCAGCTTCCTCATGACATGGTGATGATGGTCCCATCCTCTTCTTGTAAGAGAAACTCTCTCCCAGCACATCTATAAAACACTAAACCCAAGAAATAAGCAAACTGATTTAAATCTCACAAAATACTGCTTTGAAAACCCCAGCATGAGACCAGCTGCAGAGCCTTCCCCCTGCCATTTTCTTACCCTGCTCTCAGAAGGGTTTTCAAGCAGTTGTCTCAGCTGGAGCAGCTTTCAGCGGGGCTGCAGTGGGTGCAGGTAAGTGGGCAGGTCTGTGCAACACTTCTCCCTGGCCCTTCCCTCCTGCTTCTCCTCCAAGGTGGCATTTCAGAGGCATGCCAAGAAAGGGCAGCCCCAGAGGGACTGTCAGAAAACAGCACAACCCAGAGCAGCCCCGAGGCTGTTCTGGATTGCACCAGGGGTTAAACCTGCCTCTAGCCAGCCTCGGGACTGGGGGGTACAGGCGAGGCTGGCACAGCCCCGTGGTGAGCTGAGTGATACTGAAGGGCGTCTGCGAGCAGCGCGGCTGGAGCCAGCCTGCAGTGAGTGCTGCGGCAGGGAGCGAAGCCTGCCCTGTGCCCCTGCTGCGCCCGGGGAAAAAGGGGACACAGCTTCTGTCTCTCAAGCACCAAAACCCCTGCCAGAAATGCTCACACCATTTTTCTCAGGTGTGGCTTGTACCCAAATCTGCCATGTGCAGAAGTTCTCTGCTTGTCTGCTAATATATTCACCATGTCCAGCCCTGGGGTACAAGAGGGACAGGGCAGACTAGAGATTGTCCAGGTGGGGCTATGAGGTTGATGAAGGGCCTGGAGCATCTGTGTGATGAGGGAAGGCTGAGAGTGCTGGGGCTGCTTAGCCTGGAGGCTGAGAGGGTGGAGGGCAAGAAGGGGCCAGGCTCTTTGCAGCAGTGTCCTCTGACAGGATAAGGGGCAAGAGATACAAACTGGAACCCAGGAAGTGACATCTCAACATGAGGAAAAACTTGTTTGCTGTGAGCCCTGGAGCAGGCTGCCCAGAGAGCTTCTCCCTCTCTGGAGTCATTCAAAACCCATCTGGATTGTGTGACCTGCCTTAGGTGATCCTGCTGTGGCAGAGAGGTTGGACTCAAGGATCCTCAGGGGTCCCTACTAGCCCCTACCATCCTGTGATCTGATTCTGTGTCACTATGCTAACGCTCCCTGGACAAGCACAAGATGGGAAGAGATTGCATTTCCAAATGGGTGTCTGCTGTTGCAGGATGTATCCTTTGCTGTCCAGGACTGGGAAGCCTCTAACACTGGTTAATTATCCCCAAGCTGAAGGGCTTAATTGGGAATGTCACAAGCTAAACTTTCTTCTCTTTGATGAGCTGTCTACCTCACGTGGTGCTCGGAAAAATGACTAGACAGCAAACTCAGTTTAGTTTTCCTTGTTTCTGTTCCATAAACATGCCAGCAGGCAGGGAAGTGCTACTGAACATGTCTCCATGCTTCCCTCCCCACACCCTCTGCTTCAGTGATGACATCCAGACTCAGGCAAGAGAATGATGATGAAGGTCAAGTGTGGAGAGAAGAAACTCTAAACAATAATGGATGATTTATAGCACACAGTGAATCCTATCTGGGTCACACTTTTGAAGGATCCTATTTCTTAGCTCTTCTAATTCTTGAATTAATTATGTTCTCACAACCATTATTTTGTTTCTCTTTTGCTATGCATCTCAAGACAGGGAGGTGACAGGCTGAGTGACGCACTTCAGAGCAGTGACTCTCCCCGTGTTGTGTGAGAGACCTTTGAGCAGCCAGCACTGTTCTGCAGCAGCAGAAATCAGACACACTCCTTGATGAGGCTTCCTCAGCCTTCCTCTTGCCCTGCTTGTCCAGACCTCTTCCACAGCTTCCTTATGAGGAGAGACTGAGGGAGCTGGAGCTCTTCAGTTTGGAAAAGAGGAGACTAGGGAGTGGTCTCATCAATGTGCCCTCATTCATGGTTATCAATATGCAAAGGGTGAGTGATGGGAGGCTGGAGCCAGGCTCTGCTGGGTGATGCCCAATGACAGGACAAGAGGTGGTCCCAATGTTTGCATGGACCTTGTCCATCTTCCTGTACTGACACTCAGATTCTGCAAGTACAAAGAGGGGAGCAAGGTACCTATCTCCTTGCAGTCTGAGCTTCCATGTTCTCTCCACAGAAGCCATGGTCCTACAAAGTGCCCCTTGAAAGCATCCTTGGTGTGTCTTCTGCACGGGAAGCCTTCTAAGCTCTTTGTAGGCTGCAGTCTAAAAGCCCTAAGCTTGAGTTCAGGAGATTTCCTGCCAGACTCCTGTGGCTCTGAGGGAAAAAGAAAAAAAAAAAAAAAAAGAGAGAAAACAAAAATAATAATGAGTCATTAAGACCAAGCAAAAATTAATTCTGCAATAAATCTATATCCAACCTGTCCCCTGGACTCCTGGCATGTTTGCTTATATTTATAAAATCTGTTTTATGAATGATTTGCCGTTAATGGAGAAAAGAGAGATTAAGAAACAAAAGCTGTAGCTTCAATCCATCATTAGGGAATTAATCAATTGGCAGCCTGTGCAGACAGCTATTTAGATCTGTGGCCTGAACAGCTTAATTGGGGGAAACATGTTAAAAGGGCTAGAATGATGCTCAGAGTAGCATAAATTAGCCCATTTTGGACCTATCACATGGCCTAATTTAACAATTTCTGTACCTCAGAGTTTGGCAAGTGATCACATCTCTTGAGCTTCTTTGCAGCTTCCTACCCTGATATGACTCTAAAGTGTATTTCCATCAGAAAATGATTGACTGGAAGCACTGCAGCCAGTCAGGAGGAGGAGATGGGGAAAAGCCTTCCAGCCTGCACTGCCAAGCATTGTCCAGGTTTGCCTTTCTGCTCAGCTGTGGCAGCTTGAAGCCACTGCTCCAAGTGAGGACAGAAGGAGGTCAAGGTCTCCTTCACCAGAGGGCCAATGGGGCTGGGATGCTCTTTCCACTCCTACCCTCACCAGGGGAATGCAAGCAGTTCTACAACCCTGAAGGGAAAAACAAGATGCACTTCAGAGTCTCCTGATCTTCATGTCAATCTGTAAGGTGTTTTGGCACCTGAAATATTTTAAATAAAGGTGTTTGAGTGCAAAACCCCAACTGGAGTGAGGGCTGTGGGGTCAGGCCCCCCTTTTGCTGGGAATGAGAAAATCCATAGCCGTGCATTTCCTGGAAATTCAGCATCTGCTGGCAGCTGAACCTCCAACAGGTTTTGACTTCAGTAGAAAGCCTGTACATGAAGGCCCAACCAAATCCCCATGAAGTCCCTATACCACTTACATGCTTGACATCTGGGACTGGTCCCTGAGGTGAATCTCATGTCTCAGCGTGTTGCTGCCACTGGTGCAATCACAGAATCATAGAATGATAGGGGTTGGAAGGGTCCTCTGGAGATCATCAAGTCCATCAAGGTCATCAACCCCTCTGCCAGAGCAGATTCATGTAGAGCAGGTGACACAGAATGGAGCTTTGATAGAATCCAGAGAAAGAGATTCCACCACCTAGCTGGACAGCCTGGTCCAGTGCTCTGTCACCCTGAAATTAAAGGAGATTCTCCTCGTGTTTAGATGGAACTTACAGCATTGATTTGGTTGGAAGAGACCTCTAAGATCATCAAGTCCAACCTTCAACCTAAAAGTCCTTGTAAAGCAGCCCACATAGACACACTTTAGGTTAAAGATGCATTTTTCTTGCACCCTGACCATGCACTTTAAGATCTATTTTAACCTTTTTTCTTGCTTTCATCCTCGTTTTAAAAAATAAACCCTAGTATTTCCCAAGCAGTTCCCATAAGTCAGCTGTACCTGTTATTTTGACTGATTGTGGCAGGAAGGTCCTGAGAATAAATCTGGGGTAAGACAAGGCTCAGAGAAGGAGCTTGTCTAAGAGCCAGAATGTGTGTGAACCGTGCTGGGAATTAGCTTGAGTGGAGGGCAAATTTCCTCAAGGTTCAGACATTGCTGTGAAGTCCACCAAGCCTCCAAGACTATGCTGAGATTAGTCACCAGCAGCGTTAGTAGCTGTCAGTCTGTACTGCAGTCATATGCTCAAGCTTGTGCTGCCACAGGGCACAACTGAAAAGAGATTGTCCCCATCCTCCTGCCACCTACCCTCAGAGCATCGATCAGCATTGGTGAGACCTCCTCAGCCTGCTCTTTTGCAGACCCCAAGGCGCCTTAATGCCTACAGGTTCTGTTGCTCAAGCAGTGGAGCCTGTGCAGTCCTACCTCATCCAGTTACCCCTGGTTACCTCACATGTCAGCAGAGACCTTCAAACAACACCATTTAGCTTTAGGGCTGTAGATGCTTCAGCATCCATGCCAGGCAGCACCCTGCTAGCACAGCTGAGCCAGAGCAGCTTCATACAGATATTGTACATGACGTTTGTCTGGGAACAAACGGCCTGCCCTGCACTCCCAGCCTCGGAGGCATCTTGCCATCCTCTTTTATTCATCAGGAGTGTGCTTAAATCCCAAGGCTGGCTCCTGTGCAGCCTCTCCACACGCTGCCTGTCTGAAGGGACGTGCAGCATGCATCATCCAGACGCAGCTCCAGGCAGGGCTGCTGTCAGCCGGGCAGGTTTCAGTGGCAACTGCAGAACCTGTCAAGCTCTGGGAAAGATGGAATGGTCCTTGTGCAGTTCTTGGCCTGGATCTTCTCCTGGTGGGTCAGAATAACTCAGTCTTTGGGCTTTGAGAAGTCAAAAGGATTGCATGTTCTGGCTGAGCAGTGCTGAAGTGTTCGGTCGCTGAGCATCCAGCTCTCATCTCCAGCCCTCTGGAGGCAAACCTGACTCGTTCTGGTATGTTCTGAGCTTTCAGTGGCATAAAGATCAGAGTTTGATTGTCTTCTCCTAGAATGTCCAACCTAAATCTGGGTCCAGTATTTTGCCAGAGTCTTGTCCAGCCTCACCTTGAATATCTCCAGGGATGGGGCCTCAGCCATCTCCCTGAGCAACGTGTTGCAGTGTTCCAGCATCATCATAGCAAAGAACTCGTTCTTAACATCCAATCTAAATCTGCTCTGCTCTAGTTTGAAGCCATTGCCCCTTGTCCTGTCCCTGCAGGCCTTTGCAAACAGTCTTTCTCTCCCCATCCTTCTTATAGGCTCTCTTTATTAGATCTCCCCAGAGCCTTCTCTTCTCCAGGCTGAACACCCCCAGCTCCCTCAGCCTGTCCCCACAGCAGAGCTGCTCCAACCCTCTGAGCATTTTCATGGCCTCCTCTGTACCTACTCCATCAGATCCATGTCCTTCTTATATTGAGGGTTCCAGACCTGGACACAGTACTGCTGGGATACGCTCCACTTGCAAAGACAGAAACAAGATTTCTCTGATTTGCAGCCCAGCCCACGCAAAGGCAAGCAGGGATGGTTTGCTTTGAAACACTGAAGTTTCTCCAGGAAAAATCTGCCACAGTAATGGAGTTCATTGCTCAGCTCTGAAGGGACTGTGGCTTTTCTTGCACTCTTCTTGCTTCTCATCTTCTGATGGCACTGCTCCTAAAAGCTACTTCTTTCATTAATATTTTTGTCTCCTCCTAAAATGAGTTTCCACACTTAGCTAATTTTGTGTGGCATGAGCAAGGACTGTCTAAAGCTTGGAGCACTACATCATTTATAATACTCCTGCTAATTGAAGCAGTGTGGGCCAAATCTAAATAGACTGTCAACTTCAGCAGTTTTGGGAAAATTATATGTCAGATAGCATTACACTCACAGGATATTGTGGAAGGAAATAGGCAGTAATCAATATGCTATATCAATGAGCTGGAATTGACTTCTACTTGGCAATGGAACTTTAGCCTGCATGGACACACCAGCTGAGATATGCTCAGGAAGACTCCTAGCTTTTCTCAGAAGCTTGGATAACCCACAAATAACACAAGACCATTAAGTCAGGTGGGAAAGTGTGCAGAGAAGGGCCAGGAGAATGCTCAGATGCCTGGCAGCCCTGTCCTGTGAAGAGAGACTGAGAGCTGGGGGTGTGCAGCCTGCAGAAGAGAAGGCTCAGGGCAGACCTCATCACCATGCACCAGGACATGAAGGGAGGCTGCCAGCAGGATGGAGACTCCCTCTGTACAAGGAGCCCCATGGCAAAGCCAAGGGCTGATGTGGACAAGTTACTGCTGGGGACATTCCCATGGCACTGCAGGAGAAAATGTTTGCACCTGAGAACAGTCAGAGGCTGGAATCATCTCCCAAGGGGAGCAGTGGAGTCCCCTGCATGGGGCAGTCTGAAGGCTCAGGCTGGCAGGGTGCTGGGCCAGCTCAGTTCAGCTCTGCTGTGAGCTAGAGGGGTTGGAGCAGATGGTCCTTGGGGTCTGTTCCCACCTGGCACTCTGGGATTCAGTTTATCTTTTGTTTTTTTTCATTCACAGAGTTGTGAGCTGAGAGGCTTTTCTAACATTGCTTTCCCAGCCACAGGGGCAAGAGCAGTGCAGGTCACTGTCAGTCAGCGTTCAAGGCTTTGCCAAACAAATGCAGGTTCATAACCTCTCTAGCCCAAACTATATTCCTGCTCCACTACAGCAGCCACTAAATTATTTCTAGCTAAACTCCCTTTCACTATGAATCATCTCACTAATGAGGCAGACCCAGGCA
>VWZI01013880.1:6304-35920 GCA_013396835.1 Psilopogon haemacephalus | reverse complement strand
CCCCCCAAGCTGTGGGGAACTTCCACCCCAACACCTTCCATAGCCCATGTCCAGGACAGGCTAAGCCATGCCATGTGCACCCATACCACCCTTCAGCAGCCTTAATGGCACAAGGGCTTGGCTTGATTGGCTCAGATGGATGAAGCAAAGCAGCAGCTGGGAGGAGCTATTTGATTAATAATAAATAGATATCAAGATTTATGATGAGGATAGAACATCTTAATGATTTAGCATAGCAATGAAGCCAATGGGCTGCTGTTCCAATCCGATTTCTACAAATTTGTATAATCCTCAGGGTAAAACAATTTAATGTGCTGTCTCTTTTATAGTTACAAAAGGCCTTTCATATGATCAATTATACATAAGAGTGTAATAAATGTAACTTTCTTCATACTAATCACATCTAACTTAAATTCTCCTGTCGGTCTTTGGAGTGTGTGTAGCATTCCCCATAAAGTTTTTAGTCTCAGCTCTTAGCAAAAGTTAATATACCCAGAACCTCCAAATAAATCATCTGTACAAGGGTCTTCATGCCAGTCAAACTGCTCAGACACAGCACTCCCTCCTCCCGGTCCAGCCCCTTGCTTCCCACACCGAGCCTGCTGCCTCTCTAGGAGGCTGCCTGGAGGCTGCGGTGCTGCCTCTCAGAGGTTGCGGTAAGCAGCATCACAACAGTGCCAGCACAGTCTTGTTCCAGGAGATGACTCTGCCGGGGTTCACCTCCTTCACTGTATCTGCAGCAAACCAGTTCATGCTCAGGATGTCCATGTCTTTGCTAGCACATGAACAGCTTTGGAAGGGGATGTCCAGCGATGGGACAACAGGTGCAAGCTGGAGCAGAGGAAGTTCCACATGAACAGAAGGAAAATTTTTTTTTTTTTTTTTTTTTTTTGCTTGTGTGAGTGACAGAGCTCTGGAGCAGGTTGCCCAGAGAGGCTGTGCAGGCTGAGGGAGCTGGGGCAGAGGAGCCTGAGGGCTGCCCTCAGTGCTGCTGATAAAGATGTGCAGGGCAGTGTTGGGAGGACGCAGCCAGGCTCTGCTCAGGGATGCCTAAGGGACAGCACAAGGGGCACTAGGGGCAAGCTGGAGCTGAGGAGGTGCCACGGGAACAGGAGCAGAAATTTTGCCACTGTGAGCATGATGAAACACTGGAAGAGGTTGCCCAATGAGGTTGTGGAGTCTCCTTCTCTGGAGACTGTCAAAACCCAGCTGGGTGTGTTCCTCAGTGACCTGCTCTGGGTGATCCTGCTCTGGCAGGGGGGCTGGAGTAGATGATCTTTTGAGGTCTCTTCCAACCCCTACCAGTCTGTGATTAGGAAGAATTTCTTTACTGAAAGAGTCTTCAGGCAGTGGCACAGGCTGCCTAGGGAGGTGACTTTCAGGGCCTGTCTGGATGTGTTCCTGTGTGAGCTGCTCTGGTAAGGGGGTTGGACTCGATGACCTCTTTGTTTCCCTTCCATCCCCTGCCATCGTGGGATGCTGGGATCCTGTGTTCAAAGAACACCTGGGCTTGGCACTTTGGGGCATGGTTTAATGGCCCACAGTGGTGCCAGGTGGACAGTTGGACCCAATGATCTTGAAGGTCTTTTCCAAGTGAAACTCTATTATGCTGTGGCACAAAGCAGAGCAAAGCTGGCATAAAGACAACATAATAGCAATGTCTTGCCTAGCAGACAGATCACTACTAGCAGATGGATCTGCAGGAACACAAGGAGACAAAGAGTCTCAAAAGTCATGTGGCTTATTAGAAGTTCCAGCTCAGAATAAGCATCTAATGTAATTTGGGTTTCTAATTTCTGCAGAACTGCATTTCATAAAAGGGAAATTGCACAAAGCCTTTCCATCTGAAAGGGGGAGAGAGGCAGAGACAGAAGATGTACACCTCACATGACCACCACGGAAAACTCTTCAAGATACATATAGGAGACTGTGGGGAGGGCAGCAGCAGAAACCAAGAGCAGTAGAAAGAGACTGCCTAAGAAGTCTTCCTGCTGTCTTTCCAGCTACCTGCTTTGGCGTGCACAATGTTCTGCAGGATGCATGGCCACAGTATGAAATGTGTGCTCCTCCATGCTCAGACATCCACAGGATACTCAGAGGGTGAGGAGTTAGTTGGAAGCAGTAGAGACCTCTTGAGCAGGTGAAAAAGAGGAAAAAATATTGAGGATGTGAGGGCTGAGAGAGAACACTTGGCACATGGCTGCAGAAGAAAGAGACTTCTATGAGACACCTTTCTTACAGGCACTGGAGACCTCTGAATTTAGGTGCTAAGCCTTTGGGTCCTCCTTTGAAACCAGTCTTAAGGACTTTTGATCTGATCAAGAATGGGCTTTGTTCTGTGAAAGTGCCTCACCTCGGGGGCGGGGGGAGGGGGGGAAATGATGAGAGAGAGAGAGAGAGAGAACAGGTGTCAAATAGATCCTTCATGAGCAGAACTTTGGCATCTGTGTGTAAAAATACACAGCCCAGAAGTGCCTCCACCCATTCATGCCTGTGATGCAATTTGTGGCTTGGGGAAAACAGAAAACAAAAACAACAACCAACCAACCAAAAAAGGCAATTCATGGCCTGAAATTGTTCCGAGGTAGGGGGGAGGTGGTTGTAGGTTGGAGATTAAGAAAAATTTCTTTGTTGCAAAAGTGGTCAGGGATTGGCACAGGCTGTCCAGGGAGGTGCTGGGGTCCCCATGCCTGGAGGTGTTCAAGAAACCTGTAGCCATGGCACTTGGAGGCAGGGTTTAGTGGCCATGGTGGTGTTGACTTGAAGGTTGGGCTTGATCTTAGAGGTCTTTTCCAACCAAAATAATTCCATGATTTGATGGTTTAAAAATAAATAGATCTGGAATAGTTCAGTAGTAGTAGTAGTAGTAGTAGCAGCAGCAGTAGTATTGTTGTTATTTTAGTTATTGTTATTATTATTATTATTGCTGTTGCTGTCATTGTTATTGTTATCATTGTCATCATTATTATTATTACTCTTCTCTCTGTTTTTGCAATCTGATAGGTTCAGGTTCATCCTTTTCAACCACAGGCGCCAAAACTTTGTATTTCCCAAGTGCAAACTCCACTTCTGCCATACTCTCCAGACTCCAGAACTGGTGCTTTTAAGAATCCTCCTCCTTGGTGTTAAAGACTTAACGGTCCCAGGTACTTGAGCAGCATAAATAACCCTGAGTTAATTGCCTGTGGTAGGGTTTTGTAGTACCTGCCTGCAGTGTGGTTGGTGCACTGGTGTGAGCTGACCTGGCTTTTGAAAAATATTGCCCTTAAAGTCTGGCACGTTTTTGGAACCAGGCTGTCAGCGCAGGAAAAATGAACTGGAACATCATAATCTGCCTCAACCACGGTAAAGAGAGAGACATCTGGTAGGCCACTTGGCAGGCAGCCAGCGGTGAAGCCTTAGAATTAAAATAATGAGCGTGTTCTCAGGAGTGTGTCTCTCAACTGAAGAACTTATAAGTCTCGCCTGCTTCTTGAGCCTTGGCTGNGGGCGGAGCGAGCAGGACCGGCGGGGGAGAGCGGTGGGGGGGGGGCCCCCCCCCCCCCCCCCCCCGCAGTGCCCCACGTGTCTCCTGGCGTTCCACAGGATCACTGCCTCCAACACACCTCCCGAGGCTCACCAATTAAATGGAAAGTGAGCTACAGGCGTTAGAGCACAACTGCTTCCGTGTTTCCTAAAGCCATGCAGGAGCCAGGCCAACCTCCTCACTGCACAGGACCTGGTCCAACTGCAACAATGCAACAATGCATCAAGTGCATCTAACTGCATCAGTGCCTCTAACTGCATCAAGTGCATCTAACTGCACCAATGCATCAAGAAGAGTGTGGGAAGCAGGTCTACTCTGCCCTGGTGAGGTCTCCTCTGGAGTACTGTGTCCAGTTCCAGACTCCCCAGTCTGGGGAGAAAGTACAGCACAGGTCTATGAGGATGATTAGGGGACTGGAACATCTCTCTTATGAAGAAAGGCTGAGGGTCCTGGGGCTGGTTAGCACAGGGAAGAGAATACTGAGGGGAGACCTCATCAGTGTGGTGGGTGTCAGGAAGATAGGTCCAGGCACTTTTCAGTGGTGCCCAGTTACAGGACAAGAGGTAACAGGCACAAAGTTGAGCACAGGAGGTGATGAAGCCAGTGCAGAGGAGGGTAACAAACCTGAGAAAAGGCCTGGAGAATAAATCTGATGAAGAGAGATTTGAAGGAGCTGGGGATTGTTAGTGTAAAACAGAAGAGGCTGAGGGGAGACCTCATTGCTGTCTACAGCTACCTGAAAGAAGGTTGTGGAGAGGTTGGTGCTGGTCTCTTCTCACAGGCAATTAGTGCTAGAACAGTAGAGAATGGCCTCAAGCTGAGACTGGGTAGTTTTAGACTGGACATTAGGAAACATTTTTTCCCAGCAAGAGTGGTCAGGCACTGGAATGCACTGCCCAGAGTGGTGGCGGAGTCACAAACCCTGGATGTGTTTGGATGTGGTGCTTGGGGATAAGGGTAGGGTGCAACTTCTAGAGTAGGAATATGGGTTGGGCTTGGTGATCCTGAGGGGCTTTGCCCACCTGAATGTTTCTGTGATCCATCTAAACATGAGGAGGAACTTCTTTACTTTGAGGGCAGTGGAGTGCTGGAGGAGGCTGCTCAGAGAAGTGGTGGAGTATCCTTCTCTGGAGATATTCCAGCCACACCTGGACACTATCCTGTGCAGCTTGGTCCAGGTGAGCCTTCTCTAGCAAGGGAGCTGGACTAGACGATCTCCAGAGGTCCTTTCCAACCCATCACATTGTGTGATTCTGTAACCTCCTGATCAGGTTGGAAAAAGCACCCTGAAGTCCTCCATAGCTGATCTTGCAGATGTCCTAGATAAGCCCAAGCTTTTCCTGGGAAATAAAATGCTCTGAGATTTCTGACTACAAAAGGCAGCGTGGCCTATTTTGTCTCCCAACACCAATCAGCAGCTCCTCCTGTCTTGGGTGTCTAACAAAGGGACGGAATGGTGCCGGCCATCGCCTCCCCTAAGAACCGCTAAAATAGGAATCAATGCCCCAGCTGCAGCCCTTTCAGGAACAAAGCTGCAAGGAAGCAGAGCTCTATCAAGTGACAATAGAGCGTAGCAGATTTCTCTTATTTCGGTTTCAAAGTGAATTCCAAGCTGTGATTTGGCTTATGGTCAGCGAGTGAATAAGATTCCAACAGTGGTGGCATCCAGATCTGGCTGCCACTAACCCAGCCCTGCTCTAACACAAGGCGGGGAAAAAAGTGCAGCTAGAGTAGATTCATCAGCCCATTTACAGTGGGGGGAAAAAAATAAATAAAAAGGCAGAAGAACTGTAATAAAATGCATGCTTTAGCTCAGTTTTGGGATGTGAAAGAGCAGCAGATGCCCAGCAGAGGTGGTGTGTTGAAATAAGAGGCTGGACACGGCAAAAGATGTCACCTAATGAGGCAGCGCACAACTTCCTACACGAGACCATTTCAATTTCTAATGGTAGCTGCTCGATGGCACAGTGAGGCCGTTCTGATTTGAGATTAAGATGGCCCAGGAAAGACCTTTTTGGAGCCATTCTGGGGCAGTGTTGCAGACACAATGCGATGTGCAAGCCTGGCTTGGAGAAGACCTCACCGCAGTGCTCCCAGGGTAAAATTACACTGCGAGACTACAATAGGAAATAAGACTGCGGAGCAAGTCTGGGGAGATTTGACTCAATTATGATGTCAAAACAAACTGAAACAATGTCAATGCAAGTTATACCATTAAGGCTGAGGCTTAAACCTAGGAAAGCAAGGAAATTCTGCATGAAAGCTGCCACGTTGCCTTGAAATCACCCCCTTGTGCTAAGGTGTTGCAGCAGGTTGTGAGATTGTCTCACAGCTCTGGGTACTGCTGCATTCTGCAGATGATCTCTGCACAGAGTCAGTCCAGTTCCATTGCACCAATGTCAAAGTGATTAACCTGAAGTGTTTGACCTATTGCTGAGGATTGAAGGAAATTCAGAGTTGTAGAGAGAGCTCTGGGTTAACAATTTCTATCTCACCCACTGGGCTGTGCCCAGATTTTACAGATGTGAAGGGTCTGATCCCTTGTAAACATAGACAGAGCAATTCAGCCACTCTAAGATGAGACAGCAGCTTCCAATCATAGCAATATCCAGAGCATCAGTGGGAATTATCTGCCACTGTGCCCAGGATGGATAAAACTATACTATGGAATGCTCCTTCTCCTGATAGCCTGTAGCCTCTGGAATATTCCATCCAGTTCTGGGCCACTCAGTTCAAGAAGAACCTCAGGGAACTGCTTAAAAGAGTCCAACACAGAGCCACCAAGATGCTAGAGGCAGTGGAACATCTCCTGTGAGGCCAGGCTGAGGGAGCTGGGGCTAGGAGCTGGCAGCAGAGGAGCCTGAGGGCCACCCTCAGTGCTGTGCTAAAGATGTGCAGGGAAGTGTGGGCAGGACACAGCCAGGCTCTGCCCAGGGGCAGCCAAGGACAGCACAAGGGGCACTGGGGGCAAGCTGGAGCTGAGGAGGTGCCATGGGAACAGGAGCAGAAACTTCTTTACTGTCAGCATGACAAAACACTAGGACAGGCTGCCCAAAGGGGTTGTGAAGTCTCCTGTGGAAGGAAGGATCTCTGGTGAGTAGATGTAAATGTAGGCATCTACCAGGATGTGCCCGGCTGCTGCAAACTGGAAGATTGTGGCCAAAAAGGAGAGTGGTAAGTTGGACCAACAAAAAGATCCTAACACATCAACTCATGCAATAAAGATACCCAATGACCACACTCACTCTTCAGCCTTGATCCTTTTGGATACTGGAACTACGGAAGTGTAACTGGTGCTGGGCAGGAGATGTAGCTGATGTAAGCTGGCTGGTCCCCAGTGACTCCAGCAGGGTTGCATGAGTCCTATTCAGCTGTGGATCTGGCCCATAAACCCCATGCACTGTTTCCTGGAGAGGTATCAGCTGAGGGGGAGCTGATAGCCTGCCTGGCAGCTTCTCTTTCCAGACTTAATACATCTGTGCAGAACACCTTGGACTGACTTTGCAGAGCTTCCACAGTTTATTTCTTCTGTTTTGTTTGCCTTGTGCTTGGCAGCTTCTGAAATCCATCCTCAAACCAACACAAACCCCAGCAGAGCTCCCTCTGTGTCAGCTCATTTGGTAATCTCAAGCTTCATTCTCTCTTCATATATCTGTCCAAATCATAGCAGAGGAACCCTGGGCTCACCAAAACATCTGCAAGCCTTGACTGAGATTCTCTCAGGTTGAGAAGGTTGTAACTGAACCTCCTTGGCTTTAACTACAGGATTTTCCTGCAGCTTTAAGTAGGTATCCACTGTTTTGGCTACTCCAGGACAAGTTCTTGCAGTTATATTGGTGCTATCCACTGTGCTAATTACACCAGCGTGCCCATGTGCATGTTGATACCATTAATTAGCACAAAGAGTCACTCCTCAAAAGTGTGTGAAAGTATCTCTCTGACCTATTTGCCACGAGGGTAATATAAGTGAAGCAGAACACTGTAATATACCATATTTAGCTCTGAGTAGCAATCACCTTTATTAATTGCTTGATGCAGCAATGCCTACTGTAGCAAGTGTCATCCTGCAAGGGCCTGATTAGCTCCTCAGAGGTGAAAAGTGTCCGTATCACCCCGGGAAGTCATGTGTGGGGATGAGCACTCCAGATCTTTGAGGGAAGCTCTGGATTTTGCCAGACCGTTAGTACAGCCTGTGCTGAGGTTGGTGAGGGAGTTTTTAGGGTCTCAGTTAATGACAGGACCTGGGGGAAAGGAGCAAAGCTAGAAGTGGGTAGATTCAGACTGGATGTTGGGAAGAAGTCCTTCCCCATGAGGGTAGTGAGAGCCTGGCACAGGTTGCTCAGGGCAGTGGTGGAAGCCTCATCCCTGGAGGTGTTTACGGCCAGGCTGGATGTGGCTCTGAGCAACCTGCTCTAGTGTGAGGTGCTCCTGGGCATGGCAGGGGGTTTGGAACTGGATGATCCTTGTGGTCCCTTCCAGCCCTGACAGTTCTGTGATTCTATGGCTCTGAATAAATCTATCTCACAACTCTGGGACATGGCTTAGTGGCCATGGTGGTGTTAGGCTGACAGACTCAATGATCTTGGAGGTCTATTCCAGCCACAACAATTCTATGTTTCTGTCATGTGTGGATGTATGTGTAGGGAGGAAGGTCTGCAGATGGCTGCTGGCAGCTAAGGAGCCAAGGAAGGAGCTGCTCATGCTGGATGATCCTCAGCATCTCCACAAACACAGTAAGCTCTGGGACAAATGCAGACCCATTCAGCACCTCGAGATTCTTCTGCAAAGTGCTTGAGTCTTGTTTGTACTCTCAGTTAAACCCCCTGCATTTCTCAAGAGAAAAATGAGAAGGCAATTAAAGAGAAGGTTGCAGTTTGGAAAGAAAAATCAAAGCTGTTAAAAAGAAAGGGAAGAGCTGCCAGAGAAACTGCAGGAAGGTGAAGAGGAGCAAGGAACAGTAGGAGAGACTGAGACTGGGAGGCAACAGGGAGCAAGTGAGGGAGGAAAAATAGGAATAAGATTGTGAGAATGTTCTGTCTTCAGGAATTATCTGCCAGATACAAATCCATAGATTGGTGGGGGTTGGAAGTGACCTCTGAAGATTGAGTCCAGTCCCCTGCCAGAGCAGGATCACCTAGGACAGGCCACACAGGAATGCATCCAGATGGGTTTGGAAAGTCTCCAGAGAAGACTCCACAGCCTCTCTGGGCAGCCTGCTCCAGGGCTCTGCCACCCTCACTGGAAAGAAGTTTTTTCCTGGTGTTTAGGCAGAACCTCCTGTGTCCTAGTTTGTGCTCATTGCCTCTTGTCCTACCACAGAGCACCACTGGAAAGAGACAGGCCCTTTCCTCTTGACACCCACTCCTCAGATATTTGTCAGCATTGCTAAGCTCTCTCATGCAACTGAAAGACCTTCCCAAGCCTATGTGAGTGGCACCAGAGCTGCTTTTCAATAGACCCTTTCTAAAGTAGCATTGCTGGGGAAGTACTAAGCACTTCCAAGTACAATTTAATTGCCTATCACTAATAAATTAGTGCTTGAAAGGGGAGGTTGTTCTCTGAGGTTTTCTCACAGCTGTGTCAGTCAACAGTCAGGCTGGAGGATCTTATGCTGCTGAACACGTCTGGCTTTGCAAAATCAGCCTGACTATAACACAAACCATCACTGTATGGCTAAATAGAACTATTTCAGCTAATTTGCTGGTGATTGGAAAGGCATTCCTTAAGCAGATGTTGGAGACAACGCAGATCTTCCAGCAACATGAGCCTCAGTGCCAAGATTCATCCCACATGCTCAAGAGAAAGACAAGTTTATATCTGGACCCCAAAATTAGTGCTCTGCCTGAGCAGGAAGAAAGTTTGAGTTGTTCAGTGGACTTGGGCTGTGCACAGGGACTATGCCAGAGACCCACAGTGAGGAGAATCATGGAATCATAGAATGGTTTGGCTTGGAAGGGGCATGAAAGATCATCCAGGAAGAAATTCTTTACAATAAAGGTGGTGAGACACTGGCACAGGTTTCCCAGGGAGGCTGTGGATGCTCCCTCCCTGGACATGTTCAAGGTTGGATGGAGCCTTGAGTAGCCTGGGCTGGTGGGAGGTGTCCCTGCCTATGGCAGTAGGCTTGGAACTGGATGAGCTTTGAGGTCCCTTCCAAGCTAAACCATTCTGTGGTTCTGTGACTCTAAGGACAGCACAAGGAGAGGTTGTGTTAGTAGCAGGCAGGCAAGTCCCAGAGCACCACTTTGAGGTGCACCCTCTGATGTCTCCTATTCTTTTACTTAAGGTACTATTAATGTGGAATAAAATCCCTGTCTGAAGTGGAGCACTGCTTCTGGAGCAAGCCTCTGGTTAATGCTTCTGTTATTGATCTGCACCCAGCAGTTGTGTGTGCATCTCTGGAGCTCTTGCAGTGGCTGCAGTCTGCATCTGCTGTTGGCAAGTTACGTACTCACACACTTTAAGCAGCACTAATTTGAAGTGAATGCCTTATAAATAATCCAGGCAAACAATCTTTGACATTAATACACATTTAGTGATACTAAACTCAGGCAGATAAAGTTCAGGGTGGTTCAAGAAGAAGACCTACATCATTTGTGGCCTTTAAACCCCCGAGGGCTTTAAGGGTAGAGGGAAGTGGAGAGGCCATGTTCCTCCTGCCACCTCCAATTACATCTCCTCCCTTGTTTATTTTCCTTCTCCTCCCTCCTCCCCCCTAGTAAAATTGTTCACTCTGATTTTGCATGGAGCGGGGAGGGTGGGGTTGAAAAACTGAAGGACCTCTGTAAAAAAGTCTTTTGGTGTGTTCTGGAGGCTGGATAACCAGAGGCAGTTAAATAAACAGGAGTTTGGGCTGGTGTATTTAATCAGAGGGAACGGCTTAGGTTATAATTGCATTGCTCAGGCACATCATTGGCAGGTCTAGAGAGTACAGGTGTGCAGCAGTGACTGAAGGACCTCTGTGGAGTACACAGAGCGTGGTGGTTCTTGAGATGGAGGCCTCGAGAGTTCAGTGTTTTCATTTGAACAGCTGTGTAAAGCCTCAGCAGTGCAACCAGTCCTCCTCCCCCTTCCACACCGCCTAACCTGGGGCTTGTGCTTGCAAATTCAAACATTTCAGACCTTGCTTACCAATTAGATCACAAGTCCTTGAGAAAGTGTCATTGGGTTATGGTTTAGAATCACAGAATCAGTCAGGGGTGGAAGAGACCACAAGGATCATCCAGTTCCAAACCTCCCTGCCATGCCCAGGGACACCTCACACTAGAGCAGGCTGTCCAGAGCCTCCTCCAGCCTAGCCTTAAACACCTCCAGGGATGAGGCTTCCACCACCTCCCTGGGCAACCTGTGCCAGACTCTCATGGTTGTGCTGGTTTGAGGCTAATTGGGATATGTTAATGAGAAAAATTGGATGCTAGGCTGTGAAAAGCAAACCCTGCTGATGTCTGCTGCACTCATAGGTTTGCCTAGATGTACAAAAGCAAGGACACAAACACAGATAAGACAGAATGAGTGTCCCTGTCTGCAGAGTCTGAGCTCTCTCTCCCTGGCTTCCAGCTGCATCTGTGTAACTCAACTAATTAATTCTGCTTCTGCCCCCCAGATTCTGGGATAAGACTGGGAGGTGGGGATAAGGCGGAAGGGTGGTTGGAGCCCCTCTGATCTCTGGCAGGGGCATTGTGTTTCTCTGTTACCTTTAACTTGTCTGTTTCTGTATGTAGCTGTAAATGTTTGTAATCTGTTGTAAATCTCTGCTTGTCTGTCGTAAATCTCTGCTTGTCTATTGTGCTGAGCTGTGAGTATAAAGCTTCAGTCCTTAACTTCCAGCCATGGAGTCTACTGAGTCTAGTCTGGGTGAACTCAAGGTGGGGGGGTGTGAGGGAAGGAACTCCCAAACCATCACAATGGTGAAGAACTTCTTCCTAACATCCTGTTTGAATCTACCCTTCTTTTTTTTTCATATCAAAATAATTGCTTTGGAGAGTTCTGATGCAAAAATACACACAGGGAGTGTTCAAATGCCTATAAATAGCTGTGTGCATTTCCCTGTGTATATATCTATGCATACATGTGCCTAGGTTTTAACTCAGAGCAATGAGACTTGAGAGTTTAGGCTCATTTGAACATAAAGCACAGAGCAGTATATTGGACAGAGTCCCACGTGGATTGAAGCAGAAGTCAACCTGTGTGAAACAAAACTGCTTATTTGCTTGTACCTCTGCTTGTTTGGTTGCTTCTGCCTGTCCCTCAGAAACAAGAAAGCTGCTCCTGTTGGCACAGTAAAGGAGCATTATCCACTTTTGGAGCCCACATCCCATTGTACTCAGTGGCACTTTTGCTGTTGACCTCGATGGCAGAGCTGAGAGAATTTGCAATGAATAATTAATCTGATGAACTTAGCCTACTTTTCTGCCTGCGGAATATCTGAGGGCAGGTTGCTCTGTCTTCAAACATATTTATTTGAAATTACTTAACACACTTCCTTAGCCTGTGGGTTTGTCAGGACTGATTCTCTGGGAGCATTGCTGCTAAGCAGCAGCTTTGGCAGTCTTGGCTGCCTACACAGGCACTCCAAGAGCAGCCCACCATGGAGGGAGGAGGTGGTGATGTGAGGAGCACTCAGGGCAGGATGGTAAATGAGCACACCTCTGCAGCCTGCCCAGGTCCCTCTGGATGGATCCCTGCCCTCTAGAAAGATCAGGACCGTGGAGATCTTGCAAACTGCAAGCTGGTTGTGAAGTTTTGCCTCTCCAACCCTTGTCCAGTGAAGAGAATGAAAGTTCATCCAAGGCAACTCCACCAGCACCAGCTCTCCATCAGCATTTGCAGTGCTATTGAATAAACCTGCTGCAAAGGCACCTGCTGGGGCTGCCTTTGGAGAGAGCCTCTGATGCTGCAGCTGCTACAAGAGGAGATCTCAATCCCTTCTTGCCTGAAATCCACCACGATCAGGGGAATTGGGTGATACAGCACTTTGAGGTGATAAAATGTCTTTAAGATGTACAAATAGGTAAGATTTCTGGGAATTATGCACTTTACATATCTGAATGAGGGAGTTCTGAGAGAATCAGGGAACATTTCAGAGAGATTACAGGAAACACAAGGGAAATTTTTACTTAAAAATTGTATATACAGAGTTGACTTTAGACACCTGCAGAATAACTATTAAAAATTAAATTACTAAGCCTAAACTAACTAAAATGTCCTAATTCCCCTACCTGCTCCAAACCTTGATCAGCCAGTCGAGGTCCCAGGGGTCTCCAGCCTTCCAGAAGGTGACAGTGTAGTTAAAGCACAGGAGTAATTATTCAGGACTCTACATTTAATGCTGTCTATGGCTTGCCCAGCACTGTGGCTGTGCAGCACTGCACCAAGGAGAGGATTTCAGCCTCATTCCCCAGGCTTGCAGATCCAGGCATGCTGAGATCAGGAATGTGCTCAAATGTGGGCCAATGTGTTGGAGGAGATGATATCCTGAGAGATGCAATCCCTTCCTTTTTTCCCTGAGGCTCTGGCCCCTCTGCAACACCACTCGGAATTTGGATTTGAGCCCCATGTTGAATTGTTTTGCTTGGAAAAGAACTCTAAGATTGCCCAGTCCAACTGCTGACCCAGCACCACCACAGCCACTAAACCCTGACCCCAAGTGCCATGGCCACACCTTTCTGCAACACCTCCAGCCATGGGCATTCCATCACCTCCCTGGACAGCCTCTGCCAATCCCTCACCACTCTTGCAGTAAGAACTCTTCCCTGATCTCCAACCTAACCCTCCTCTGGCACAATTTCAGGACATTTCCTCTCCTTCCATCACCTGATCCTAGGGAGCAGAGCCCAATCCCCAACTCACTGCAGCCTCCTCTCAGGGAGCTGAAGAGAGCAATGAGCTCTGCCCTCAGCCTCCTCTTCTCCACACTGCACACCCCCAGCTCCCTCAACTGCTCCTCTCCAGCCCTGTTCTCCAAACTCTTCCCCAGCTTTGTTGTCCTCCTCTGGACCTCCTCCAGCTCCAAAATGTCCTGAGGCTCCAAATTGAACCCAGTCCTCAAGCTGTGGCCTCAACAGTGCTGAGCCCAGGGGCACAATCCCTGCCCTGCTCCTGCTGGCCACACCATTGCTGATCCAGGCCAGGCTGCTGGTGGCTTCCTTGGCCACCTGGGCACTCCCTGGCTCGTCTTCACCTGCTGTCAACCAGCACCTCCAGGTCCTTTTCTGCTGGGCAGTTTGCAACCACTCTGCCCCAAGCTTGGAGTATTCCTGGGGTTGTTGTGACCGAAGACAGGACCCAGCACCTGGCTTTGTTTCCTGCTCATCTTGCATTTCCAGGCTGTAAGGAACCACTGCCTCTCTCCCTTGTCTGGAGTGAACCATTGTCATTTTCAGTTGCTATTTGCTCAGAAAACACCAGCTTCTGGATAACAAGGGCTGACGTGACCCAGTCTGCAAATACTGTGTTGTGGCAGCCTGGAAGATGATGTCTGTTGCCTCTCAATTCACAGAGGGGGAAAACTTTGAAACATTTTAAAAATGCAGGTGCACAAATTACTCATGCCAGGAGCAGCAGTGGCATTTTGTAATAAAATCTTGTGTTTATTCTCCACTGTTGAACACACACACACACCTTACAGCTCCCAGGAGGGCACTGTCCTCTGCTACCCGATGAACAATTTGCAGATGGATTAAATACATGTGCAAAATGAAACACAACTTGCACATCTCTTAACAGGCAGAGGTCAGCCTTGCAGCCAGCACAGAATTCCCACTGATGGGAATGGGCAGTTGGATCACATGGAAGTGTCAGGTTTGGCCTTGCTGTGCTTTGGTGTCATATTTTAGACTGTTCTAAAATCACAGAATCTCACAGGGTCCCAAAGTGCCAGGCTGGAAGGGACCCCAAGGACCATCTGCTCCAACCCCTCTAGCTCACAGCAGAGCTGAACTGAGCTGGCCCAGCACCCTGCCAGCCTCAGCCTTCAGACTGCCCCATGCAGGGGACTCCACTGCTCCCCTTGGGAGATGATTCCAGCCTCTGACTGTTCTCAGGGGCAAACATTTTCTCCCATAGTCCCAGTGGTACTTAAGTACAAGTCGTGGTCCCTAGAGGTGGTGAGGTATATATTAGCCCCATGAGGAGAGGCTGAGGGAGCTGGGGGTGTGCAGCCTGCAGAAGAAGAGGCTCAGGGCAAAGCTCATTGCTCTCTGCAGCTACTTGGAGAGAAGTTGTGGCCAGCTGGGGTTGTGGTTGGGCTCTGCTGCCAGGCACCCAGGGACAGAACAAGAGGACACAGCCTCAAGCTGTGCCAGGGCAGGCTCAGGCTGGATGTTAGAAAGAAGTTCTACACAGAAAGAGTGATTGGCATTGGAATGGGCTGCCCAGGGAGGTAGTGGAGTCCCCATCTCTGGAGGTGTTTCAGAGAAGGCTGCATGAGGCACTTAGTGCCAGGGGTTAGTTAATGAGAAGGGTAAGGTCATTAAGTTGGACTCGATGATCCTAGAGGTCTTTTCCAATCTGGTTAATTCTGTGGTTCTGTGACACTTGCACTGCTACAAACCAGAGGACTTTTCAGTGAGGGAAAAATCAAACCCAAGCCAGACACTAAAAGGGAAACAGACCCATCCCCTCCAGTCCATTATGCATCTTTCCCTGCTCTACTGCCTGCTGCTGTGAGCAGTAAGCAATGCAAGGGAGGATTGATCAGTTGTCAGGAGCAGCCTGCTGGGCTGATGGATCAGCAGTGGTGTGTGTGCAGCTGTGCCAGCCTGGTATCAAGGTGTGTTAGCTTGCTCCTACTACCTTGCTGCCCATCCAAGCCAGCTTTTGTTTCTGTGGCTGTAAGTCCATCAGTCAGGCAGGTGGGTAAGGACAATCACAACGTCCCCCACTGCAGGGCTGTCTGCCTCACCTACTGCCCCCCTCGAGCCCTTGGCAGCTCCCCTCCAGCTGCAATGGGCTTTAAATTGCCTCCTTGAAGCCATTTGAATTTTGTTCTCAACCAGGCTCAGTCCATTTTGGGGGGAGCAAGAGAGGGGATTCTATTTGGAGGCCTCGACTCTCTTCTCTCACCTGGTGTACACAATGCCTTTGGCATTATTCCTAATTATATTTAACCTCTGGAGAGCTCCAGGACCTTAATGCAACCAAAGAGTGTCAGCTGTGGCTTTTCCCAGTGCTGCTTTTGTTTTCTGGTGATGTCAGGAGTCACAAGCTGGCACTCCTGGGAGCAGAGAAATCCCAGTAACTGACAACACTGAGCAGAAATCCACCTCTGCCCCTGGGGAGCCAGCACAGCCTGCAGACTGGCACAGGGATAAGCAGGTCTGCTCAGGGAGGAAAGAGCCAACACAAGGTGAGCCATAAGCAGGCACAGACTGACACACAGATAAATCACAGACCAGCCCCCTCCACTGTTCCCTCTTCCGTTTGTATTTTGATTGCCTCAGCATCTCATTTGTAGCATGAATTGATCTTTTTGCCCATTGGTTTCCTTCACACAATCTTGATGATGCTGGAGGAGACTTGGTGCAGGCTTCTTCCTCTGTTGATATTGGAGGATGTGTTAGGCACATCAGTGCTGCCCTCAAATTTTCACTTAGAAAGCAGACAACAATCATTTCAAGAAGAAAAGAGACAGAGAAACCCAACAGTTATTAAACCCTGCAAGTTTCTTTCATCTAAACTGGTAGAATCACAGAATGGTTTGAGTCAGAAGACACCCTTAAGATCATCAGGTCCAGCCCTTAACCCAGCTCTTCCAGGCTGCCACAGAGCCATGCCCCTCAGCACCACATCTACACAGAAATGGGGACTCCACCACTGCCTTGGGCAGCCTGGTCCAGGGTTTGACAACCCTTTGCATGAAGAAATTTTTTCCTAATCACCAACTTAAACCTCCCGTGGAATAACTTGAAGCCATTTCCTCTTGTCCTACTACCTGCTCCTTGGGAGAAGGTAATCTAGTTCAACACTGCTGCCATGTGAAGGGACTCCTCCTACAAACCAAACCCACCAGCCTGGAGAAGGTTCTTAGAGAAAACTCATAACAACCTTCCAGTACCTGAAGGGGGCTACAGGACAACTGGGGAGAGACTTTTGACAAGGGCTTGGAGTGACAGGATGAGGGACAATAGGAAGAAGTTTTTTACTGTGAGGGTGGTGAGGGATTTTCTAGGGGAGGTTTAGATTGGGTATTAAGAAAAATGTCTTTGGTGCAAGAGTGGTCAGGGATTGGTAGAGGCTGCCCAGGGAGGTGGTGGAGTGCCCATTCCTGGAGGTGTTTGAGAAACCTGTGGCCATGGCATCTGTGGCCATGGTGGTGCTGGGTTGAAGGTTGGGCTGGATGGCTGTGGAGGTCTTTTCCAACCCAAACAATACTATGATTCTATTATTCCACCTGTGATCCAGTGACATAAAGCACCAGATCTGAGCCAGTTACTGTACAGCATGGTTATGCCATAAAATCAGATACACCACACCACTCTAAAATAGCCTGAGGAACAAAATGTTATCCTACCTTAGGATTAATAATCACTTCTACACTGGTACAATACTCTAACAGTGCACATTCTGGCCAGACCTTTGTTTTTGAGTGGTTGTAACATTGAAGGGGGAAAAAAAAAAGAAAAAGGAAAAAAAAGGAAGATATCTTTCTGATCCTTTGTGCCCTGAGGACATCAGGGTCACAGCAGTGATGACAGAGATAACCTTTTTGTTCTGCTGCATTCATTAGATGAATTATCAGCTTGTTAATTGCAGTGGCCTCTCCCTTAAATGAATTTATTTTGCCATCCTCTGATTCAGAAGTAGGCCACACATTTCTGATGCTTTGCTTATTGATGCTTTGTCATTTCTGTTCTTTACTTGCACATCTAATGCTTGCAGCAGCAGATCTGCTTCCCCATCCTGCTTGTTTATGATGGATGGGAGCACATTCCACCACCAGGCAGAGAAAGTGGCCAGGATCAGGGACAACTGCAATTAACAATGAATTGTGTGGCAAATAGCCACCAGCCAAGGTTCCAAAGGCTTCTTTTGGGTCCCTGCAGTGTAGCATCCCCTCTCGATACAAGCTGTAGCTGTGGGCAGGGTCTCTAAATCATAGATTCATAGAACTGTTTTGGTTGGGAAAGCCCTCCAAGATCACCCAGTCCAACCATCACCCAACACCACCAGGGCCACTAAACCATGACAAGGTCTGGAAATGACAGGAGGAGGAGGAGGAATGGATTTGAACTGGCAGAGGGGAGATTGAAACTGGATGTTAGGAGAAAGTTGTTTGCAGTGAGGATGGTGAGACACTGGCACAGGTCGCCCATTGAGGTTGTGGAGCACAGAATCACCCAACATGATCTTCAATCCCATTCTGTGCTGCTGTGCTCCACAACCTCCCTGAAGGTGTCCAGGACCAGGTTGGATGAGGCCTTGAGTGACCTGTTCTAGTGGGAGGTGTCCCTGCCTATGGCACACGGGGGTGGGGACTGGATCAGCTTTGAGATCCCCTCCAACCTAAACCGTTCTGTGATTCTATGAAATACCATGGCCTGACTTGGGGGAGCTCTTCCCCCTCCCCTCATTATCTCCTTCCCTCTCTCCTCAGAGGCAGTTGCTACTGCATTTGATCCAGACAAACACATGTGCAGTGAGAGCAAGTCCTAGGCATTTTGTCTCAAATTCTTAGCAGAGTTATTTGAAGCTGTTTGGTGTGGCCCAGGGTGACATCAATTAGTGGACAAGGTGGGGATGACAGAGCAAAGGGCTGTGATAAATGATCAGCCTCTAACTGCAGCTGATGTTATATGTATTTATATCGCATCCAAAAACATCCATTAAAAGAACATTAAGGCTGCAGAGCCAGCACTGAAGGGTCAGGAAATGAAAGAATTCATTTTGTCTTCAACCACTGCTTGCAAGAATTTGCCCTGAGAAGTGAAACGGGGAATGTGAGGGGACAGAGAAGGAAGATTTCTTGCTTCAGAGTTGCTCTTTTTTAATAGTTCCAAGAATGTCTTCCCACCTCTGCCCCCAGACACAGTAACAGCCACGAGACAATTCTCTTGCCATATCTGTTGCCTCCCACTTCCACGTAGCCAGGCAGTGGCTTCTCTTTTAAAACTGGGAAAACACATCAAGTGAGATTCCTTCCATCCAGCTCCATCCACATGTGGTTCTTGTTACCCACAATGCCCATAAAAAGCATTTACTCCTTCTCCAGCGGTTCAAGTTTCCTCCCTTCCCCTGCCTTTCTTCACAAGCCACTTTTTTCATTAGTTCCCTCCCTCTGCAAATGCTCAAGTGCAAGGGCACAGGCACAGGATTCGTGGCTGTTATTGCCTGGGTGGTACTTCTGGAGAACCACTGCTGTGTTTGCTCAAGCCAACCCTGCTGTGAGGTGTGGAAATCAAAGCAGTGAGTGCAGCAGGATGAGGGAGGGGATTCTGCCCCTCTGCTCTCATGAGACCCCACCTGCAGCACTGCATCCAGTTCTTGTGCCTCCAGCACAAGAAGGATGTGGAACTGTTGGAGAGGGTCCAGATGAGGCCACAGAAGTGATGGGAGGGCTGGAGAGCCTCCCCTGTGGGGACAGGCTGGGAGAGTTGGGGCTGTTCAGACCGAAGAAGGCTGCAGGAAGACCTTAGAGCAGCCTGCCAGTGCCCGAAGGAGGCTCCAGGAGAGGTGGGGAGGGACTTTGGACAAGGACGTGTAGTAGTAGGACAAGGAGCAATGGCTTTGAGTGGGTGAGTTGCCTGGAAGAATTGGGGCTCTTAGCTGTCTTTCCTCCAGTGTCTTAGCTTTTTCTTTGTGATCACTTAATGCCCTTCAGCTCATGTAAAGTCATTTCCTTTCCAACTGGTATCCTGATGGTGTAATGCAGCACTATCTCCTGCTCCTGGGCAGTGTTCATTTGACTAAAGCACTGCCTGCTCACTCCTCTGCACTGCAGACATTGTCCTGCACCTGCAGAGCTGGCAAACCAACGTCATTTCCAGGGATTTCTTGCACCTCCTCATGCCTGCTGGGCATGTGCTTTGAGCCTGGCACCGGCAGCATCCTGTGCTGCTGTGGTGGACTCCTCTGGCCTCCAGCTGCACAGTAATTTCAGTGTCTTTGTATCCTGACTAGTTTGCCGTAGGAGCGTCCATTCTCTGTAAGCTGTGTCGGGATGAATTCTAATGTTTTCTTAAAGGATTAATTCCAAATCTGCCAGTAATCACCTCCAGGTTCTTTTGATCACAGTCACAGTCTTATCAGGTCACAGGTAGCCTCCAGAACTGTAGGACCTAGTCTTCAGTCTGAGCCCAGCCACAAACATCTCTGTGATGTCTTTTTCCTGCCTGCCTTTCCATTCTGTTTAACAACATTCTCAGATTTTGTTTAACAAACTCCTCAGATTTCTAAACTACAACTTCAGCATCAGCCCTTGCTCCCCAGCTGACCAGCAGCCTGGCAGACACACCAGACGCTGCTGGAAGCAAAGCTGTCTTGGGGCTGCCCACACCTCCTGCAGGCACAGAGGAAGCATTCTTCATAGAATCATAAAACCCTTTAGGTTGGAAGAGAACTCTAAGCTCATCCAGTCCAACCATCAGCCCAGCACCACCACAGCCACTAAACCCTGACCCCAAGTGCCATGGCCACACCTTTCTGCAACACCTCCAGCCATGGGCATTCCATCACCTCCCTGGACAGCCTCTGCCAATCCCTCACCACTCTTGCAGTAAGAACTCTTCCCTGATCTCCAACCTAACCCTCCTCTGGCACGATTTCAGGACATTTCCTCTCCTTCCATCACCTGATCCTAGGGCTTTGTTAAACCTCAATTGACCTTGGCCCTTCCAACCTTCTCCAGTCATGCTCCATATTTCTAAAGTGTTTAAACTCTCACAGGGCTTTGCCACTGCTCCCTTGGTTTTTTTGCACAGAGGTTATATAGAATCATAGAATCATAGAATGGTTTAGGTTGGAAGAGACCTCAAAGATCATCCAGTTCCAACCCCCTGCCATAGGCAGGGACACCTCCCACAAGATCAGGTCGCTCAAGACCTTATCCAATCCGGCCTTGAACACATCCAGAGAGGGAGCAGCCACAACCTCCCTGGGCAACCTGTTCCAGTGTCTTGCCACCCTCACTGTGGCAGCTTTTGTCTCCTGGTATTTTGCTGGTATTTAGTTTGCTTATTCCCTGCACCTTTTGTCTCCTGGTATTGAGTGGCCAGCCTGGGTCTGCTCATAGCACACAGTCCACAGCTGTGGAACAGGCACTCCAGGAGACAGAGCAAAGCTGCTTCAGGGCTTTCCATTTAGCTCGAGTACAGGATGGACATAGCCTTGCTGACAGAGCTCTTGTGTTTGACATCAGATAGCTGCACACAGCCACAAAGCCTTCTGCAAAGCTCCATCTGGACTCCCTTGTAGGGAGAGCTCAACTCCTCCACGGCTTAATCTTCTGCAGCACACAGCATGCTGCAAACACTTGGAGGTTTCAGCGGGCAGCAGAGGTCCTTCTAAACACCAGACAGGTTGTTTGGGCCTTAAGTGCTGACTTTAAACAGTTTGTAATTTACCCCAAATCGGACAGATTTATGCACGGCACAACAAAAGCAACTCTCAGTACCAGTTTGCAAGATTTTACGACCGCCTGTCTCGGAATAACTTCTGGATTCTGTTTTGGATCATAAAGTGTTAGCGAGTGAATGTGGAGACTGTTCCCATAGCCCTGCTGCTCTACCTGTCTGTGATTAATTATGGACAGCTCCGAGGGGCTGCACCTCCCCGCCGACCCCCCTGCTCGCCCAGTGACTAACACACTGTTGTCAGTTCCCACTAATGCATTTGCCAATTAGGAAGATTTAGTGTGGTGACTGAGGATGGCAGAGCACTGGTGGCAAATCAGTAATTGCCCAAGTCAAGCAGCTGACAAGTGGGTGCTTGGGAAAAGTGCTGCAGGTTTCAGCCCGGTGCAGGTCTGCCTGCCTGGCCTCTCGGCAGCACTTCAGCTCATACCACATCAGGATGCAGCAGTCACACCTCACCCTGCCACGGCAAATCACCTCCTGCCTCCTCATGATGCCTCAGATACCAACAGATCCAGTGTCATGGCCACGCTGCACAGCATCAGGCAAGCAAACGTAATCGAGGGGAGGCCTCCTTTGCCTTTGGATGCAGGCAGCAGGCAGCCAGTATTGGTAGCACCTCAAAGCTCAACCAAAGGCAGAGGACTTGGTGGTCTGAGAGGTGTTTGCCATCCAGAACAATTCCATTATTTTGTCAGTGTATAACTCTGTGATGATAGCTCTATGATGATTCTGTGATATTATGATGATTCCATGACTCTCCGAGGATGATTCCATGATACTATGATTCTGTGATGGTTCTGTAACTCTGTGATTGTGATTCTATGACTTCTCTATACTATGACTCTATGATGATTTTATGACTCCTCTAAGCTACTATGACTCTATGATAATGACTCTGTGATGATTCTAGGGTACTATGACTCTACAATGATTCCATGACTCTGTGATGATGATTCTATGATTCTATGGTATTATGATTATGATGATTCCACGGCTCTATGATGATGATTCCATGATACTATGACTCTATGATGATGATCCTGTGATGATTCAGTGGCTCTGTGATGATGCTAGGATTCTATGATGTTATGATACTACGATAACTCCATGATTTTATGCTAATTCTATGCTGATTCTATGGCCCTAGGATTCCAGACAAGCAGCCCATTCTGCAAAGCCCCAGAAGTGCTGCAGCAGGCAACGTCTCCCTCAACAAGCCTGCAAACAAGAAGCAAAACCATCTGACCATGTGCATACACACAGACATCAGCACGGAACAGGCCTTAGCCAACCTGACAGGCTCCTGAACACCCAGCCCACCAAACCAGGCTGAGATATGTGCACCACTGCTGGTGTGTGAAATACTTCAAACGCTACTTGGAGGCAGCAGGCTTCAGCTGCCTGTGTCAGGCAGTAACCCTGTAGCTTGCGTAATTGCCTCTGTACAGGAGTTCGTGTTCAGCTGTACCTCCCTCTGTGAAAAAGTTGAGCTGCAGGATAAGAGCTTTCACACAAGCAGCTGCTGCCAAGCAGCAGATTAGCAGGTAATCAGCTGACTGGGTAGGAACTTCTCGGCTCCCAGAGCCTCGCTGTGTGCAGGGGGGGAGGTGGCTGAGGTGTCAAGGCAGGTGAGTGAGGGGCAGAGGGGCATGGCTGAGGGCTAAGGTTTGAATGGGCTGTGGGGTGAGAGGAATAGGTGCAGCATGGCCCTAGGTCACTGGCTACTGAGGAGTGTGGGGGGAAGATGAAGGAGGTGGTACTATAAGCCCAGTCTGAGGCACTGCTATGGTCAGAAGGCTAATTGAGGCTTTCCCGTGCCCAGCCTCTGCCTGCAGCTGCACACACAGGTGTGAAAGGATGGGATCTGCTGGCTCCTTGTGCTCAGGGTGCTGCCAGGTAACCCATGTGAGCACCAAGCCCTGGCAGCCACCAGCAGGCTGCTGATTCTGCAGCACGGGGGAGAGGGACAGGAGGCACTGCCAGGTCCAAGTGGCTTTCAGATTAGAACCAGCCACAGCAAACTTTTGCTTCACTGCTTTCCAAAGTTCATGGCTTTATTTCCATCCAGTGGAAGACAGCTACTGGGTTTCGGGTTTGAAGAACACCTAAATGCCAGCAAGGGATAGAGAGTCCAGGCTGATTCCTTTCTGTGCTCAGATCCATGCACTGTACACACCAACACCCTGATGAGAGGCAGTTGTGTGCTTTGGCTACTTTCTGCCAGCTACACAGACACAAAGGAAATGTCCAGGGAAATAACTTTGACAGAGAGGGGCTTATGTGGCAGCATTTATCTAGCACTGCCTCTGCCTTCCCTTTTCAGGACCTCCCCTCCTCCTCCAGCCCCAGGATGCTGGTGAGGAAGGGATTAGGGAATAGAGGGAGAGTACCAGAAAGGAAACATCACCAGGGATTACTAAATCTTCAGCTTTTCCTCGCCTGACAGTAGTCCCTCAGTACTGGGGATGCAAGCTACAAGAGCCCTGTGAAAAGATAACTCAGCCCCTACAAGAACCCAGGAGCAGACAAACCAACTGACAGCAGCCAACAGTTCTGTGGCATTCCTGAGCTGTGCAAATCACCTGCCCAGCTCCTCACCTGTGCTTTGCCTCCTCCCACAGCTGCTGTTGGAGGGCATTTGCCCCAAGATGTGGATATTACCTGGGGTGGGGTTGCTGCCTTTCCATGTCTCCTCACTGCCCACACTAGGTCAATGTTCCCATCACCATAGAACCATCACAGAACTTCTATTTTTTTGTGCGTGGTTGCTTTTTCCTGTCACTGTATTCATTCCTTTCTTCCCCTGCCACCCTGGAACAAAGAAAGGCAAACCCAGAGCAGGACATGTGTTATTTAATATCTGTGTCAATGTCAGAATGCAGGCATGCTTTTTATTCTTTTGCCTTTTGCAATGGATGTGTGATACCTGATATATTAGGTATTAATAAAGCAGACTGCTTTATGCTGTTTATATTGGTAATATGATTCTGGGTTTTATCCCCAGCTGAGAGGAGTAGGAATGTAGATTTTTTTTTTCCCTCCCCTCCTCCCCGTATGTTATTGCCCAGCCATGGCTAATCAAGTACACAATATATTCTGATTTTTGTGCATTGTTTTCTTTTTGATTGACTTTAATTAGAACCAGCTCTCTATATAATAAGCAGAAACATAACATGTGGGAGGGAGGTAGCAATAGCTAAAAGGAGCAGAGAATGAGGCAAAATAAAACTCAATAAAGAACCCAGCAGAGTGGTGCAGCCTTGCACTTCATCACCCATTCCACGGCACTTTCCCCATGATTTCCAGCAGCAGTCCCACCTATTCCTCCAACACTCTTCTGTCCTACAGGTGTCAGTGCAACCCAGGGCTGAAGATTTTCACTAACCAAGAGAATCATAAATGGCTTAGGTTGGAAGGGACCCTAAAGATCATCCATTTCCAACCTCTCTGCTGTGCCCAGGGACACCTCCCACCAGCCCAGGCTGCTCAAGGGCTCATCCAGCCTGGCCTTGAACACCTTCAGTGAGGGAGCATCCACAGCCTCCCTGAGCAACCTGTGCCAGTGTCTCACCACCCTCACTGCAAAGAATTTCCTCCTAATCTCCAGTCTCAAGCTCTCCTCTTACAGCTTCAATCATTCTATCGTTCCTCATTTTATCACTGCAAGCCCTTGTCAAAAGTCCCTCCCCAGCTTTCTTGTAGTCCCTTTAGGTCCTGGAAGGCTGCTCTAAGGTCTCCCCAGAGCCTTCTCTTCTCTTGCACAGAAGGGGAACTGCAAAAGCATGATAGCAGAGTGGAAAGCTTTGTTTTCTTTTGACTGAGGGTAGATGGTGAAATGCAGAGCCTTGCATTAGCTCAGGTGAAATAAACCTCTCTCTCTCTCTCTCTCCAAGCTCTGACACACAAGTTGAAATCACAGGTACAAAGTTGTGCTCTCCCCTGTGTCTCTCTCAACACACAGGCTTCCTAGCTTCTCACAGCTTTTCTTCTGGATTATACACCAAGTCCTGCCATGACTGTTGTCAGTGATAAAACTCAGATGTCCTCGGGCACTTTTCCAGTGAGAGAAGATCTTTTTTTCAGTGTCCACTTCTTCCCAAGGAATGGCTCATTCCTCAGTTAATTCAGACAGCAGCAACCTTAGCTTGCTGGCTCCAGGACAGGGGTCCCACTCACATGCACAACTCAGCCAGCCTGCTGGGTGTCTCTTGTCAAGGAGCAGTGCCTGGCCTGCCTGCTATCACACCACTTGCCTGTTCTGCAGGGCTTTTTGCATAACATCTGGGGAGCTCCTACTTCTAAGGAAGTTTGAAAACGGTCCCTTTCATCAGCATCAGATCCCATTGTACTCAATGAGAGCTGCAGGTGTTCTGTACCACTTGGGGCCAGGCCCTTCATCATAATAAAAAGGCCAGATTTGAGCTGGAAGCTCTGTCATTAAAAGTGCCTGTAGTGTATTAGTAATCTGCTGAACCTCCTGGAGGCCCAGAGAAACCTTCTGCTGCACTGCTTTAACTCTTTGTGATTATCAGCACTGTGAGGATTCAGGAAGAGCCACATTAAATTCCTGTCACATCCCTTAGGAGTTACCCAAAGACTAACAGACCCCACAAAAACCTGTCTGGGGAGCAGAAAGCAAAAGGGGCTCTCTCTGTGTGAGCTAGCCTTGGCTAGCCTTGGCTGTCAGGAGTGCCCACAATGCTGTGGAAGATGACTGACAGCCTCTCCCTCCATTTTATTTGACAGCTATTTTAGTGTCTCACAGACCTGGTGATGCTTAGGAGACTACCTAAAGCAGATTTTGGTGCCTCTGGTCCACACACTGAACACATTTCCTGCCACTCTCTACCCAAAAAGCGACAGCATTTGGACCAAGGGCTTCAGCACAGGGTGTGAGGGCAGCAGAAACCTTCTCCAGGGTAGTTTGCAATCCTGAAGGCACCCTGATATTTTGTGAGTTACTGGATAGCATCAGCCACAGATTCATAGAATGGTTTGGGTTTGGAAGGATCTTAAAGCTCATCCAGTTCCAACCCCCTGCCATGGGCAGGGACTCCTCCCACTAGCCCACTTTGCTCAAGGCTTCATCCAACCTGGCCTTGAACACCTTCAGGGAGGGAGCATCCTCAGCCTCCCTGGGCAACCTGTGCCAGTGTCTCACCACCCTCACTGCAAATAGTTTCTTCCTCATATCCAGTTTAAATCTACCCTCCTCAATCTTAATGCCATTTCCTCTCCTCCTATCACTACAAGCTCTTGTCCAAAGTCCCTCCCGAGCTCTCCTGGAGCCCCTTCAGGTACTGGCAGGCTGCTCTAAGGTCTCCCCAAAGCCTTCTCTTCTCCAGGCTGGACAGTCCCAACTCTCCCAGCCTGTCCCCACAGGAGGGGAGCAGTGGCTGCATGGAGAGCCACTCTGGAAGTGTTCCTGTGCTGGGCATAAATCCATGGTGTGTTTGGGTCAGCTGGAGGGATATACAGGAGGAAGAAGAGGGAGTGGGTTACTAAGGGAAGGCTGAACGCAGACAGACTCTGCCTGTCCATATCGTAACCATTAAAAGCAAATTATTGGACCAGAATGAGTGTTCAGTCTGGTTCAGCTGAACATCAGGATATGACCCACATCTTCTGTCCCAGCATGAACATATGTGCAGGCCTTTCTGAAACTCACAGGGCTTAGTCAGTCAAGATTTCAGAAAGGAGAGGGCTTTGCTTGCCCGGGGTAGGTAGTTGTTTATTTCATGTTTCAGTTTCCACATGAGTCTGTGCTTGTTGGTGTCAGCATAGACCAGATCTGTGCAGTGTCTTGGATAATCTTAAGATGAGGTTTGGAAAAGCATCTGAGAAACTTCCAAGTATCTATAGCCAAACTTTATAACAGTTGCCAATCTCTGCTATTGGAATGAGTTGCACAACTCGGAGAGGTCCACAGAGAGATTCTCATTCCTTTTCCTTCCCCTTCTTCATCTCATGAGATCCTGCATGTAATTTTATTATGAGCTGAAGCCACATTACTGTGAGCTTTGAGAGACAATTAGAGCTGTGGCCCCAGCCACTCACAGGGAGTGTGATGAACTGGTAGCATCATGTTAGGACTCTGTCACGATGCCCTCTCACGAGTTGAGCACAGCACATTGTGCACTTTCTCTTACACTAAAAATGGATCTGAAACCAAACCCCCAAATAATCCCAAACTCTGAGATTTGGCTCCCAGTGCAGCTCTGCACAGCCAATTACTCTGTAACAAGCTGTGCCAAAATCCTGGCTCATGAGCCTATCTATTTTGGGATCATATCCATGCTGGTCCAAAGCTCACCAAAATGGGATCCTGCCTTGGTTTGCAGGGCAGCTGGGCAGTGTGAAGCTGCTAGTACTGACCTGCTGCTGTTCATTGCAGGTGAGCAATGTGCTCCTGGATTGGGTCTTTTTATCTCCAGTGCCTGGTGGTGCAAAAGAGAATCGCAGAATTGTTTTGGTTGGAAGGGACCTCCAGAGATTACCCAGTCCAAGCTTCCTGACAAGGCAACACCACCCAGGGTCGTTTGCACAGGCAAAGCTCATTGCTCTCTACAGCTACCTGAAGGGAGGTTGTAGCTAGCTGGGGTTGGGCTCTGCTCCCAGGCACCCAGAGACAGAACAAGAGGATACAGCCTCAAGCTGTGGCAGGGCAGGTTCAGGCTGGATGTTAGGAGGAAGTTCTTGCCTGAGAGAGTGATTGGCATTGGAATGGGCTGCCCAGGGAGGTGGTGGAGTCCCCATCCCTGGAGGTGTGTAAGAGGAGGCTACATGAAGCACTTAGTGCTATGAGTTGGTTATTGAGAAGGTGTTGGGTGATAGTTTGGACTCAATGATCTCAGAGGTCTTTTCCTACCTGCTTAATTCTGTGATTCTGTGAATGCATCCAGGAAGGTTTTGAAAATCTCCAGGCAAGGAGATTCCACAGCCTCTCTGGGCAGCCTGCTTCAGAGCTCTGTCACCCTCACTGTAAGGAAGTTTCTCCTCATGTTGAAGTGGAACCTTCTGTGTCCCAGTTTGTAGCCTTTGCTCCTTGTCTTATTTCTGCTGACCACTGAAGAGAGAACATCGACTCCAACCAGCCCCAGCCCTTGTGGTGAGCCTGACTGACACTCACCCCCGAATCTGCCAGAACCAAGCTATAATGCAAGTTCTGCAGCTTTCCACACTACTGGTTAGAGGCTGGAGGAAGGTTTTAAGCTCAGGGTTGCTGATGGTTGGAGGCATGAGTAGGTTACTCCACTACGACAAGCAGCACCACTCACTCTGCCAGCAGACCTCATTTAGCTTTCCTGACAGAGCAGCTGCGTCTGCATCCAAGAGCTGTCAGTACAAGATGAAGGATGACAGACTTCTCATGTAGTCAAGATGTTAAGGCATCCAAAAAAATATAATATCATCACACATGGAAACGCAGCTCTTTTTTGTGGTTGTCATCTTTGGCACTACAACACAGTTTTTTCCCCTCATCCTTATGACCAAGACTGAAAACTATTCTAAATGAACTTTTCAGGAATTTCTTCTCTTTATTTCAAGCCTTCAGGTCCTGCAGAAAGTCTTGGAAGCAAGTAATTAAGCCAGCACTCCCTTCTTCTGCGCAGGTCTCAAGGCTTCAGAAACTACATAGCTCTGGTACCACTCAATGAGCTTCACCCTGGCAAGTGCACCCTGACTGACACTGTCAGGAGGGGAAGAAAGTGTTTCACAGGCTCACAGGATGCTAGGGGTTGGAAGGGATCTCCATAGATCATTGAGTCCAAGCTCTTGCCAGAGCAGCACCAGAGAATCTAGAGCAGGTCACACAGGAACTCATCCAGACAGGGCTGGAAAGGCTCCAGAGAAGACTTCAGAGAGATTTCCAAGAGCTGCTCCAGGGAGCACATTCTTCTCCTGTCCATGCTGTACTTGCTTTTCCTTAAAAACACAGGGAAGGGGGTGATAAGAGCTGGGAGTGCTTCTGCCTTTGCCACACACCTGAGCTCTGGAGAAGGCTCTGGTAGCAATGCCTCACTCAGCAGCCCCTGCACTTTGTTCCCCTGCCGTCTGCCCTGGTGGTCCCTCGGGCGGTGCCAAGGTTCCAGCCCTAGTCCCAGAGTTGTGCTTGCTTTGTCAAGACGCACATCCATTGCCAGCCACGCTGACAGGAGGTACTAATCCCACACGTTCTGCTGCGTGAAGCTGTGAAGAGACAATGGTTAAATAAGAAAGCCGAGTGGTGGGGACCAAGGGAAATAGCTGGAACGCCAGCCAAAGGGAAGATGAATGAACAGAACTACACTGACATCTGCTGGCCCATCCATCAGCGCTCGGAGTGCTGCTGCCACCGAGCACTGCCCAGGGGATGGGGAAAAATGACACCTCCAGCTGAATAAATCCTCCAAAGATACCTGCCAGCTCCACCGCCTACCGCCCTGCTGCGCTCTGGCCGCCCGGGCAGCTGCTCTCGGGGGAGAGGGTTTGTATTTCCTACAAGAGCAGAAGGTTACCTTATGTTTGCTCTCTCTTTCT
>VWZI01013879.1:13534-24721 GCA_013396835.1 Psilopogon haemacephalus | reverse complement strand
GGAAAAAAACCAACAAAAGGAAAAAAAAAAAAAAATAGAAGCCAGCTGGCACTGCCAACTAATTCCTGTAGTAGTCTTAGAAATCCTAATCCTGTAGAATTTCCTTGCGAAACTGATGTGCACCAGAGTCAATGAAGTGATAGGTAACACCAAGAAGCAGGTCTGGTGATGCAGCTACCTGAGGTTTGTGTTTGTCACTTCGCCTGCGGGCTGGCGCCTGCTTTCTGCCTCACAGCTTCCCAGCTTTCATGTAAGAAGGGATGGAGCCTCGCTGCGTCAGCCCTTCGAACCTCTTGTAGGTGTAGTTGAGGAAAACCCAGTCTTTGGATTTGTAGTCAGGTTCCGTCGTGTTTGGCACTGGAATTCACAACGGGAAGGGAGAAGGACACAGTTAGAAGGGCTGCTGCTTCGGAGGGGGACTGCTCACAGAACGCCTCCACGCCTTCGGCTCTCGTTTCCCTTACTCCCCGTATTTCAAGGAGCAGAAGCCCCTTGAAGACCTAGTAGCATCCATCAGGGGTCAGTGAGGGGAGCAGTGCTGGTTAAGATCTTTGTCAGTGACAAAGATGGATGGTGGCACACAGAGAGTGGTGATCAAGGGCACAATGTCCACCTGGCCACCAGTGCCAAGTGGCGTCCCTCAGGGGTCAGTGCTGGCACCAGTGCTGTTTAACATCTTTGTCAGTGACATGGACAGAGGAATCAGTGCACCCTCAGCAAGTTTGCAGACCACACCAAGCTGTGTGGCACAGTTGACTTGTTAGGGGCAGGGATCCATCCAGAGGGACCTGCACAGGCTGGAGAGGTGTGCTGAGGCCAACCTCATGACATTAAACAAGGCCAAGTGTAAGGTCCTGCACCTGGGTGGGTGCAATCCCAAGCACAACTCCAGGCTGGGTGGGGAATGGCTGAGAGCAGCCCTGAGGAAAAGGACCTGGGGGTCTGGGGTGATGAAAAGCTCAAGATGAGGCTGCAGTGTGAGTGCAGCCCAGACAGCAACTGTGTGCTGGGCTGCAGCAAGAGCAGCTGTGGGCAGCAGGGCAAGGGAGGGGATTCTGCCCCTTTGCTCTGCTCTCCTCAGACCCCACCTGGAGTACTGTGTGCAGTTCTGGAGCCCCCAGCACAGGAAGGACATGGAACTGCTGGAGGGAGTCCAGAGGAGGCCACAAAGATGATCAGAGGGCTGCAGCAGCTCTGCTATGAGGACAGGCCACAAGAGTTGGGGCTTTTCTCCTAACCTACTAACCACAGCCCTTCTAATGCACCCCAGAATGGCAGTGGCCCTCCTGGCTACCAGAGCACATTGCTGGTTCATCGTCAACCTCCCATCAACCAGGACCCCTTAGATACTTTTCCCCTTCACTGCCTTCCAACAGGTCAGTCCCCAACCTATCCTGATCCACGGGGTTGGTTCTTTGGGGGGTTGGAACTCGATGATCCTTGTGGTCCCTTCCAACCCTGACTGATTCTATGATTCTTTTAAGAAAACAGAAGCTAGGAAACATTACAGGTTTATATTAACACCAGAGCTGCCAGGGTTAGAGAATGGTTGGATCTGATGAGCTGAAAGGTCTTTTCTAAACCAAAATGATTCTATGATGATACTTGCAAGAAAGTCTCTAGATCAAGGCTTGTCTATTACCTTGGTTATATGGGTTCAGAGAAAGGCATTTCAGCAGCAACAAAAAAAAAGCACCTGTGAAGTACTGTGGCACCAGTTGTAAATTGCAAGGTCCCAGGGCAGTCTCACCTGGCTGTAAAATATCCGATTCAGGAAATTCGTCGAAGTTTGAAGTGTCATCAATGCTTTTGATTTCTATAGGGATTGCAGCTGGCCTTTCCCTGCAAACAGACAGAAATGTCACAACTGTGACAACTAGCAACAGTCACATTAACCTCCAGCTTCAAAGATTTTTAAAACCTCCCTTTAAAGCACTGAGGTTCCACTGAGACCATCAGAGATGCATCTGACTTGCCCGGTTTGCCTCTCTACAGCTACCTGAAGGGAAGCTGTAGTCAGATGGGGTCAGGCTTTTCTCCCAGGCAGCCCCAGGACAAGAGAGCAGGGCGTGAAGCTGCAACAGAGGAGGTTTAGGTGGGCTATCAGGAAGCAATTCCTCATGGAAAGGGTGATTAGGCACTGGAATGGGCTGCCCAGGGAAGTGGTGGAGTCACTATCCCTGGAGGTCTTTAAGATTGGATGTGGCAAGGCTTAGCTGACATCCTGATGTTAGAGTCCAGCCTGGAACAGGTTGCCCAGGGAGGTTGTGGCTGCTCCCTCCCTGGAGGTGTTCAAGGCCAGGCTGGATGAGGTCTTGAGCAACCTGATCTAGTGGGAGGTGTCCCTGCCTATGGCACAGGGGGGCTGGAACTGGATGATCTTTGAGGTCTCTTCCAACCTAAACCATTCTGATTCTATAATCTATCTCAGAGCTCTTGTCCAGCCTCAGTGATTCTGTGTCTGTTGACATCATTGGGAGATTTACTGCCTTCCTATCTAGCATCAGTACCTTCTTGGCAAACAATTTCCCCATGAACTGTAGCAGCATTCCACACTTATCTGGAATGCAGCTGTCATTGTGGCTGTCACCAAAACTCACTATGGTTTTGCCTTTGCTTCACAAACCCAACCTACCCTGCCCAGCAAGATTCTGCTTGCATTTGGAGCCATCAGAGCTATTGCTTTACAACTCCAATGATCATCGGCCTGGACCTCAGCCAAATACCTTTCCCCTGTTGCTCCTTTTTTCTGACACTCAATCACCAGCATCACTCATCCAACACTGGTTGCCTCTGACATGGTTCTGCTGTAGAACCATAGAAAAGAATCACCAAATTCTTCCGGTTGGAAAAGACCTTTAGGATCATTCAATCCAACCATTATGGATAGGGCTGGGGGATAGGTTGGGCTGGATGATCTTGGAGGTCTCTTCCAACCTGGCTTATTCTATTCTTATTCTATTCTATTTCTTGTTCTTATTCTAATTCTTATTCTATTCTAATTCTTGTTCTATTCTTATTCTAATTATTATTCTATTCTAATTCTTATTCTGTTGTATTCTAATTGTAATCTAGTTCTATTCTATTCTAACTCTATTCTCAAACTCTACCAAGCCAAACCAGCGCCCTCAGCACCTCCAGGGATGGGGATTCAACCACTTCCCTGGAGAGCCTGTTCCAGGGTTTCAGAACCCTTTCTGTGAAGAATCTTCTAATATCCAACCTAAACCTCTCCTGGTGCAACTTGAGGCCATTTCATCTCCTCCTATCACTTGTTACTAGGGAGAAGAGAACAACACAAGGGCTGTTAAACATCTCCAGGGATGGGGATTCAAACACCTCTCTGGTGAGCCCATTTCAGGGTTTCAGAACCCTTTGAGGGAAAAAGTTTCTTTTCATAGCCAACATAAACCTCCCCTGGTGCAACTTGAGGCCACTTCCTCTCATCCTTCCGCTTGTTACTAGGGAGAAGAGACCAACACCCACCTCACTCCAACCTCCTTTCAGGTAGATGGAGAATGAAGTGGTCTCCCCTCAACCTCTTTTCCTCCAGACTAAACAACCTCAGTTCCTTCAGTTGCTCCTCACCATCCTTGTTCACCAGACCCTTCACCAGCTTCATCATCCTTCTTGGGACCTGCCCCCAGCACCTCAATTTCTTTCTTGTTATGAGGGCCCCAAAACCAGAGCCAGTATTTATCAGTGCTGAGTAGAGGGGGACTGTACTCACTCCTGCTTGTTAGACTATTTCTGATGCAGGGCAGGACACCTTTGGCTTTCTTGGCCACCTGGACACGCTGTTGGCTCATATCCAGACAGCTGCCAACCAACACCCCCTTGCTCTGCTGGGCAGCCCTCCAGCCACTCTTCTCCAAGCCTACTGCATTGCCTGGGGATGCTGTGGCCCAAGTAGCTCAACAATTAGGCAGCCCTTTAGGAAATGTTAAGGTGGCCTTCAAAGTTGCTTAAGTAATTTATCCCACAAAAGCCTCCACGCTGGAATACAGCACTGTGGGAAAGTCATTAATTTACACCTGGAAAGCTGATTACAAGCACAATTACTCCAATCCACTTCTGGGTGGAACAGGGAAGCTGTTTTGCTGAGTTGCCAAACATGGCATGAACAGATATGTTTACTGCTCTTGTTGCTTATTAATGCCTCCCACACTGGAAGGGAAGATCAAGAAGATTTTCTGCTCTGGAGGAAATCACATGTCCACAGGATGGATTTTCATGTAGAAAACTGCACTGCCACTTAAAACAGCAGCCTACCTTGAAAGGAGCTGAACAGTAGCCATCACCTCAACTCTCAGTATCTGTGGGCAGAACAAAGTCTGCTCTAAAAGGTGTTACCACTTCAGGTACCTACACAGATAGCTCAGCATCTGCAGATACAAGTTCAGGCTGGAGCTGGTTTGGCTGCCTTGACCAGACCCTTCAGCCAGGTCTGGCTCAGCAAGATTTGGCCACAGAGGCTGCAATGGAGGTGAGTCAGTGCCTCTGCCTAGCACTCTGTAGACATGGGTGTAGCATCTGCAGTGTGCAGTAAAGACATGCCCCTGTGTTTTCTTTCTAATTGCTGCCTCTCCTCTCCATCTACTTCCCCTCCATCTACTTCTCTTCCTTTTTGGAAGAAAATTTGCTTTTCTTGTGCTCCTGTTACAAACAAGTCAATTGTAGCAGTAGCTGCAGAGCACACTGCTAGCAGAAAAGGTGGTCTCTGCTGATTGCAGAGCACACATCAGGAATAATAAGGCCACTCAACCACAGCTTATTTCTTTCTTGGGCACTCTGGGGCAACCTGAGGCACCTCAAGACAGTTAAACTCTCAGACCTATGAACGTCAGTGAGGCCTGAAAATCTTCTGTCATCCACCTACAGCCAGCTGCTGCCTTTCAAAACAGAAGATAAACTGGAAATCATAGAATCTTAAGAATCAGTCAGGGTTGGAAGGGACCAGAAGGATCATCTAGTTCCAATCCCTCTGCCATGGGCAGGGACACCCTACCCTAGAGATCAGGCTGACCACAGACTCATCCAGCCTGGCCTTAAACACCTCCAGGGATGGGGCCTCCACCACCCCCCTGAGCAAATGATAATCCTTAATACTGTAGGACAGGAAATTCTTGCTTCAGTAGCTTTAATTCTCTCTATGAATTATGTAAACAGACATACATATACACACCTGATATGTCCCCAGTCCACACCTTCAAAAAATGGATGACTTTTTATTTCCTCTACTCCGTTACTGCCAATTCTGTTTTCTGAGTCGATACAAAACCTGAAAGAAAGAAAAAAGGGGGGAAAAAAAAAAAAAGAAAAAAGGGAAGTGTTACAATAAATGCAGACAGCAGCAACAGCAAATAGAACTGCTGTGGGATGCCTGCAGCAGGAATTTGAGGAAGTTCTTTCAAATTGTTCCATCACTTGGGGGAGACATAAAAGTAGCTTGTTGCATCTAAGAGAGAAGGGAAATAGTAGAGACAAGAGTCCCAAACCAAAAAAGCTGTGATGACAGTGACTTGCACCTTTCTTCAGCTGCTGCATCCCCATCTTAGAGTCATAGAATCAGTCAGGGTTGGAAGGGACCACAAGGATCATCCAGTTCCAACACCCCTGCCATGCCCAGGGACACCCTACCCTACATCAGGCTGCCCACAGCCTCTGCCAGCCTGGCCTTAAAACACCTCCAAGGAAGTGTCCCCAACCGCCCCGCTGGGCAACCCATTCCAGGCTCTCACCACTCTCATGGTGAACAACTTCCTCCTCACATCCAGTCTGAATCTCCCCACCTCCAGCTTTGCTCCATTCCCCCATGTCCTGTCACTACCTGAGAGCCTAAAAAGTCCCTCCCCAGCTTTCCTGTAAGCCCCCTTCAGATATTGGAAGACCACAAGAAGGTCACCTGGGAGCCTCCTCTTCTCCAGCCTGCACAGCCCCAACTCTTTCAGTCTGTCCTCATAGCAGAGGTGCTGCAGCCCTCTGAGCATCCTCGTGGCCCTTTTCTGGACACACTCAGCATCTCCACATCCCTCTTGTAACAGGGGCTCCAGAACTCCAACCTAAACCATTCTATGATTCTAAATTGTAGTTCTCTGCCTGTATAAAGTATTTCCTTCTCTGCCTGTAATGAAATTGGCTACGCTTATAATATTACTGAGTAAAAGCAAAAATCAAAGCCAAAAGCCACATTCCCTGCCAAAAATCCCAGGACGTGAGAGCATTTCAGCCTGACTGTAACACCAAAATTTGTTGTGGCAGAAACTTCAGTGCAAAGCTGAACAGACTAAAAGCTGTCATTTGGGGCAAAAAGTGAGCAAATCCAAAACGTCCAAAGATTTCTGTTCAGTGCATTAAAATCATAGAATGGTTTAGGTTGGAAGAGACCTCAAAGCTCATCCAGTTCCACTCGCCCTGTACCATAGGCAGGGACACCTCTCACTAGAACAGGTCACTCAAGGCCTCATCCAACCTGGCCTTGAACATCTCTCCAAGGAAGGAGCAGCCACAACCTCCCTGGGCAACCTGTGCCTCTCACTGGAAAGAACTTCCTCCTAACATCACTTTGCCAGTAGCAGGGCATGAGAGGGGATCCTGCCCCTTCACTCTGCTCTCCCCAGACTTCATCTGGAGTACTTCGTGTAGTTCTAGATCCCCCAACACAAGAAAGACATGGAACTGCTGGAGAGAGTCCAGAGGATGCCATGAAGATGTTCAGAGGGCTGCAGCAGCTCTGCTATAAGGACAGGCTATGAGAGTTGGAATTCTTCAGCCTGGAGAAGAGAAGGCTTCCAGGAGACCTTGTAGTAGCCTTCCAGTATCTGAAGTGGGCTACAGGAAGGCTGGGGAGGGACTATTGACAAGATCTTGTAATGACAGGATGAGGGGGAATGGGTTTAAACTGGCAGAGGGGAGATTTAAACTGGATGTTAGGAGGAAGTTCTTTACAGTGAGGGTGGTGAGACACTTGAACAGGTTGCCCAGGGAGGTTGTGGCTGCTCCTTCCTTGGAGAGATGTTCAAGGCCAGGCTGGATGAGGCCTTGAGCAACCTGTTCTAGTGGGAGGTGTCCCTGCCTATGGCACAGGGGGTTGGAACTGGATGATCTCTGAGGTCCCTTGCAACCTAAACCATTCTATCATTCTAACTTAGTTTCCAATCTAAAGCTTCCTGGATGCAGAACAGAAAGCTAACCTGATGGAAGATGACTCTCTGGAGGAGTGTCAGACGTGGACTTTTGTTACTGACCTTAGAATCAAATCCTTTGCTTTCTCTGAAATGGGCACCTCTGGAGGAAACACCAACGTTTCTTTCCAGTTCATCACTTTCCTGTAAGTCTCCTGAGGTGTTTCTGAGCAGAAAGGTGGATACCCTGCACAAACAGAGAGAAGAGAAAGTTGAGCAGTGTCTCTGCTTTTTCCACTGTGACTCCCAAAGCAAACACTTGGCACCAGACAGTTTTGCTCCGCTGTAATGCGACATTCGAGGTTATTTGGTTAATCCCAATCAGTGAGATGCAAAAACATTTAATAATGAACTGAAATCATCACTGAAACAACTGAGATATTCTCTTGTGCTGACTTCTTGGATAGGTGGGAGGGAGGGCTTTAAGAGTTTTTGGGAGAGGTTCTTCTCCCCTTCTTCTCTGCCCTGGTGAGACCACACCTGCAATACTGTGTCCAGTTTTGGGCTCCCCAGTTCAGGAGAGACAGGGACCTGCTGGAGAGAGTCCAGCAGAGAGCCACGAGGATGAGTGGGGGACTTGAGCATCTCCCCTATAATGATAGACTGAGAGCCCTGGGGCTCCTTAGTCTGGAGAAGGGAAGGCTGAGAAGGGATCTGATCAATGTGTACAAATATCTGAGGGGTGGGTGTCAAGTGGAGGGGGTCAAGCTCTTTTCAGTGGTCAGCAGCAATAAGTCAAGGAGCAATGGATACAAACTGGAACAGAGACGGTTTCACCTCAACATGAGGAGAAACTTCTTTACAGTGAGAGTGGTTTGAACTAATGGGAGGATTTGAATTATAAATTAGACTATAGGCTGAGAGGCACTGGCAATGCTACTTCTCTCAGAGCTTTACTGAGAAAGAAAAAAAAATGTTTTAAGAGTTGTAACCCAAATATAGATAAGTCAGACTGCGTCAGACCTCCCTGGGCTGTGGCTGGCTACTTGCATGGTTCCCTTCTCCCTGCCTTTTGTAGCTGATTCTGAGTAATTCCACTAACCTTTTTACTTCTGCTAACCTCCCTGAGTGATCTACCTTCGCCTATCTGCTGCCTGAAACAGATGGTGAGAGAAGACTGGGGAAGGGGGGAAGGTGGTAGGGGTGGTTAGAGACCCCTCTTAGGGATTTTGATCTCTGGGAGGGCTGTGGTGTTTCTGTATTACCTTTTTACTGTATGTATCTGTAAATATCTGTTATACATTGTAATGTCTGCTTGTATATTGTGCATAGCTGTAAATATAAAGCTTCATTCATTAACTTCCAGCTGACTGAATCCTAGCCTGGGTTATTTCACAGTGTGTGTGGTGGGGGGGGGTGGGCAGGCAACTGCCAAACCACCGCAAACAGGCTGCCCAGAAAGGTTATGGAGTCTCCTTCTCTGGAGACTTTCCAAACCTGCCTGGATGGGTTCCTGTGTGAACTACCCTAGCGGGACCCTACCTTGTCACGGGGATTGGACTCAATCTCTGGAGGTCCCTTCCAACCTTTGAGGTTCTGTGATTCTAGAGGCTGAATCTGGGGCTTGCTTTGGGTAGAACTGAATAGAATTTCACTATGCAGGGGATCAGACTTGGTGAACTACTGGACCCTGGTACCTTTCAGTGCTTCTTATGTCAAAGCCTCTAACATACCTATTAGCATTTCATACATAATCACTCCCAAAGACCACCAATCACACAGCTTGTTGTACCCAGTCTGCATGAATACTTCTGGTGCAATGTAGTCTGGGGTTCCAACAGTAGAATATGCCTGCAAAAAGAAGAAGAAAAAAAGAAACATTTGTACACTTTGCAAAGCCTTTTCCTGGGGGTTCACATATGAAGATCTTGTTACCTGGATGGGCAACAATGCTTCATTTGAGAATTCACAGTATCTGCCCTTGCCCTGCTGCAGCCCAGATCTGGTTGTGTCTCTGGGCTGCAAGAGCACACTGATGGCTCATACTGAGCTTCTCATCCACCAGCACCCCCAAGTCCCTCTCCTCAGGGCTGCTCTCCAGACAGTCACTGCCCAGCCTATATTGGTGCTTGGGATTGCCACAACCCAGGTGCCAGGACCTCGTACTTGATCTTGTTGAACTTCCTGAGGTTAGCTTGGGCCCAGCTCTCCAGCCTGTCAAGATCCCTCTGGATGGCATTATCTAACTCTACATTCCCATTCAGAAGGGCACACAAGTTGTCCCCACAGTTCTCTGAAAAAGAACCAAACAGCTAAGAACCAAAAGCCTACACATCTTGTGAGCTACAGGAATTAAATTAAATTAAATCTGAGCTCCAGGACTTTAAACACACTGCCAATACCAGGTCAGCCTAGGAGATGAACTCAAGATGTGGCTTAGCTAAGTGTTCCCTGACACCAGAGTTAGTCCAGATGATCATAAGGGAAACAAAGGCATAGGGAAGGGCAAGGTCTTGCTAGCCACAGCTCCAGAAACAAAGGAACCTTGATCTCAAGCTATCCTACTACTGGAATCACCAGACCACCTTCTTTACAGTTATTTGCAATTTTGGGAGCAATATCTGTAAAGGATGAGGACCTTCTGGTTTCTAAGAACCACCAGCAGCAGTGCTGAGGTTTTATTTAATGTTTTCCACAACTAGAAGCAAGGAGCCTGAAGGGAGCAACATCTGTAAAGGATGAGGACCTTCTAGTTTCTAAGAACAACCAGCATGAATGCTGAGGTTTCATCTGATGCTTTCCACAACTAGAAGGAAGGAGCCTGAAGGGAGCAACATCTGTAAAGGACGAGGACCTCCTAGTTTCAAAGAACCAGCAGCAGCAGTGAATAGAATAGGAACAGAAACAGATTAGGAACAGAAATAGGAATAGAACAGAATAAGCCAGGTTCGAAGAGATCTCCAAGATAATCAAGTCCAACCTATGACCCAGCCCTAGCCAATCAACTAAGTGCTCCATCCAGGCTTTTCTTCAACACCTCCAGAGACAGTGACTCCACCACCTCCCTGGGCAGCCCATTCCAATGCCAGTCACTCTCTCTGGCAAGAACTTCTTCCTTACATCCAGCCTATACCTCCCCTGGCAAAACTTGAGACTGTGTCCTCTCGTTCTGTTGCTGGTTGCCTGGGAGAAGAGACCAACCCCACCTGGCTTCAACCTCCCTTCAAGTAGTTGTAGACAGTATTGAGTTTTTATTTAATGTTTCCCACAAACAGAAGCAAGGACCAAAAAAAGCCTAGACAGGGTTTTATTAACTCACCAGCTGTCGCCTGTTTTTCTTCCACGTTTCTGCTTTTCTCTTTGAGTTCATATTCTGAAATGCTAATACACAAAACATTTATTAGGCAACAAAGGCATTTTGAAAATCCAAAGGTTGGCAACATTCTGCTTTCAAAGGCTGTTTCGTGTCTTTAGAGTGCCCTAGACTAGAGAGAAACAACTGATTACAACTGGAGGTGGGAAAACTGTAACAAATGGTCAAGCTGCAGCTGAAACTTGTGTAAGCTGGGGACACAATCAATTCTAAATGACAACTTGCCAGAAAGGTTTCACAGACTGATGTGAGATCAGCAGCACTTCTTGATGCAGCTCCCAACAATTCAGACATTGGTGATATATTTTTTTTTTTTTTTTTAAGCAACAAGTGAAGAATCTGAGAACAATCTCAGCAAGTTTGCAGATGACACCAAGCTGTGTGGCACAGTTGACTTGCTAGAGGGCAGGGATCCATCCAGAGGGACCTGGACAGGCTGCAGAGCTGTGCCCAGGCCAACCTCATGAAATTCAACAAGGCCAAGTGTAAGGTCCTGCACCTGGGTGGGTACAATCCCAAGCACAACTTCAGGCTGGGTGGTGAGTGGCTGGAGAGCAGCCCTGAGGAAAAGGACCTGGGGGTCTGGGCTGATGAAAAGCTCAGCATGAGCCTGCAGTGTGAGTGCAGCCCAGACAGCAACTGTGTGCTGGGCTGCAGCAAGAGCAGCTGTGGGCAGCAGGGCAAGGGAGG